>CM068955.1:115200735-115201851 GCA_035128595.1 Eptatretus atami
TATTGTCTATTGCATGTGTGGGTGTGGTGTGTTTGTGTGTTCATGATCTGTCTTACCAAACAAAAAACTGCTGTCATAACTCTCACACAGTTTGTTTGTTTATGTGTGTGTGTGTGAGTTGTTGTGTGGTGTGTGTGGTGTGTGTTGTGTGTGCAATGGGAGTTTCCTGATCTGTGAAGCCCAACCACAGAACATCAACGATCAGTCATCAAGTCTATAACTTCATGCACACAGTTTGTTGATTTGGTGGCGCTTTGGTTGCGTGCGTGGGGTGTGGTGTGTGGTGTGTCGGTACAATGGGGGGATTCTCTATCTGTGAACCCAAACACAGAATCACAACGTATCGTCAGTCAAGCGCTTAACTCTGCACACAATTTTATTTGAAGGTGCTGTGTGTGTGTCGCTTGTGTGTGTGCGTGCAGTGCGTGCGTGCTGCTGGTTGTGTGGTGTGTGTGTGGTGTGTGTGCAGATGGCTGGGACTGTTCTGTTCTGTAACCCCAAACACCAAACATCAACTGTCGTCGTTCAAGCTTACTTCTGCACACAATTGTGGTTGTGAGTAGTGGTGCTGTTAAGTCGTTTAGTGTGTAGTGTGTTGGTGTTGTTGCAAGGTGGGACTTCTGATCTGTGAACCCCAAAAACAAAACATTCAACTGATCAGTCTGTCAGCGTTAACTCTGCACACAATTTTGTGTGTGTCTGTGTGTTGCGGTGTGTGTGGTGTGTCTGTGTGTTGTGGTGTTGTGTTGTTGCAGATGGGGACGATTCTGACTGTGAACCCCAACACAAAACAATGCAATGATCAGTTCTGGAAGCGGAACTTCTGCACACAAATTTGAGTTTGTAGAGCAATGTGATGTGTGTGTGTGTGTGGTGTGTGCTGCGGGTGATGTTGTTGTGCGCCGTGTGTTTCCATGATGGTGTATATGTGTTGCGTGGCGTGTGTATATGTCTGTGTGTGTGTGTGTGGCGCTGTGGGTGTGTGTGTGTGGTGTTGCGCAATGGGGGGTGTTCTATCCGTGAACCACAACACGAATCATCAACTGATCAGTCAGTTCAAGCCTTAAACTTCTGCACACTTGTGTGTGTGTGTGTTGTGTTTGATCTCTCTCTATA
>CM068955.1:115238659-115252521 GCA_035128595.1 Eptatretus atami
CTCCACCTCATCAACTCAAAGATTTCTTCAATCAAAAATCCCATTCATTTTTTTACAACGAATGAGATTCGTTTTTTACAACCAACCTTAATCACTCCTTTTAGCTCTCATACGAGCCTGGACAAGGTGTACGGAAAAAACAAACAAACAAACAAACATGTTTCACTTCTACCAGCTTCCCAAACTCACCTGCAGATTCCATCAGAAGGACTTCAGTCAAGTTCTATACTTTCAAAATACTGCACAAAATTGAGCTTTATGTTACACTTCATTTTTGAAAATTATTGTGCCTGAAGGCAGCCAGAAACTCGTCCCAAAACTCGTGTTGGCAAGCGAGAAAGCAAAACACAGCAAGCAATTAGACTGCAATGAGTGCGGGTGCCCCTCCCCATACTTGCGATCTCAGTCATTGAGCTTGTACTTCAAGTTGGTTTTCCATACATCTGGTTCAGGAGGACACGTTCATGCAAATGAACTTGTCAGCTCCTGTTGTGGTTGGGAAGCGGAGTGAAGGCCATCGCCGTGTGGTTAAAATACAAACACACAGGAAAGGCGCTCTGTGTTGAGGCGCGGGCGGTTGATGGGTCACGTTTTAACCCTCGACCAGTCAAAGATTCCCCGGTGGGGTGTTAATATATCACGAGCAAGTGTCAACTTTTGTATTCTTTGCTTTGGTATCTTATCAAAGTGACCCGTCTTATTTTGCTCTCTCCAAACATGTCTTTTTCTTGCCCCCACCCTTCGTCTTTCCCGTAAGTAAAGCGATTGGGGGGTGGTATTGCTAGTTCTGAAGTTTAAAGATAAAACGGCAATGTATCTAAAAATAGAGAAATGTTGGATTGAGGAATGCCAGTTGTTCATACACACTTCAACATCCCAGTATATAATGAGGTTTTACAAAGAACTGCATAAAACCAGTCTCATAAGGAGAATAGTATCACTTGGTGGGATAATAGGCGGTATAGAAATAGAATAATTTTATATGAATAAAATACAACAACAGTTTGCCAATAGATATTAGAGTGATAATTACCGATCCATGGACAGGTGGCATCGAGAGTTAGTGGCGTTGTCTTGCTTCTGTGGTTGGCTCGTGGATAGTCACTGGATCCAATCATATTCATGATGTACCCCTCAGGGCTGCCAGAGCCAATACTTTGGCCGGCCGCGCTTTCACTTTTCCTTTTAACTCCCCTAATTTTTGATCATTCGCTGTTGATCAGTGAGCGAAAAGTGTGGCTATCCAGCGTCATTTATTACGAAGTACAATATAGCTGAAGGTATCGTGGCGACCATTGACACTCGTGTTTTTTTTTTTGGTAGGAGGAGACAGAACAAACACCTTAGCTCCATTGTTTAGTGTTCATGATAATTGATGAAGACACAAAAGATCCACCAGGATTCTTAATCCATCCATCCATTGGGGACCATTACTCCGTTGCCAGAGCGTTCGGATGTTGCCTAAGCAGTCTCCTGGGCTATTGGGCCACAATCCTGGATTGGGTCGCCACTCCGACACAGGAAACTCAAATGGCTCGATCATTCCAAGCAAGCTGGGTACTCATTTTGCCAGGACTATCAGGAAGTGATGACAGCAGAGTCGACCCCACCTGCGTGGATTAATTTCAGAAAGCCAAGTGTAGGATTTGAAACTCAGGTTTCTGAGGATCCCATAGCCCAACACCCTAAACCATTAATGCCAACACCAGCATTTCGGAATTCTAATGGAAGGAGAAAATCTAACCCGATTTAGAACAGGCAAGATTCGGGGAAGGTTATTTCATGTCACCATATTAAATTCTCAAACCATTAAATATTTCGATTACTACAGAGGGAGCTAATATCTATTCACTGTTTTTTGAACCCCTGTCACCCTTCTTCTTGCCCTGTAGTTGTCGTGACTGATATGAAAAATATATTTGTTCCAGGATATTAGGTTGTCGGACATTTCAGGTTTTGTGTGGATACCTTTTTTTATTCAATATCAGACATGTATATAAACGTCTCATGGACTGGTCGCGCGAACAACAGAACGTGAGTGGTCTGTCGAGTATTGTGAAAGGATTGCTAACACAGTGCTTCTGCAAGAAGAATGGAAACATTCATCGTTCGAAATTTTCAGAAACTGACTTTGTACACATCCACATTTCCACATAATATATTTTAACCACAAACACCTTGAAGATGTGAACTTTATGCTGTAAATATTTTGTTTGATTACATCTCTTAGCAAATACAGAATTACAGGGGTTTAAAAAACCTGGATAGATTACATGGCCCACCCTGTTAAAAATGGCTGGATCATGAAGAACACTGCAAGAAGTGGGATAAATAAGTTCAAAGTAAAATTATTAATGTGGTTTGTGTCTAAGGCATAAACCGGCTAAGAAAAGATGATTCGTAGTGTGTGGTAAATAATATTGTTATTGGGATGCGATGGCTCGAACCCGGTAAGTTGGTTGCCCCTTAAGTTCGGGAGGCCGGAGGTGTATCTCCGAGGTAAACGTTTTTAAAACCAGAGGTAACATTAGCTACAGTTATTTCATTATGGATTAAATTGTTCAGCATAAGTGTCGAGTAAATTTTTGAATGTACCAAGGATCACAACCTGCCCTTTTGCAAGTATGTCGAGACATTATGATGATCTTCCATTCTTTGTTATCTCGTCGGTAAATGTTTCTTTTAAAAGTCATACAAGGTCTCGTGGGACTCGTTTATGGATTTAGATTTTTAATAAGGACGGCTTTATGCTAAAACATGTTTGATAAATACTACAAAGGCAGCATTTCATTAAATTGTTTCAAATTGATGATGAAATTTTTTTAAAGTTCTATAAAATATAAATCTCTTTTTAGAAATACCAGAAGTAAAATCTTATTTGCTTCCTTTGGAAAAAAAAAATATTTATTGGATACAAGAATATTTCTTCAAAATCCAGATAAATATTATTGTTACGGTGTGGAAAATTCGCAAACCACCATTCAGGTCCCGTAGCGTGAGGTATTTCTGAAGTACGATGTTATAGTTAGCCCCAAACCCGTTGTCTAAGGGAATAAATGTTGATCTATCAGCAAGGCTGCCGACACTGGGTTGAGTCAGTCGGGTTTTTCTGTCCTTTCCTTATTTTCGAAACCCACCACTACAACAACGCCAACCACGCCAACCACTACAACAAACGCCAACCACGCCACCACTACAAAACAACCACCCAAACCCGCCACTTTTCAACAAACCACCGCGTTCTGAACTCAGGCACAGCGCAAGTTGCAGAGGCGGGCTGGCCTTCGAAAGGGGAAAGCAGAGCAGGCCCCCGGTTTTTCCCCCCCCCATCACCGCCGAGACGAAATGGCCGTCGTCCCGGTGGATTTGACCCTGCGCAGGGAAGAGGAAAAGAATGCCACGGCGGTTGATAGCGAGCGTCACCCGATTGGACGTAAAAAGGACCACTCCTTCTGGAAAGTTCCAGGCATGTTTCTGGAAGGGGGTGGAGCCGAGAGGAAGGACGAGGAGGAAACGGGGGGCGGAGTTAGAGGGCGGCCCGCAGATAAAAGGACGGGACGACCAAAGGGCGGGGTGAAAGGATCTCGCTCTCTCTCCTTTTCCCCTTCGGGTGGAGTGAAGCTCTCTGTCTTTCTCGCCTCGAAGTGAGCTGTGAGGAGTCGTCGGTTTTGAAATGGTTACGCGAAGAAGGCGACGTGAGCTCGGCGAGTTCACGGTCGCCAAGGACTCGACTTGCGCTCAGGGAAGTCGCGACTTCCATTTTCTGTTTGCGGTTTTGGTGTAAATGACAATGTGTGTTGATGGCGCCGGGCAAAGTCTTGAAAAGTAGAACTGTTTAAGTGTTGTAATAATATATTCGGGTTGTAGCTCTGAACCTTGCCCTAATATCCTTGCTTTTATATGTGCATCTCTGAACTGTTTGGCTGTAAATACGTGCTGTATATGTTGCTATCTGTGTGTGTGTAAATAAAATTGCATTGCTTTTGTTGAATTTGAATTGTTTTCCCGTTCCTCGCTGAACGTCCTTTCTTTTGTTGGGTCTACCATCTTGCTTCTACGTAAAGGGTTGCGGAGTGGGACGTGATACGCGCCATCGATAATTAATCTGACCGTCAGGTCGACGATAACACAACCGCTTTCGGGTTATCCGATTAGTACGGGAATCAGGCCGCTTAAGCGGTTCGTGCTCACGGAGTACGACCGTGTGGCGTGGTGCACACACCCAATCGGGTAAGAGAATATAACCCGTGCGAGTACTTAGGTATAAATACGACTTTTCAGCGCATTCACCCTACCTCGCAACGGTGAATGCGCGACTGGGTTGTAAAGAGTGGAGAGAGTTAAAACCCCCACCCGTGACTGGCTCCGGCGTTAGTCCGAGAGGGTCACGACTGAATTGTCCGTCCGGTGGGCGGAGGGTGGCCGCGATTCGAGTCACGTTGGCCGTTCGCACGCCGGCGGGTGCGAATTCGCAAACACTGGTGTCAGAGAGCTGGGAAAAACGAAACTCTCGGTCTCCAGCCTAAATTCACAGGGAATCGGTTTACAGGGGTGAGAGAAGCGACCCCCGATTCCACTCAATTACGAGCGATTTAAATTTAAACCCGTTACGTGAAATAAAGATGGAGTCTCAAGGCGAGCGGGAGCCGGGGTAATAGAAGAAATGGATTTTGTAGAATTGTTAGAATCCATGGCCCAGGATGTAGCCCCGAGACAGGGTACATTGGTGTGCAGGAAACAAATTTCCTCCCCCCAACCGAACCCTGAGCCCGAAAATATGGGTTGCCCCAGGCAAGGCCCGGCCGCAAGGTGTGTATGACACCTCTCCCTTCCCCCTACGCCAAACCCCGATCCTTGGCCGAATCGGCCCAGACCGACGTGCGCCTGACATGGCCCAGCTAGCGCCATGCTGGCGCAACCTCTGGAACGGAAAGTTATGGATATGGAAATACGACAACAAGCACTCGAAAATGAACAAACTGAAAAATAAAAAGGCGGCCTACAAGGAGAAAAGAAAAGTCCTTTGATATTGGGCAATGGAGTCCTTGTGTTTCTGTCAATTGAATTAACAAGGTATTATGAACGGAAAGATGTGAATGTTTACGTCGACAACCAATGAACGTAAAGGGTAGAAAACGAAACAATGGATGGATACAAACACAAAACAAAATGGAAAGATATTATTGCCCTCCTGGTCCGTAAGCTTGTTGTGAGATTGCAGCAACCATGGGCCCCGCCAAGCACTGCATTCGCGGGCATCGAAGGCAACAACAACGGAAGTGGGTAGATGGCGACGCCCACGTTGTGGTGAGCGAGGAGCGATGCTTGTGGATGAGAGAGGATTTATTTAATTGCTGCAAACGGTTGTTCAGGGGGCCCGCCAAGATTGGAGGCAGTCTGGGGAACTAAAAATGGCACCATGTTAGAAGTGAGGGACAAAATAGTTAATTCGTTTAGGGGATTTAGGGACGTGTTGGAAAGCGAACGGACGGAAAAAAAAAGTGAACGGTGACCGTGAAGAGGAAAAAAATTAAATGGTGGTTCAGGGGGGTTGACGGAGGGACGAAAATATGGGGCACTTTGAGGAGGGAGGCATTTAACCCAAGGAAGAATCGGGAAGATTTTTTGATGGAAAATAAATAATAGTGGAAAGAGACACCCGGAAGAAACTGGGATTTTTAGAGGAATATGTGATGGGCCTGGACGGGGGCGTTTACCTGGGGTTTAAAAGACGCGACACACCACACGGTTTAGTGGAGGACTCATGAGGGTGGTAGGGCTGGTGAAAGTCTTGGACATTGGACTGTGTTGTGACCCGGTCGAGCAGCGGGGGAAATGGCTGCCTCCAGGGAACGAGGGAGGGAGTTTTGACCCCCCCTTGTTATGGGCTGAGTTCACATCAGACCCATGTGAGTTTCGGGTGCCCGTGTCGAGTGCGAGTTGTATCCCAGGTGGCCATCCGAGAAGTGCTGTGAAACGGTGTGGCTTTTCGGCGAAAGCTTGCCATGGGGTTTTATAGAATGGGCCCCGGAACCCTTCGCGCTCTGTGAAACCCAATGGTGATTGGGTTTGGCACCGCAATCCCCAGCGGTGTTTGGGGTCCACTGTGTAATGTGGTTAAGTTAATAATGTCGAATGGGGTGTGTACACAAGAGCGCGTGGCGAAATGTGGCTTGCAACGTGCGCAAGGCCTGGTGTTTGATAAAGGCGTGTTGTGAAAAGGGACCCGCGTGTGTTGAGTAAAATGACGTGATGAGGTATTGCCTGCGATAGAGACTGCGAAGTGGGCACTGCGCAAGTTGCGTTTCCTCCCAGGCACCGCCGGGTTTGTCATGTGTGCCGATGATGGCACCGTGGCTCGTGGGAAAGGAGCCACGTGTGCGAGGGAGGGTGGCATGCAGTGTAACCCTGGTGTAGTGATGCGGCAAACCACCTTTTTGGAAAAGTTCCTTTTACCTCTTCTTCGGAAGCGGCCAGACCGCCCCGAAACCGACGCAGTCAAATGTGAAGGTGAGACCGTGTTAGGTGTTCCGAGGTTTCTGTCTTCGTGTGTAAGGGATTGATGTTTCGGTCGGCCATTGCCGGGCAGCATGCAGGAACCGCGTCTCCAGTGTAGTTTTAATGGAGTCGGTTAGTCTTTTTTGCGTCCACCGTAATTTCACGCTTTGTGTGCGTGGGTTGAATGGCGACGACAACTGGCGACAGGGGACGAAGCCGAGCGGAGCGGCCGTAGCTGTTTTGGGGGGACCGTGGCTTTCGGGTTTCACCCCATGCAACGAGCGCCCTTCGGAGGTCCGTGCCGGTGCAACGCACCGGAGGCCGCACACGGTGCTCGCTTGCAGGGAGTGTGCCCGCGTCCGGTGAACGCAAGCGGTTGGATTTGCCTAGATCCCGCGGAAGGATGGACAAATGTTAGGCAGAAGATTACGGATTTGGACTCGGACGGTTTTCGGTCCACGCGAGCTTGTGTTAAAGCTCCAACGGCAGGAGCACCATGGTGTTCGCCCCGATGGGAGCCCTCGGAGTGCTAGCGTAGTTTTCTTTTGTGGTTGCGCACTAAGGTGACGTCATGCTGTAACGTTGGGGTTGGAATCCGGCAGGAGGGTGAATCCCTGCCGGATAAGGTGACGTCCAAGAGGGACGAGGGTTACCACCACGGTGCCGCTGCAATGACAGAATAAACACGGGGCAGGTTCAAAGTTGCGCAGGCTGCGAGTTGCCGCGCTGGACTTGCTGCGTGTAAATGATAAAAAAGAAAACAGTTTCACCAAAAGCAAGCCTCGCTTTTCGGGTGAACAGGAATTCCCTGCGGCGCAAGGGGTGGAATACCCCCTATGGCCAGGGGCACATGGAATGGAACTAGTCAGGGGAAGGGTTAGTGTTAGTATAAGACCGGCTCCAATGGGGCATCAGGGGTAAAGTCCTCATTGGGGCCCGTGGAATGGTATTAGGTAGAGGGATTGCAGGCAGATTTAGGTGGGGAATGAATTTTTTTGGATTTGAGACTCAGTGACGAGCGAGTGATGTAGAGGGGACGTAGCTTAGCACGTAGTGGTTAAAAGGAACGTTGCTGTAGTGTAAGGACGACGTGGGGGAGCACGAGTTAGTTAGGGGGAAAGTAGCAGCAGGATGCCAGAGTCAGCGGTATGTGAGTTGTGAAGTGTTGGTAAGGAACATGTGCTTTGAAGTGAGTGCAGTGAGGCCAGCGGGTTCTGTGTGCCATTGAACAGCGATTTTAATGTGGAAGCATATTGGGCGATGAGTGAAGTTGAAGTTTGGGAGGAAGAATATAGACTCCCGCCCCAAAGAGGGGACCCCAGTATGACCTGGGGTCAGGATTTATAAGTGAGTTAGCTGGGTTCGTTAAATGACAAAATGGATGGTCGTTTTCGTGTTGGGTGGGGAAGAGTGATGCTCTCCTGAAACCCGTTTGGGTTTTTGGGGTGCAGGAGCCGTTGACGGGCTGGGAGCGTGGCTGGCGAAAGGTGAGTATCGCATGGTTGGGGACCCCGGTGCACCGTGGCTAGGTCGGCCGGCTGCGTAGAGTTAGGCCAAGGGCCATGGGCGGGCCGTTTTCGGTTTTCACCATATAGGAGGTTTTCGCTGATACGTCACCCGTGGGCTAGGGTGCGCTCCGCATGCTGCGCGCTGAAGCTGGCATCTTCGTTGTGGCTTGCTTGCCATTTAGACCTTTTATTTTTACTCTGAACTACCTCAGTTTTTTTAAAAAGTTAGATTTGAAAACGTGGTTCTCATGGGCGGCGTGGTGCGAGTGAGGGAGAGAGGAAGTCTTCACGCTATTGTCTCCAAGGTATATTTGTATTATTTTCTCTCTGGCTGTGCGTTTTCGTTAAAAGTGAAAATACAGTTTCCCCTGACGTTTTCGATGGAACCATTTGGAAGGAGATTCACCTGTTTGGGGAGTTGTGAAGACTTCTTTATTTAATTTTCTGCTTGCGGGCATCACATTTTTACAGTGAATAAGTAGGTGCCTTTCCCCTCCTGGCTGATGAGTGTGTGGGAACCATGTATTGAGAAGTATTTCCACCCTTGATTGAAAGGAGGTTTTTTGATGCTCGTTAGTGAATATTTCTGTCTGCTGTTTTAATAGTGAAATGTGCCCACCTGCTTGGACCATTGAGGAACGTTCACCTTTGATGTGAGATTTTTATTGTTTTTTATTTCATCACTCATGCTGCAATGTTTAAAGGAAAAAGTGCCCTTTGTCCATTGAACCATTGGAAGGGTAAAACGTTGGCCAGGAGGCGGCCTGCTGAACCATTGGGAGGAATGATCATTTGCCCTTGGATGTGAGATGTTATGTTTATTATGTGCACTTGTTTGGTTTTACAAGATAGTGAAAAAAAAGTGCCCCACTGGCTGGACCCATTTTGAGGGGAGTTCCCACATCTTGATTAAATGGAGGAGTGCGGTTCCTTATAGCATCATGTGAGATTCTCGATGTTATTACTCTTTCTATTCGCTGCTCTCGCTGAAGTCCCCATCAGACATTGGAAGGGACGCTCTCTTTTTTTTCAACCCTTTGGCTCGCGATGGAGATTATGTTTTGATCGATTCACTTGCTGCTCTTAAAAGTGGTGAAAAAAGTGGCCCTGTGTTCACGCAATATAGAGGATAGTGTCACCTTCTGAATGTGAGGTTGTATTATATTTATTTACCTCTTTCTGTTTTAGTGACAAAAGTGGGGCCACCTAGGGTGAGACCATTGGAGAAAGAAGTTCACCTTTGAGTCAGAGCCATAAATTTATATTTCTCTGCTCTGTTTACAGTGAAAAGATATGCCCCAATGGAGTGGACCATTTGACGCGCAATTCTCCTTTGATAATGAGGATTGTGGAGATTTTTATTTTATATTACTTCTGCCGTTTATTCGGGTGAAAGTGCCCCTGGTGTGGACCGTGTTGAGGAAGTTCACACCTTGCAATGTTGAGCATTTATTTATTATTTACTCTGCGTTTTTAAAGTTCGAAAAAGTGCCCGCCTGGTGGGTACGAGTTGAGGAAGTGTTCATCCTTTGAGTGGATTTATTTTATTATTTCTCTGCTGTTATAACAAGTGAAACAGTTCTCTACTGGTGGACCGATGTTGCGGCAAGTTAACTCCTTGATGTGAGAATTTTTTTTATTATTTCTCTGCTGTTTAATGTGTGAAAATTGCCCCTCCCCCTGGTGAACCATTGGAGGATAGTCCACCTTTGATGTGAGATTTATGTATATTATTGTACTCTTGCTGGGTTAGAAGGTGAAAAGCTGCTCCCCTGGGTCTACCATTGGGTGGAGGAAGTTCACCCTATTGTCATGTGAGAGTGATTCTATTTTTATTTATTTTTCGTTCTGCTGTTTTTTAAACGTGAAAAGTGCTCTCCTCGTGAGGACACAGATGGGTGAGGAAGTTCCCTTTGATATGAGATTGTCTATATTATCTCTTTGCTGTTTAAAGGTGAAAAGTGCCACCCTGTGCTGGGTCAATTTGAGAAGTTCCCTTGATGCGGGATGTTAGAATTATTTTTATTATTTACTCTGCTGTTTAAAGTGGAAAGCTCCCCGCTGGACCCAATTTGGAGGAAGTTTTCACCTCTTGATGTGGAGATTATTTTTATTATTATTCTCGGCTGTTTTAAAGGTGAAAATTGCACCCCGGCTGGAGGCATTGGAAGGGAAGTTCACCTTTGATGTTAGAATTTATTTTATATATTTTCTCCTGCTGTTTTTAAAGGTGAAAGTGCCCCCTGTGGACCATTGGAGGAGTCACCTTTGATTGTGAGATTTATTTTTTAATTTTCTCCTCGCTGTTCTAAAGGCTGAAAAGTTGCCCCCTAGCTGGGACCTTTGGAGGGAATTTGTACGCATTGAATTGTGAGGAGAGAGATGTTATTATCATACATGTTTTACTTCCCTGTCTCTGCCACCCTGTTAGATGAAGTGCAAACAGATTTTCAGGGCGGCGACAGTCTGGTGCCCAACCTCATTGGAGAGAATTCTGCGAGTTTGTGTGGGATGAGGCTCCTTATATTAAAATATCATTATTTACCTTCCTAATAGTTTTTTTAAAAGTAGAACAGTTGTCGCCTCCTGTCTAGTGGAAACCAAGTGAGGAGTTCACTCCAAGGGTTATAAAGATGATGGAATTGAGTCTTTATTATTTATACTGCATGCATGTTAAAGTGGATAACTCGACACGCACTCTTGAGTTGCACTATTTGAGGCATGTTTCACTCTTTTGTGATAGAGATTTATATATTAATTTACCTCCTAATCTTTAAAGTTTGATAAAAGTGCCCCTCCTGCTTGGACCATTATGTAGGGAAGTTCATACCCTTGATGTGAGATTTATTTTATTATTTTCCTCTGCTGTTTAAATGTGAAGGTCCCTGCTCGCGCGCTTTGGAGAGAGGAAGTTCACTTGATGTGAGAATTACTCTCTCTCCCTCTCACTCTGCTGATTTTTGTCTCTCAAAGTGAACAAGGTGGCCCCCTGTGCGACATTGGAGAGTTCACCTTTTGAATGTGAGAATTTATTTATTATTTACATTCTGCTGTTTAAATTGAAAAAGTTCCCCCTGGCGATCATTGGAGGAAAATCACCTTTGATGTGAGATTTTTTATTTTCACTCTGCGTTTATAGTGAAAAGTGCCCCCTGCTGGACATTGAAGAAGATTCACCTTGATGTGATGATTTATTTATACTTTTACTCTGCTGTTTAAATGAAAAGTTCCCCTCGGCTGGACCATTGGAAGGAACGATTCTCTTTTGATGTAGATTTATTTTAATTTCTCTAGCTGCTGTTTTCACAGGTGCAAAGTGCCCCGGGCCTGGTTGTATATACCTCTTTGAGGAAGTTCACCTCTTGATGTGAGTTTATTATTATTTTCTCTGGCTGTTAATAGAGTGAAAGGGCCTGCCCTGCTCCTGCTGGGACCAGTTCACGAGAAGATTCACCTGATGTGAGATTTATTTGTACTTATTGTACTCTGCTGTTAAGAGAGTAGAATCTCTCCCCCTGGTGGACCATTGAGGGAAGTTCACCTTTGTGATGTCAGATTTATGTTTATTTATTTTCTCTGCTGGTTGATACAGTGAAGCTGCCCCTGGTACCATTTGAGAAGTTCACCCATTGCATGCGATAGATTTATTTTTATTGAGTTGTTCTTCTCGCCTGTTAGATATCGCTGAAAAATCCCCCTGCTGCGATCCCATTTGAGACAGTTCAACCTATATGATGTGAGATTATCTTTGATTATTAACTCGTGCTGTTTGTAAAGTTGAAAAGTGGGCCCCCTGCTGGACCAATTGGAGGGAAGTTCCCTTGTGTGAGATTTATCTCTATTCATTTTCTCGCTGTTTACAGTAGAAACAGTGCCCCCTGCTTGGTTGTGCGAGAGTTGTTTTCCTTTGTGTGAGATTTATTCTTATCATCTATTCACTATGCTGTTAGTATAGTGAAAACTGCCCCCCTGCTTGGATCCATTGGGAGAGTCCCTTGATGTGAAGTTTATTTTATTATTTACTCTGCTGTTTAAGTAAGTGCCCCCTGGTGGACGATGGAGGAAGTTCCCTTTGCTCTGGGATTTATTTTATTAGGTTTCTCTTCTGTTTAAAGTGAAAAGTTCCCCCTGTATGGACCGATTTAAGTAAGCACCTTTGATGTGAGATCTTATTTACTATCTCTTCTCTGCTGTTTTAATTGAAAAGTTCCCCCCTGGATGGTACCATTTGAGGAATTTCACCTTGATTGTGAGATTTATTTTATTATTTTGCTCTGCTTTGTTCTCAAGGAAAAGTGCCCCTGCTGGACCATTGGAGAAGTTCACCTTTGATGTGAGGATTTATTTTTATTATTCAACTTGCCTATACTTTAAAGTGAAAAACGTGGCCCTGCTCTGGACCATTTGAGGAGTTTCCACCTTTGGATGTGAGGATTTTTATTTTTTTCTTGCTGTTAAAGTGAAGTGCCCCTGCTGGACCCATTGGGGAATTCCCTTTTATGTTGAGGATATATTTTATTATTCACTCTGCTGTTTAAAGTGAAAAAGTGCCCCTGTGGACCATTTGAGGAGTCGTTAAATTGATGTAGAGATATATATTTATTAATTTTTCTCTGCTGTTTAGAGTGCAAAAGTGCTGCTGGACAATGGAGTGAAGTTCACCTTGATGTGAGATTATCGTTTTTATTTTCTCTGCTGTTTGTTAAAGTGGAAATAGTGCCCCCTGGTGGACGATTGGAGGAAAGTTCACATATTGATGTGAGAGTTTTATTATATTATTTATATTCTGTTTAAGTGGGAAAGTGCCCCCTGAGATTGACCTTGGAGGAAGTTCACCTTTGACTGCGTCAGATTAATTTATCATCATTGCCCATCTTGCTGTTGGAGATACTAAAAGTGCAAACGCGGTTGGTCCCATTTGAGGAGAATGCACGCACTTGATGTGGGATTCGTGACTTTATATATTTTCTCTGGCTGTTTTAAAGTGAAAACTCTCCCCGGCTCTGGGATACAGATTAAGGAAGTCACACTTTGATGGAAATTTATTTTATTATTTACTAATGATCTGTTTAAAGTGGAAAGTGCCCCTGTGGACATTGGTAGGAGGTTCACCCGTTTGTTGTGTAGATTTATGTTTATATTTACTTTCTGTTAAATGAAAAGTTGCACCGCCTTGTGGCCCATTTTGAGGAGAGTCCCTTTTGATATCGGATTTGTTATTATTTTCTCTGCTTTAAAGATGGAAAAGTGCCCGCCCTGCTGGGTCATTGAGGAAGTTTCACCTTTGATTGTGAGAGTTTATTCTTATTTTTTACTTTGCTGTTTTTGAAGGAAAAAGTGCCCCCTGGTGACGATGGGAAGTTTCCACCGTGTTATGTCGAGATTTATTCTTTGTGTATTACTTTTGTTTAAAGTGCATAAGTAGCCGCCTGGTGGACGATTGGAGAGAGAGGAGTGGAAGTTCACCTTTGATGGGAGATATTATTCATATTATCTCTGCTGTCTTTAAGCTGAAAAGTGCCCCTGCTGGACCTATTGGGAGAGGTGTCACCTTAGTGATGTTTGGAGATTTATCTTTATTATTTACTCTGCTGTTTAAAGTGAAAAGTGCCGCTGGACCAATGGATGGGAAGTTACCTTTGATGTGAGATTTTATTTGTTATAATTTTCCTCGCTCCTCGATGTTAAGTTGACAAGTGCCCCTGCTGGACCATTGGGGAAGTTCACTTTGATGTTGAGACTTTATTTTATTATTTTACTCTGCTCTGGTTTAAGTGCAAGTGCCCCCTGCTGGACCAATTTGAGGACTTCACCTTGATGTAGATTCTACTCATTTATTTTTTCTCTTGCTGTTCT
>CM068955.1:115266787-115279072 GCA_035128595.1 Eptatretus atami
TTTGGTGATTTGTAGTAGTCATTCATAATGGAGGCAGCAGTGGTTCTAAATGTAACAATAGTTTTCTTGCTTTCAAGATTTGTGAAAAGAACCTTGTCACCAAAATGGTCTTTTCGTTTTTAGCTCGCCTGTTCGAAGAAAACAGAGAGCTATAGCGATACCCCCGGCGTGAGTGTCGGCGTCAGTGTGAGCGTGAAAATGTTAAAGTTTTTGGTGCAAGCTATTTTTTCCTTTCTAATGTTTTTATCTACCACACTATTTTTTATACGCCTGATATATATATATATATATATATATATTAATAATATATATATATATATATATAGTATTAGTTATATATATATACTTAGATATATTATATCGGTGGCGTATAATGTGATACCTGTCGTCCTCCGTCCGTCTGTCTGTCTGTCTGTGTCTGTCTGTCCGTCCGTCCATCCGTCCTGTCCGCACTCTATAACTCCAAGTTTTCAATTTCACGTTTCATATTTGGTACATAGGTACAGACTGTGGAGACGGTGTGTCGTGACATACGTTCGTCATTCTTAAAGTGGTTGCCATGGCAACCAGGATGCTGTTTTCCATTGTAGTAGCACAATTCTGATATACCTTCTTGTTCGGGCGTATTATTGTTCTCACTTGCGTCTTGTTACTGATTACAATATACAAATACATATATTGTTTAAAATTATTTGGATCAGACTTCACTGCAATGCTTTATAAAAAATATTAATTATTAGACGAGTCCTTTTAAAAACGATAAATGTATAAACAGGCGAGCATTGGGTGGCTTTGACACCAACTCTGGTTGTTTCATGTACTGCACTCCATATGCCTCCTGCATTGAGCCAGTCAGCTTCAAGTGTTCATCCATCTTCTTTACTAGATCAATGATTGCTATTTGTTCATCATCACTTTCCTCGAGATATTTTGTGACAAGCAGAAAGGCATCATACTTGTCTTCTTCAACTTTGCAACCTCTTCGTAGTTTTTTCTTTTTACCAGAGAGTGAATCATGTGGTTCAAACTTCTTTGGAACGTTTCTCCCAGTTCTAAAGTTTATGCTGCATTGGTTATGATACACTGCATCCTCAGCATGCAGGTCATTAGCATAAGATATCCTTTAGCATAGTTATCACAACATCATTGTTGAAAAACGTAATTTTGTCATATTTCCCATCAGTTGACTGTGGTAGACTTTTAGTATGTTGAACTAGAGACATTACAAAAATGCATTATGAAAAAATAAATTCTATTGCAATAATGTTGACCTTTTTCACTATTTTGACTGGCCCATTTGGCGAAGTCTGTGTTAAGGTGTACATCGGTGGTAAGATATCGAATTGTGGTGTTTCTCCAAGGCTGCTTCTAAACACAATACCAATGATAATAGAACAATATTAATGTTATTACAAAACATTATTAACACTAATAATACCCACTCACCAACGGATTTTTCCTTGGGCAAATGCCATGTTAACGTGTATAAATATCTCAATGTGGCGTAAATTGGTGCCTTGACTGACTGAATTTGGTGAAAGAGCAATTTCATTTTCGTATTTTTGTTTCAGTACAAGAAATGTAATTGCATAAAAAATAGGTGTGTAATGTAAAGGTGAATATGCAATCAACTCCTCAAAGAATGCAGGTGTTACCATCCTCGGTCATTTTTTTCAGTGTTTTATGTGAAATAACTCGTGAATTTTCAGCGAGACAGTTCTCTCATAAATACATTCATGAAACTGAAAATCAAGCAGGACCAAGTGACATAATTAACAATTTTTCTTTCTTCTTTTTGTCGGCTATGCAGAGTACAAGTAAAAACTGCTCAACACGCGGCACCTCTCTCTGTCTGGTTGGGCTCTGGTGACCATCTCTGCAAGCAGCTTATCATCACCTTTTTAGGTTCAATGGTGCAAAGTCCTTCCAACTTTTCCTCATTGGTGAGATGGAGATGGAAATTACAGTTGGCGTCAAGTCACTTTGACGGCGAGGTTGGAGCACGTCAATTTTTTCCTTTGGTTACTTGGTTGTGATGATTTATATTCCTTATGTCTGGTCTGTCCAGATACACACACGGTACACACACACACAACACACACACACACCACCAAACAAACAAAATTGTGTGCACTTAGTAAGGCTTGACTGAGTGAACAGTTGTGTTCTGTGTTTGGGTCAAAGATCCAGAACGTCCCCCATTGCACACGCACACACACACACACACCAACAAACAAAACTTGTGTTCAGAAGTTAACCTTGACTGACTGATCAGTTGCTGATTCTTGCGTTTGGGGTTCACAGATTAGAGAACATCCCCCATTGCACACACACACACAACACCACACCACACACACACACAAACAAACAAATTGTGTGCAGAAGTTAAGCCTTGACTGACTGATCATGTTGATGATTCTGTGCTTGGGTTCACAGATATCAGAACAGTCCCCCATTGCACAACACAAACCAGACACAACACATCGCGCACACACAGAACACGCACTACACAGACATAACATACCCAAGCACGCACAGATACACACACATGTATACACACACGTACATCCACACCACACACACACACACAGAACACGCACACACACATACACACATTATACCACACACGAACACACACACACAACATATACACACCCACACGCACATATACACACACTGTATACACACACGCACGCGTGCAACCACACACAAACATACACATCACGAAACACACACCACACACAAAACAAACAAAAAATTGTGTGCAGAAGTTAAGCCTTGACTGACTGCTGAGTTTGATGATTCTGTGTTTCGGGTTCACAAGATCAGAACGTCCCCCATTTGCATGTGCACAAAACACACACACACACACACACACACACACACACACACACACCACACCAAAAACAATTTGTGGGCAGAAGTTAAGCCTTCACTGACTGAGTGATCAGTTGATGTTTCTGTGTTTGGGGTTCACAGATCAGAATGTCCCCCATTGCACACACACACACACACACACACACACACACACACACACACACACACCACACACACACACAATTGGTGTGCAGAAGATAACCCTTGACTGACTGATCAGTTGATGATTCTGTTTTTGGGTTCACAGATCAGAACGTCCCCCATTGCACACACACACACACACACACACACACAACACACACACACACAACACACACACACACACACACACACACACACACACAGTTGTGTGCAGAAGTTAACCCTTGACTGACTGATCAGTTGCTGATCTGGGTTTGGAGTTCACAGATCAGAACGTCCCCCATTGCACAGCACACATACACTCACAACACACACAACCACACACACACACACAAACAAAACAAATTGTGTGCAGAGTTAAGCCTTGACTGACTGATCAGTTGATGATTCTGTGTTTGGGCTTCACAGATGAGAACGACCTGCATTGCACACACAAACACACACACACACACAGACATATACACACCCACACACGACATATCACACACAACACACATACACACATACAATATGCACACTACACACATTATACACACACGCACATATACACACACATACACACACAAACACAGACATACACACCCACACACGCACATATACACACACGCACATATGACACACACACAAACACAACAATACACACCCACACACAACATGTATACACACACACACGCACACGCACACCACACACACACACACATGCACCCACAAACAAAAGGGGGCAGAAGTTAAGCCTGAGACTGAGATCAGTGGAATTGCGTGTGGGCTCCAGCAGAGAGAACGACTGCATTGGCACACACAAACGCACACACACACACAAACACAGACATAGACACACCCACACACGAACATATACACACACACACACATACACACCCACAACTCACACACACACAAACAAACAAAATTGTGTGGCAGAAGTTAAGCCGACTGACGATCAGTTGAGAGCGTGTTGGGATTCACAGGACCAGTAAGTCCCCCAGGCACATGCCACAAACACACACACACACACACACAAGCACACACACACACACACACACAAACAGGACATGTGCACACACACATGCACCCAACCAACATAAATGATGTGCAGAAAGTAAACCTTGACTGGACTGCTCAGTTGGAGGACCGGTTTGGGGATTCACAGACCAGGAAGTCCCCCATTGCACAGCACAACACACACAACACACACACAAACACACCAACACACACACACACAAGCACACACACACACAAACAGACAGGGCACACACACATGCACCAACAAACAAAAAGATGCAGAAGGTAAACCTTGACTGATGGCTCGCAGATGGATGCTGGTTGGTGGGGCACAGAGCAGAACGTCCCGCCACGACCACACACACACACACAACACACACACACACCACACACACACAACACACAACACAAACAAATTGTGGCGAATTAAAGCCGACTGACTGGATCAGGATGAGTCTGTGTTTGGGGGCACAGATCAGAACGTCCCCCAGCACACACATGACCACACACACACACACAACACACACACACACAAAAAGTATGCAGAAGTAAGCCTGGGACGATTGACAGTTGATGTTTCTGGTTTGGGGCACAGACAGAGCGTCCCCATGGGCACAACAAAACACCACAACACACACACACATACACACATAAACACAGTTATGATAATACACACACACACACACACATAACACACAAAACACAGACATAACACACACACACACACACAAGTGTGCAGAAGTTCAGCCTTGGACTGATCGGAGCAGGAGGGGGCTGGGGTGGGGGCACAGAGGCAGAACGGTCCCACAGGGCCCACACATGCGATCACACACACTACACACACACACACAACACACAACAACACACACCACACACAACACACACGCGCGCAGCACGCACACACACCACACAGCACCTTGCAAACAAAATTGTGTGCAGAAGTAGAAGCCTGGACTGACTGATCAGTTGATATGTGTGTTTGGGGTGACAGAGATCAGAACGTCCCACATTGCGCACACACACAACACACACACCCACACACAACACACCCACACGCACGCACACACACACAACACATGGCACCGGCAAATACAAACATGTGGCAGAAGTTAAGCTGATCGACTGACCGGGTGCTGGATCCGGTTGGGGTGGGGGTCACAGAAAGAGAACACCCTCAACACACACACCACCACACACACACACACACAACACACACGCACGCACGTCACGCGACGCACGCAACACTACACATGCACCCAAACAAAATGTGGGGCAAGAAGGGAAGCCTTCGGGACGGACTGGATGCAGTTGGATGTCCAGGGTTGGGCTTGCACAGATGAGAACACCCCCATTTGCGCGCACACACTACACACACACACACCACAACACACCACACCACACACACCCTACACACCACAAACAAAACGGTGTGCAGAAGTAATCTTTGATGATCGTGAGTCTGTGGAGGGGCGGGGGGTTCACGTCAGAACGGCCCCCATGGCCACACACAAACACCCACACACACACACAAACACACAACATACGAGAATAACACAGACAGTGAGACACACCACGCACTGCACACACACACAAACACACACACACATTGTGTCGAGAAGTAAGCCGACGACTGGGACAGTGTGTGGCTGTGTTTGGTGGTGGGCACAGACAGAAACACCCCCTATGCCCTACACACAAACACACGGAATACACAACATATACACACCCACGACACACACCACACAACATTGTGGCAGATAAGTGAAGCTCGCGGCTGACGGATGAGTGGCCGACGTGGGGGTGGCACAGAGGCAGAAACACCCCCATGGCAAAGAACAACAGACACACACTCACAAACCACACACACCAGACACACACAAACAAACGAAAACGTGTGGGCATAAGTGAAGACTGACGGACTGAGCAGGCATGTGGGGGGGGGCAGTGCAGACGGTCCCAGCAACAACCCATGGCCACACACAACACACACACACAACACACACCACACACACACACAACAAACACACACACACCACACAACAAACAAACAAATGTGGCAGAAGGTAAGCCTGTGACAGACTGATCATTGGATGGGGCTGTGGGGTTGGCACAATCAGAACGTGCCCCCATGCACAGACACCACACACACACACACACACCACACCACACACACACACACACACACAAACAACAAATTGGGGGCAGAAGTTAAGGCCTGACAGACTGATCAGTTGGGATTGGCGGTGTGGGGTCACGATGCAGAACGTGCCCCCATGACCACACACACACACACACAACACACCACACACGCAACACACATGGCACCTTGGGGAAAACAAATGTTGGGCAGATTGGAAGCCTGACGGACGATCAGTGTGATGATGTGTGTTGGTGGTTGGGGCGAGATCAGAACGGCCCCCATTGGCAACACACCACAGGCGCACAACACATGGACCTTCGCAAACAAAATTTGGTGGCAGAGTAAGCCTGGACTGACTGGACAGTGATGGCTGGTTGTGGGAGTGCACAGAGGCAGACGCCCATTGCGACCACAACACACACATCACAACACACACACACACACACAAACAAAGTTCTGTGAGGAGTAAGCCTGAGCCGGATCGAGAGGAGTGGAGTTTGCTGGGGGGTGGCAACAGATCAGAACGTGCCCCCATTGGGCAACACACACACACACACACACACAAACACACACAAAGGCGCGCACACTGCACCTTGCAAACAAAACATTGGGTGCAGAAGTTAACCGAGGACGATCATTATGGTTTGGAGGTGGGGTTCACAGATGCAGAACGCGCCCCATGACACACACATCACAACACACACACATTAACACACACATATGACTACACCCATGCACCACACACACACACCAAGGGGCAATGTGAAGCTGGACTGGATCTGATGCAGTGGGATGATGGCGTGTGGGGTAACGTAGCAGAACAACCCCCCAGTGCGCACACACACACACACACACCCACGCGGCCACACACACACACCACAGCATGATGACACACCCACGCACAGCCATATACGAACACGGAACACACGGGGAAACACTACGCGCACACACACACACCACACAACACCACACACACACACACACATGCAACACACCACAAGGCTCCACCAACATGCACAATTACGGTGGGGCAGAGAAGTCAGCCTGGACAGGACGATCAGTTGGATGGTGCGTGTTGGGTGGGCACAGATCAGAATGTGCCCCCATGGCACACACACACACACGCACCAACACACACACACACACGCACACACACAAAATGGGGAGTTGCAGAAGTGAAGCCTTGGCACAGCATCGGATGCGGATGTTGCGGTTGGGGTTGCACACGACAGAACGGCTCCACCCATTGGTCACACACACACACACACAGCACGCACAAACAAAACGTGGCAGAGAGGACCGAGGACTGATCAGTATGATGGGTGGGGGTGGCACAGAGCAGAACGTGCCCCATTGCACACACACACACACAAACAACATAAACACAGACATATGACACACCAGGCACACCACACACACAACACACACACAGCACACCACATGGCACTTCGCAACAAATTTGGGTGAGAAGTAAGACGACTGACGAGCAGTGGGAGTTGGTCGTGTGGGTGTAGGCAGTCAGAATCTACCAACCATGCCCACAGGCACCACACACACACCACACCAACACAACCACACACACGCACGCACGCCACCACACACACGCATCAGCACCAAACAAAATTGGGCAGAAGAGCGACGGCGACGATCAGTTGAGGTGCGTGTGGTCAGACAGAGCGTCCCCAGCACACACAACACACACACACACACACACACACACACCACACAAACAAAATGCTGGGCAGAAGTGAAGCCTGGACGGACGTCAGTGGGGGGGGTGGCACAGATCGAACGCCCCCATGGACACACGCAACAAACACAAGCAATGAACACAACCACAAACACACACACATCAAACACACACACAGGCCAACCAATGCCACCCAAACAAATGTGGCAGAAGTGAAGCCGGACGGACTGGATCAGTGGATGATCGGTTGGGTGGGCACAGAGTAGAGAGAATCCCCCATTGGCGACACACACAGCACACAAACAAACAAACTGTGGGGCAGAAGTGGAAAGGACTGCTGATCGACAGGATGGGCGTGTGGGGCACAGGACAGAAGCCGGCCCCATGCACATCACCACACACACACACTCACACACACACACACACACACACACACACAACTACACACATGTGGGTGCAGAAATAACCCTTGGCGATGCGATGCAGTGGGATGATGGCTGTGTTGGGTGGTGGCACCATGGCAGAAATCGCCCATGGCACACACCACACACCACACACACACACACACACACACACACACACACATACACACACACAACACCATTGGCAGAAGTGGAATGGAACCCGGACTAGGAGATCAGGTGCTGGATGCGGTTTGGGAGTGGCACAGATGCAGGAACGCCTCCCATGGGCACAGACACATAACACGCACAAACACACACACACACACACACACACACAAACCAAACAAAGAAGGAGGATTTAACGGGGGGGCGCGCACAACGACGTGCAGGGCAAAGAAGCACGACACACTGATCAGTTGATTGATCGGTGGCTATCACAGAGAGACACGCCATTGACACACAACACACAGACACACAGACAGAGAGACACACCACACACTGAATCAACACACACGCACAAACAACACACCAATAACACCAACAGGCCACACATTACACACACGACTAGACCAACCACCGCACATGATGATCACACCACACTAACACACACAACAAACACATACAAGACACACCCAACACACCACAGTGAACACACCCACACCGCACACACACACACCACACACACGTCACCACAAACAAAGGTGCAGAAGAGCCAATTGGACTGGACGGATGCAGTGGAACTGGTGGGTTGGGGCACAGATGGAACGACCGGCATGGCACACACAAACGTCACACACACAACAAACCACAGACTAGACGCACACCCACACTACGAACATAACACACACACACACATAGACCCCACGTGATGACGCAGCGACCAACAATTACAAACAAAAAAGGTGCGCAGAAGTTGAGCTTCGGACGATGGCATGTATCAGTGGGATGATGCCGGTTGGGAGCACCAGACCAGGATGGCCCCAGCACAGCACAAACCACACACACATACACAGCAAAGCACACACACACACACACACACACACACAACAGACATGTGGCACACACACAGGCACCAAAACAAAAAGGATTCAAGTTGAAACGAGCTGGACGCGCAGTTGATGATTGCCGGTTTGGGGATTGGCAACAGAGCCAGAAGTCCCCATGTGACATGGCACACAACACAACACACACACACACACACACACACACACACACAAGCACCACACACAAACAGACATGGGGCACACACACAAGTGCACAACAACAAAATTGGAGGGCAGAAGTGAACCTTTGGACTGACTGCTGCGTTGATGTTGTCTGGGGGGTTGGCACAGAGCAGAACGCCCCCCAGCACAACCACACACACACACACACACACACACACACACACACACACCACACCACACACAAACACAAACAAGGGGTGTTCCGGAAGTTGAACCTGCTGGACGAGCGTGATAGTGGGCTGGTTGGGCGACAGTGCAAGAACGTCCCCCATGGGCACACACAAACACACACACACCACACACACACCACACACACAGCAAATAATTGGGTGGAGAGGTAAGCCTGAGGAAATGATCATGTGAGATGTGCTGTGGGGGGCACAGATCAGAGCTGCCCCCATGGACACATGACCAATAACAGCCACACACACTACAACACAGAAACACAGATAATAACACACACACAACACACCACGACACACATAAACACAAGCAGTAACACACCAACACGACACACACACAATGTGTGGGCAGTAAGTCAGCTGACGACGAACAGTGGGAGTTTTCTGGTGTTGGGTACAGAACAGAACGCCCACAGCGCACACACCACACACACACACACACACACAGCCGCGGCACGCACACACACACACACACAGGCACCGGTCAAACAAAATTGTGGCATGAAGTGAGCCTTGACTTGACGACAGTTGGAGATTGTGGTTTGGTTTGCAGAGACAGAACGCGCCCATGGGCCACACACACACAACACACACACAACACCACACACACGCAACGCACGCACACACACCATCACACAGCACCTCAAACAAAGTGGGGCAGAAGGAAGGCCTGGCTGACGAACCGTCTTTGCGAGCATGTGTTTTGGGTGGCACAGATGAGAACAGTGCCCCTCCATGGCACAACACACACCACACACACACACACAACACACACCACAACACACGCACGCACCACACACAAGGCACAACATCACGTACACCGGCAAACAAAAGGGCGGAGAAGTAGAGCTTCGGACTGTGGATCAGTGAGTAGCGTTTGGAGGGGGGGGGCTGCAGACAGAGGGAGACATGCCCCAGCGGCGCAGGCCGCACACCACACGCACACATCACCAACACACACACACCACACACACACACACACGCACACACACGCACACAATAAAAACGTGGGAAGTAAGAGTGGAATGTGACGAACTGATCGTGAGTCAGGTGGAGGTGGGCGGCACAGATCAGGAACGTCCCGGACACCAGTGCAACACCACGACATACACACACACGAAACACAGACAGACAACAAACGAACGTATCAACAGCCACCACACACAAAACACACACACACAAGTTGTGGGGCAGAAGAAGCTACGAACGAGGGCAGTTGATGTGGCGGTTGGCCACAGGACGAGACATCCCCCATTGGCGCTATCACACACACACACAAAGATAACACAGAGATGACACACCACCGCACACACACACACACACACAACACATCACACAATTGTTGGGGGCAGAAGTGGAAGCCTGGGACGGATTGAAAGGTGAGGCGTGTGGTGTTGCACAGAGCAGCAACATCGCCCCAGTGGCAAGAACACAGACACACACTCGACAACACAACTACACAAACACACACACAGCAGACACACATAACAAATCCAAAACGGGGCAGAAGGGAAGACTGAGTTGACTGATCAAGTTCATGTTGGCGGCTGGTTGGTGGCGGCCAGATAGCGAACGTCGCCCATGCAGCACACACACACACACACAACAACACACACACACACACACAACACACACCACCCACAACACACACTAACACCACAACACACAACAAACAAAACAACAAAGTGGGCAGAAGTGAAGCCTGGACAGACTGACAGTTGGATTCGGGGGTTTGTGTTTGGTTGACAGATGCAGAACGGTCGCCCCAGTGCATCGACACACAAACACACACACACACACACCACACATAACAAAAGGTGCAAAAGGAAGCCGGGACCAGACCGCTAGACAGTGGAGGTGGCGGTTGGGGTAGGCTGATTGCGAACGCCCGCATACACGGACCACACACACACAACACACACACACCAACACCCACCTCACCCACACAACAAACACCACACACACACACACACACAGCACACACAGGTCACGGGAACAAAAGGGGGGCAGAAGGGAAGCCGGGAGGCAAAGCAGGGGAGGGGGGGGGGGGTGGCAGAGAGCAGAACGGCCCAGGGCACACACACCACAGGCGGCCACACAAGGCCCGGGAAACAAAGGGGGGCAGAAGTGGAAGCCGACGACGGGCAGGGAGAGGGGGGGGGGAGAGAAGCAAACGGCCCCGTCCCAGGGGCGACACACACACACCAGGCGCACACACAGGGACCGGCATAACAAAGGGGCAGAGGGAACCGGGACGGGATCGGCGGGAGGCGGGGGGGGGAGGCACAGGCAGAACGGCCCCAGGGCAACACAACAAACACACAACACACACACACAAGGGTGGCAGAAGGAAGCTCGGACGACGAGCAGGGAAGGTCGGGGGGGGGGGGGCACAGCTCATAGAAACGGCCCCGGGCACAACACACACACTACACACCACATCACACAACAAAAGGCGGGAAAAGGGAAGCCGGAAGACGGATGGAGGGGGGGGGCGGGGGGGGGGGCACGAGCAGAAACGGCCCCCAGGGCACCACACCACACACACGAATACATTCACACAATAGGCGCGCACACTGGGCACGGTGCAATACAAATAGGGGGGGTTCTGTGGGAGCCGGGGGAC
>CM068955.1:115280072-115292365 GCA_035128595.1 Eptatretus atami
TCCGCTCTGGAGGACAGAAACAGTGTCGCTCTGAGAGGAGACTAGAAGGACAGTGTCCGCTCTGGAGGAGACAGAGACAGTGTCGCTAGGGAGGAGGACAGAAGACAGCTGCTCGCTCTGGAACAGAGACCGAAAGACAGTGTCGCTCTGGAGGAGAGAGACAGAACAGTACTTATTAGTTTTGGTCACTCTAGTCGACTAGGAGACCTAGGAGAATCAGTGTCTGCTCGTGAGGAGTATAGAAGACAGTTGTATGGCCTGGAGGAAGACAGAAGACCAGTTGCTGCGCACGATACATGCGACTTGGAGGACGACAGACAGACAGTGTCGCTCTGCACGGGGACAGAAGACCAGGTCATCTGCTCTGGAGGAGACAGAGACGTCAGTTGTCTGGCAGAAGACATGCTGTCTCGGAGAGACAGAAGACGAGTGTCGCTGTGAGGAGAAGAAGACAGTGTTCCTTCTGGGAGGAGGACAGAAGAAGCTTGTACGCTCTGTGACGGAGACAGAAGACAGTGTCACTGGTAAGAAGATGGCTTGATCAGGGAATCAACTTATTGTTCGCTCTTCAGACCGGATCATTGTGTCGCTTGGAGGAGACAATGAGCGTGTGTCTGGAAAGACGACAGAACAGTTGTCCGCTCTGAAGAGACAGAAGACATGTGTTGAAGAGCGGACAGTGTCGCTGGAGGAGCCAGAAGACCAGTAGCTTGTCCCGCTCTAAAAGGAAAGGTGGTTCCGTGGAGTGGAGGAAAGCTGTCGCAGGGGACGGAAACAGTGTCGCCTGGAGGACAAGACAGTGATCGCTCTGGAGGAGACAGAAAAGACATAGTCGCTCTGGAGGAGACAGAAAGACAGTAGTGCTCGCTCTGGGAGACAGGCAGATCCTCGGGAGACAGAAGACATTGTCGCTCTGAGGGACGACCAGAATGCATAGTGTCGCTCTGCAGGAGACAGAAGACAGTGTCGCTCCTGAGGAACAGAGACAGTGTCGCCCTCTGGAGGAGACAGAGCTAACAGGTGTCGGCTCTGCGAGGAAGACAGAAGACATGATCGTCTGGAACAAGCTGCTCTGGAGGAAGAAACAGTACGCGGATGACAGAGATTACGCGTGTCACTGGAGGAACAGAATACAGTGCGCTACCATGAGACGGAGACAAGAAGGAACAGATCGCGGCTTCTGCGCGAGGAGACAGAAGACAGTGGTCGCTCTGGAGGAGACAGGAGACCAAGCGATGATGATCGCTCTGAAGGGAGGCAGACAGAAGACAGTCGTGGGAAGGACGTGGCTCTGCGAGGAAGACAGAAGAGCCCACCAGGTGTCCGCTCTGGGAGATAGGAGCAAGAAGAGAACAGATTTCGCCCTCTGGAGCGAGACAGCAAGGACATCTTGTCCCTTGCGAAGAGAACAGAAGACAGTTGTCCTGCGTGAGCAAGGAGACAGAAGGACAATGATTGTCGCATCTGCAGAGAGAATGACTTAAGTGTCGGCTTGCAGGAGGACGAAGACAGCATCATGTCGCCTTGAAAGAGTTACTGTTCGCTCTGGGGATTCGAAGTGCATGTTCCCTTTTGGTTTAGTAAGTATTCAGTATATCTTTATCGTCTTCTCAATGCTATGGAGAGCGAAGGATCCTATGCTTGTTCCTCTGTTGATCTGCTGACCAGTGTCGACTATCGGGACAGGTACGATAATTGGCGACTAGAAGAGCACTAAAAGCTACTTACTGCTTGCGCTCTGGAGGAGAGACAGAACAGACAGTTCGTCAAGACGGACCGACTGTACTTCGCTCTGGAGGAAAACACGAAACAGGTCTGATCTCGCTCCTGGAGGAGACAGAAGACAGTGTAATACTCGCCCTCTGGAGAGACAAGACAGATATTGTCGCTCTGGGGAGAGACAGAAGACATTATTCGGCTTGGAACAGAGTCGTCTCTCTGGAGGAGACAAGAAAGGAGTCACGGCTATGGAAGCAGCAACATTGTCTCGGAAGGACAGAGCTGATCGACTGAGGGAGCAAGAACAGTGTCTGCTCGGAGGAGGAGACACCGCACTCGAACAGGACAGAATCTCTGTCCTATGAAGACAGAGAGAGAAGATGCGCGCGAGAGACACAGCTGTCGCTTCTGGGCAGGAGACAAGACAGTGTAATTTATTTGTTTTGTCGCCACTCTGGAGTGGAGACAGAAGTACAGTGTCGCTCTGGAGGAGACAGATATACTGTATTGTTGCGCTCTGTTGAATAGGAGGACATGAAGACAGCTGTCGCTCTGGAAGAGACAGAAGACACGATAGCATCGCTATGGAGGAGACAGGAGAACAGTGTCGCTCTGATGGAGACGAGAGACAGCTGTCGCTGTGGGTTGGACGGAGACAGAAAAGACAGTTGTACGCTAGATGCAAGAGGAGACAGAGACAGTGCGCTGTGAGAGAGCACGAGCACTGTCGCTGCATAGGAGAAGAGACGAGACATGTCGCTCTGAGACAGGAGACAGAAAGACAGTGATCGCTCTGAGGGGAGAGAGGCAGACTAGAGCACAGTCTGCTCTTTGTGTCCGCTCTGAAGAGAGTTACAAGAAGACAGTGTCGCTCATGAGAGACAGAGAACAGTTGGTCGCTCTGGAAGGCAGACAGAAGACAGTGTCGCTCTGTGAGGAGACAGAAGACATTGTCGCTCTGGAGGAGACAGAAGACATGTTCGCTCTGGAGGAGACAGAAGACAGGTTCGCTACTGCGAGAGACAGAAGACAGTGTCGCTCTGGAGGAGACAGAAGACAGTAGTCGCTGCAAAGAAGACAGAAGTAGTGTGTCGCTTGCCAGAGAAGACAGAAGAATTTGTCGCCTGTTAGAGGGGACAGAAGAAAGTGTTGCTGGTGGGAGAAAGATGAAAAGTGTTGTGTGGGAGAAGAAGGTGTTTACAGCTGCTAAAAAAAAAAGAACAAGCTCTTCCTCAAAAAACAAAGGAAGAAGCAAAGACAAGGAGCAAGCAAAATTTCTGGATTTGAAATGAAATCCCACAGATGTTCCATGGTACATCAACAACAACAGATACCTCACTGTAGATGAGGGTGTGCACAAAAGCACAGCAACAACCAAAAACAGCACACTTTTGAGGGACTACAGCAGAAATGTAAGCCTCACTGTGATGACTGGCTGCAGCCAGCAACACCAGCCACAGTACGCTGTTCGGGGTTCCACCAGGAACATAAGCCTCGCCGTGATGACTGGCGCATCAACATCCACAACAGAAACAGCACTTTGATGAGACGTTACCGCAGGAACAGGAAGCCTTACCGTGATGAATTGGCGGCATCAACATCCACAACAGAAACAGCACTTTGTTAAAGACGTTCCAGGCAGGAACAGAAGTCTCGCCGTGATGACTGGCGAGCTACTCATCAACAACGGAAGAGAGCAACTACAACACGTAGAGCAGCAACATCAACAAAAGAAAGAGCAGCAACATCAACAACAGAAAGAGCAGCATCAACAAAACAGAAAGAGCCAGCAACATCAACAAACAAAAAACAGCATTTAAGTGGTTCCAGCAGGAACAGAGGCCTCACTGTGAGCACGGACTGCAACCGAGAACAGCAGCAGCAGCAGCAAGAAGCAGCATGATGGTGTGAGGGGCCATGTCATATGCAGGAAGTTCAACAGGTAAACACTCTTCATTCCTTTGGAGAAGTTGGGTGAACATACTGGGACAAACATAGCCAACCCCAAGATGAGACGTCAGTTGAAAGGCATTTTGGCACTTCGATCTTCTGTAGACATTGCTGTTGATGTTTCCTTCAATGAAAAATATCCTTAATTGTGGAGATATTGCAATTTCACTTTAGGGGGGTAACTACATTAGGCATGGTCTTTGCCATGGAGGATTAAACAAGAACTTTTTAACTCCTTCGATTGGATTATTCACCAAATTCAACTTTTCATCGATTACTTGTTCCATTACTGCATTCCTCTGCACTTTTTCCTGAACGAGTTTCATTTAATCTTTCATTTTTCTATTTTTTCAAAGCCCTCAGAAGCGGTGCGGCATTCCCTCCTCCACCACCTCACATTAAGCGATAATCGTCAGAACGTAAGTTTCCAAGATTCTTGCCTTACATGACAAATTATTCCTAACTTTGTGACTCCGTATCTTCACCTGATCGTGTGCCTTTTTTCTGTGCGTCACAAGTGTTGAGAACAGACAAATATTTTGCTGCACTCTGACCCAGACAAGCACCAAAATAAATCTTCCAATTGGTGAGAGTCGGGGCTGACTTAATGTATCACCTGTCTGTGTACCCTGGTAGTCTCTATCTAGTAATTCCGACTGTGTGGATAGAAAGGTAGTGATGTGTGTGTGTTGTGTGATGTGTCTGTCTGTGTCTGTACCGCTGTTTCTCGACAACCACTGTCCATCTATTGAACTTGCCGAGTATATTGCTGGACCTGAGGAAGTGTGCCTTTTCAAGGTCTTGATATTTAATCGGACAAGTGTTTCCAAGTTATGGCCATTATTTACCAAACCAATGACAAGACACGTTGTTGCATGGCGTGGCCGATGGGGAAGGGAAGCTCAGCCGCGTTCCCCATTTCGGGTTACAACCGTAGCGACTTCCGGGAGTGATGACCGTGTATTCTATTAATTTCTCGATTTCTTATGCGCATTTATAGATAAATACAATGCCCCAAGTTATGATCGTTTTCATATTAGACGGTGCATAAATTTCGGTAACATCAGAGTGCTTGGTATGCTCCGAACCAGGAAGTAATTTTTTTTTCTCTCTTCTCTTCTCTTTTGTTTTTCCTTGCGATACATATGCGAAAAGGCAAATACGTTGGACGCTATTGATAATTGGCCATTAAAACCTAAATTGCGGAATCATCGTAACTGTGATATGCGAACTTCCGCGCCACGCACGTCGGCACGCGAGAGCGGAAGAAACGCCTGTGTGTTGTTGTTTGTTGCTCGCGGATTGGAAATATTTATTTCTTTTTTTTTTTTTTTTTTTTTACGGGCACGTACTCGCTATATTCCAGCAATCTCTGTGTGTCTGTTTGTCTCGACGCCGTTTCTCGACGACCGCGGTCCGATCTCATTGAAACTTAGCGGAATATTGCCGGGACCCGCGGATGGTGCCTTTTCGATGTTTGATATCGATCGGAATGAGCGGTTCCAAGTATTACGGCCTTTTACTGCTTTTTCAGTGTTGAAAAGGTGTATATATGGCAGCTGAGGTATCGTTCCACCTTTCATGCCATTTTTTCCCATATTTAAACCGGACGACCACCACGGTCCGATCGGATTGAAACTTGCCAGGAATATTGCCGGGGACACCGCGGATGTGCCTTTTCGAGGTTTGATATCGATCGGACGGCGGTTCCCAATTTACAGCCAGTATCTATTGTGACATAGCGACACGGTGCTATGACGACTCACAATTATTGTTTATTTAATTATTTTTATTTTTTTTGAAGGATTGACGTCATATTCTTCTTCTTCGTTTTGGTATGACGTCACAATCGACATGGGACCTGCGGTATGTGCCCTTCTCTGGGTATGTGCCTACCTGGGTAATGTGCAAACTCACCGGTTTGATTATTATTTCAATATTAATTAATCTCAAGGTTTGAATTTTCCCAAGGGAAACAGCTGTTTCCTAGAGTTTGAAAAGCTTTTTTCCAGAGTTGGAATATAATCGTTGTGCTTGGTAGACATTTGTGAATACTTTTCAGAGAGAGGGACGAGAGAGGAGGGGGAGAGAGGAGGGGGAGGAGAGGAGGGGAGAGAGAAGGGCGAGAGAGTAAGGCGAGAAGAGGGAGTGAGGGGGGCAAGAGAGGGGAGGGAGAGAGGAGGGGGACAGAGGAGGGGGAGAGAGAAGGGCAAGAGAAGGGAGAGAGGAGGGGAGAGAGAAGGGGAGAGAGGTGTGTAGAGGGGGGCAAGAGAGGGGAGGAAGAGGAGGAGGGGGACAGAGGAGGGGAAGAGGGGGGCGAGAGAGGGGCGAGAGAGAGGGGCGAGAGAGGGGGGGAGAGGGCAGGGAGGGGGCGTCACAATTCTTCTTCTTCGTTGGTATGACGTCACAATCGACACTGGGGACTGTCTGTAGCCTTTCTCTGGGTATTGCTATACCTGGGTATGTGCCAAACTCCAAGGTTTGATATATTCAAATTATTAATTAATCCAAGGTTTGAATTTCCGAGAGGACAGCTGTTTCCCAAGGGTTTGAAAGCTGTTTTTCCCAAGGTTGGAATTAATCGTTGTGCTTGGTAGACATTTGTGATACATTTACAGAGAGAGGGCGAGGGAGGGGGGGAGAGAGAGGGTGAGAGAGAAGGGCGAGAGAGGGGGGGCAAGAGAGGAGAGGGAGGAGAGGAGGGAGGACAGAGAGGGGGAGAGAGAGAGGGGGGGAAGAGAGGGCGGGAGGAGGGGGAGAGGGGGGTGAGAAGGGGGTGGCAGAGAGGGAGGGAGAGAGAGGGGGGAGAGAGGGCGAGAGGAGGGGGGAGAGAGGAGGGGGAGAGAGAGAAGGGCGAGAAGGGGGTGAGAGGGGGCAAGAGAGGGCGGGGGGGACAGAGAGGGGGGGGAGGGGGCGAGAGAGGGGGCGAGGAGGAGGGGAAGAGGGGGGAGAGAGGGGGGCGAGAGAGAGGGGGCGTCACAATTCTTCTTCTTCGTTTGATATGACGTTACAATGATGCTGGGACCTGATACTGCAGGCACGAAGCTGCACATACTGGCACGCACCTACGGCCGCCCTACGGGCCCGCCACTAGTTAAATAAATTGTTTGAAAAAACAAATTTTTAAAATCCCACTTTCTCTCAGCTTGGGTGACTCGAGCTGCCTTCAAGAAGCATTTCATCATGGTTCAGGAGAGGAGGGGGCAGAGAGAGATATCGATACAGATATGGATAGATGGATCTCCATTCCAGGATTGTGGTGAAAAGCATGATAATGATTGAGATTATGATGCAGTGCTGTTGAGTGATTTTAACTTCCTTTTGTTGACGTGTGCGCCAGAGGAAGAAGTCATATTTATGGCCGCTGGAGCAGAGGATGAGATGTTTGGTAGTGAATCCATCATCACTCCCAAGTGCTCCAGGAATGCAAGACGAAGACAGAGACTCTTACAGATGGCTGATCCAAGTTGTTTTGACAAAAGCAGTCTCCAGAACAGGATATGTTTACCTCAAGGACTTTATTTAATAATTGACACACTTTTTGAGTCCAAGTTTTTCAATCTGTCAGTTCCTTGTTTAAAATAGCATGACAAGAACCTTAAAATACTCAGTGAAGAGACATTAATAATTCATTTGAATACATGAGGCAGGTGAGGTCTCTCACTGATCTGTACAATCTGCCATATGTCTGTCGCATTGAAGGGAACTGTAGCCATTGACTCTGGTGTTTGCTGCAGCTGTCATGCGTGACTTCGTTACTGCACAAACACATTTACACTCGAACGTTATTTTTCACTTTTTCCTCCTTCCCTTTAGCTGCTGTCATCATGTGGATCAACTTTGAATCTTCATCCAAAAAATATCTGACCTTAGCTCTGACCACAATCTCTTCCACCTCATCAACTCAAAGATTTCTTCAATCAAAAATCCATTCATTTTTTTACAACGAATGAGATTCGTTTTTTACAACCAACCTTAATCCTCCTTTTAGCTCTCATACGAGCCTGCGACAAGGTGTACGAAAAAACAAACAAAAAAAAACATGTTTCACTTCTACCAGCTTCCCAAACTCACCTGCAGATTCCATCAAAGGACTTCAGTCAAGTTATACTTCAAACACTGCAGGAAATGAGCTTTACTGTCACACTTATTTGAAATTCTTGTGCCTGAAGGCAGCAGAAAGCTCCCCAACATCAAGAGGCAAGACGAGAAGCAAATACAGCAGCAAAGACTGCAATCTGCCCCCCCCCCATACTTGCAATCTCAGTCATTGTGTTATACTTCAGTTGGTTGTCCGTACGATCTGGTTCAGGAGGACACAGTTCATGCCTATGAAACCTTTGTCGCTCCTGTGTGAAGCGGGGCCATCGCCGTAAAATACAAAACACACAGGAAATGGCGCTCTGTGTTGAGGCGCGGCGGTGATGGTCATGTTTAACCCCGACCAGTCAAAGAACCCCGGGGGTAAATATCACAGCAAGGTCAACTTTGGTAATCTTTGCTCTTATCTTTTCAAAGTGACTGGTCTTATTTGCTCTCTCCCACGTGTGTGTGTGTGTTGTGTGTCTGTCTCTGTGTCTGTGTCTCTCCCACCCCTTTCTCTTGCCCCCCCCCCCCACTTACTATTCCCATAAGTGAAACAACTGGGGTATTTTGCTAGTCCCAAGTAAACGGAAAACGTGATGTATTCTAAAAATAGAGAAATGTTGGTTACAATACCATGTTATACACAATTCAACATCCCAATTAGAATGGGATTTATAAAGAACGGCGTTAAAACAGTCTCATAAGGGAGAATAGTATCCACTTGGTGGAGATAAAGAGGTATCAGCAAATAACATAATTTATCATTAATAAAATCAAACAACAGTTTTGCCAAAGTATATACGAGTGGATTCGCCGATCCATGGACAGTTGGCATAGTGTGGTGGTGGTAGTCTCTTCTGTGGTGGGCACATGATAGCACTGGACCCAATCATGTTCGGTGATGTACCTCGGGCTGGATCGCTAATACTCGGCGGCCTCGGCTTCACTTTTTAACCCCCCTAATTTTTGCTCATTCACTTGTGATAGCGATACAGAAACACAATATAGCTGAGTTTCATGGACCATTGATGCTTCGTCTTGGAGGAGATAACAAACACTAAGCTCCATTATAGTATTGTTACGGCCACGGATACTGAGTGTATTTTGAGGGGGTTAATCCCCGTTTCTCCTCGGAAGAGCCGGACCTGGAGCCACCGCTCATAATTAACTTTGTGGTACGGTGGGTTGCTTTCCAACCACGAACGCCAATCAGTTAACCATGAGTCCCAGTGTCCACCGTCTAATTTTGCCATTTAACTGGAGGTCACGTGTCTTTCTGAACGGGGAGTGTACCCTCGGCATTGCACCAATCTTGTCTTGATTAGATCTTAATTAGGGCGGCCGAGCATTTACCACTGGTGCGTGCCGACTATGACAGGTCAATAAGTTTGGGAATTACCTCCCAGTCTATCTAGGTTCGAACAATGCTCGATCATTGTAAGGAAAGGACAAGCGCGGACAGGTTGAAACGTCAACAAGGAATTTATTAACAAGAAAAATAAATAAACAGAATAACTTTTTATTTCCTTGTGGTGAAAATAGGTGAATTCAAACAAATAAAGTATTAAACAGACATAGATAGAAAAATAGACAAAGAGCAGATGCTTATCACTCTGCCTCACTTGACAATTAAACACAAGACAAGGGTATCCAGCAGATCATTCAGGGGGAAAAGAAATCCAGTCTCGGCTTACCAAGGTAGAAGTCGTCGTGCGTCAAATAAAATGTCCCGAAATGTGTGAGCGTGCCTTGGTCTGTTGCCAGCACCCTGCCGCGCCGTACACCCACTCGCAAACAGGCTTGAACACCAATCGACATCACGTCGTCACCCCCAGGAACCAGGGACGCCAAAAATCTGGTACGCCAAGAGCAGGTCCCGAACAGAACCAGCAGGAATGGTCCAACGGTCACCCACCATCAGGAGCCACAACCAATGGACAGCTGTAAGGTGCTGTGAGGCACTGTGAGGCACTGTGAGGAGGAGGCACTGTTTATAATATAAAAATATTATAAACCACAAACACGAATGATTTACCTTTTTAAACAGTCGGTAGAGCTGTTTAACACGAATGTGAAAGAAATTTGGAGGAATCCCGACATCCTTGAGGGATTCTCTACTTATCCCGACAACCACAAAATAACGGACAGGAATCTAGATCTACTGTAATCTATATAGCCCACCAGGGTTCGTAACAAGACCCGTGCTGTTGCTTTTGAAGGGAGTGGGTGTATAAGTAAATCGAATGAACACACGTCTGGTATGCAATGTCAGTAATCAGTGTCCCAACTTATCAAAGTGAACGTTTTAAAATCCTGTTCTCATTGGTGTAAAAAATTTGAAAGACAAAAGACGCGTCTTATTCATCAACCTTGGGACGTGTGATTTTCACCAGAAGAGATTAATTAGAGCAAAAACAAAAATTACATATAGTGAGGAATCAAGAGAAACCATGTGAAGGGGTTTGGCCATCGTCCATTGTGACGTCACATGGTTGTTCGTGGTTACAAAGAGAATGTCAACAATGGGTAACTCGTAAGACAGAGCTGTGTAGTTAAATCGTCAGTTGTGGACAGCTGAACACCAGACATGTCGTGGTTTCTCATCGTGGTGTTCTTGATCACTGTCCTCAGAAGTGGAACTTCCCGACATCCACAGCAGGTAAGCAGGATTGTCGGAAATGACAATGTACTGTATTCGGGGAAGGTACACAACACGATTTGGAAATCAGGAAATTTAGTTTGGATAGTCAGGACGTCAGAGCGGATGAAGGTTGTTGTTTTTTCGGTGCTGGGCATGAAATTCTCGAGGCCCAAGACTCCCTAAAAAGAGGACTCCGTGTTATTCTCGCATTTGCTTTACAGATGTTGCTTTAGACTCAACCGCAAAAAAATCCGGAGGAATTCCCATGTTTTATCACGTTTTTCCCTGATTTGAAAAAAAATTCCATGTTAAGGTGTTTCATTACCAATGGGCTTGCCATCGCTTGCCAAGCCAGCCGTTGGTTATCACCCGTTTCGTTGGACTGCTTGCTTGAGTGGTGAAGCCACCTGGTGATAGAGGTAATGTTTTCACTCTATTTGTCTGTCTCACACTCTCACTGTGTGATTGGTTCACTGTGTCACTCTCTCATCATGTCACTCTCTCACTGTGTCACTCCCTCACTAGCTCATTCTCTCACGGTGTCACTCTCTCACTGCGTGATTGGTTCACTGTGTCACTCTCTCACTGTGTCACTCTCTCACTGTGTGATTGGTTCACTGTGTCACTCTCTCACCATGTCACTCTCTCACTGTGTCACTCTCTCACTGTGTGATTGGTTCACTGCGTCACTCTCTCACCGTGTCACTCTCTCACCGTGTCACTCTCTCACCGTGTCACTCTCTCACCGTGTCACTCCCTCACCGTGTCACTCCCTCACCGTGTCACTCTCTCACCGTGTCACTCCCTCACCGTGTCACTCCCTCACCGTGTCACTCTCTTACTGGCTCACTATGTCACTGGCCTATTCTCTCATTGGTTCACTCTCTCAATGGTTCACACTCTCATTGGTTCACACTCTCATGAGTTCACTCTTTCACTGGTTCATTCTCTCATTAGTTCACTCTCTCAATGGTTCACACTCTCATTGGTTCACTCTCTCACTGGTTCATTCTCTCATGAGTTCACTCTTTCACTGGTTCATTTCTTCTCATTAGTTCACTCTTTCACTGGTTCATTCTCTCATTATTCACTCTCTTCTGGTTCACACTCTCATGAGTTCACTCTTTCACTGTGTTCATTCTCTCTTAGTTCACCTCTTCACTGGTTCATTCTCTCATTAGTTCACTCTTTTCACTGGTTCATTCTCTCATAGAGTTCACTCTTCACTGTTCATTCTCTCATGAGTTCACTCTTTCACTGGTTCATTCTTCTCTTCATTAGTTCACTCTTTCACTGGTTCATTCTCTCATTAGTTCACTCTTTCACTGGTTCATTCTCTCATTAGTTCACTTTCACTGCGTCACTTCTCACTGGTTCATTCTCTCATATAGTTCACTCTTTCACTGTGTTCATTCTCTCATTAGTTCACTCTTTCACTGGTTCATTCTCTCATTAGTTCACTCACTTAGTTCACTCTCTCACTGGTTCATTCTCTCGATTAGTTCACTCTTCACTGGTTCCTTCTCTCATTAGTTCACTCTTTCACTGGTTCATTCTCTCATTACGTTCACTCTTTCACTGGTTCACACTCTCACTAGTTCACTCTCTCTGTTCACACTCTCATGAGTCACTCTCTTTCACTGCGTTCATTCTCTCATTAGTTCCACTCTTTTCACTGGTTCATTCTTCTCATGAGTTCACTCTACCATTCACTGGTTCATTCTCTCATTAGTTCACTCTTTCACTGTTCATTCTCTCATTAGTTCACTCTTTCACTGGTTCATTCTCTCATTAGTTCACTCTTTCACTGGTTCACACTCTCACTAGTTCACTCTCTCTGGTTCACACTCTCATGAGTTCACTCTTTCACTGGTTCATTCTCTCATTAGTTCACTCT
>CM068955.1:115315908-115335562 GCA_035128595.1 Eptatretus atami
CTGGTTCGGAGCCATACCAGCACTCTGATGTTACCGAAATTTATGCACCGTCTAATATGAAAACGATCCATAACTTGGGGCATTGTATTTATCTCTCAAATGCGCATTAAGAATCGAGAAAAATTAATAGAATACACGGTCAATCACTCTCCGGAAGTCCGTACGTTGAACCCGGAATGGGGAACGCGGCTGAGCTTTCCCTTCCACATCGCCACGCCCACGCCAAACAACGTGTCTTGTCATTGCGTTTGGTAAATTAAATGGCCATAACTTGGGAAAACACTTGTCGATTAATAATCAAACCTTGAAAAGGCACTCTCAGCCGTCCCCAGCAATATACCTGGCAAGTTTTCAATTAGATCGGACAGTGTTGTCGAGCAACAGCGGTCACAGACACGACACACACACACACACACACACACACACACACACACACACCACACACACACACACACACACACACATGCTGGAATATAGATAGATGATCATCCAGGTGCTACACAATGACAATGTGTGGATACATTAAAGTCATGCCAGACTTCCACCAATGGAAGATTTATTTTGGTTGCTTGCTCTGGTCAGAGTGCAGCAAAATTATTTGTCTGTTTCAACACTTGTGACGCACAGAAAAAAGGCCACACGATGCAGTGAGAACTGGAGTTCAAAACAAAGTTAGGACAAAATTTGTCATGTTAAGCGCAAGAATTTCTGGAAACTACGTCTGAACGATATCGCATTAATGTGAGGGTGTGGAGGAGGGAATCGCACCGCTTCTGAAGGGGCCTCTTGAAAAAAATAGAAAAAATGAAAGATTAAATGAAAACTCGTTCAAAGGAAAATGTGCCAGAAGGAAATGCAGTAATGGAACTAAGTACACGATGAAAATTGAATTTGTGATATAATCCAATCGAAGGGATGGTTAAAAGTTCTTGTTTATTTTATCCTCCATGGCAAAAGACCATCCAATGAGTTTACCTTTCCTCCAAAGTGATAATTGCAATTATCTCCACAATTAAGATATTTTTCATGAAGGAAACATCAACAGCAATGCGTTCTACAGAAGATGAAGTGCCAAAATGCCTTTCAACTTGACGTCTGCATCTTGGGGTTGGCTACCGTTGTACCCAGTATGTTCACCCCAACTTCTCCAAAGGAATGAAGAGTGTTTACTGTTGAACTTTCCTTGCATATTGACATGGGCCCTCTCAACGACCATCATGCTGCTTCTGCTGCTGCTTTCTGCTGTTCCTGTTGCCAGTCCGTGCTCACAGTGAGGCCTCTGTCCTGCTGGAAACCACCTTAAAATGGCTGTTTTTGTTGTTGATGTATGCCGCTCTTTCTGTTGTTGGTTGTTGCTGCTCTTTCTGTGTTTATGTTTGCTGCTCTTTTCTTTTGTTGATGTTGCTGCTCTTCCTGTTAGTTAGATGCTGCTGCTCTTCCCGTTGTTGATTGATGGAGCCCCAGTCATCACGGCGAGAACTCCCTGTTCTGCTGAAACGTCTTAACCAAAGTGCTGTTTCTGTTGGGCGCATGTTGATGCCGCCAATTCATCACCGGTAAGGCTTCTGTTTCCTGTACTGGAACCGTCTCATCAAGAGTGCTGTTTCTGATGCCCTGGATGTTGATGCCGCCAGTCATCACGGCGAGGCTTATGTTCCTGCCGTGGAACCCTCCGAACAGCGTACTGTGGCTGGTTGTTGACTGCGCAGCCAGTCATCACAGGCAGCTTACATTTCTGCTGTAGTCCCTCAAAAGTGTGCTGTTTTTGTTGTTGGCTGCTTTTGCAAACGTCATCACAGGAGGTAATCTGTTGTTAGAAGTTGAGTACCAGGCAACACTGTGGGATTTCATTCTCAAATCCAACAATTTGCATTGCCTACCTTGCTCTTTGACTTCTTCCTATGTTATATTTAGGGAAAGAAAGCTATTTCTTTTCTTTCAGCAGCTGTTCAGAACACCTCTTCTAATCTCAAACACACAACACTATTTCATCTTATCTCCCCACCAGACAACACTTTCTTTCTGGTCCCCTCCTACAGCGACAAATTCTTCTTCTTCTCTGCAGCGACACAGAGCCCCCACCCCCACATCTTCTTTCCTTCTCCTGCAGCCGGGACACTGTCTTCTGGCTCTCCAATCGCCCTCCAGAAGCGACACTGTCTTCGTGTCCTCCTCCAGTAGCGACACTGTCTCCCTCTGTCTCCTCCAGAAAGCGACAATGTCTTCGTCTCCTCCAGAGCGGACACTGTCTTCTGTCTGCCTCCAGAGCGACACTGTCTTCATGTCTCCTCCAGAGCGACACCTGTCTTCTGTCTCCTCCAAGCGACACTGTCTCTGTCTCCTCCAGAGCGACACTGTCTTTGATCCTCCAGAAGCGACACTGTCTTTCGTCTCCCCAAGAGCGACACTGTCTTCTGTCTCCTCCAGAGCGACAAGCTTTCTGTCTCCTCCACAGCGGACCACTCGTCTCTGTCTCCTCCACAGCGACACTGTCTTCTGTCTCCTCCACAGGCGACACGTCTTCTGTACCTCCATCCACAGCTAAACACTGTCTTCGTGTCTCCTCCAGAGCGGACACTGGTCTTCTTGTCTCCTCAGAAGCGACACTGTCTTCCTGTCTTCCTCCAGAGCGACCACTGTCTTCTGTCTCCTCCAGAGCGACACTGTCTTTCTGTCTCCTCCAGAGCGACCACTGTTCTTCTGTTCCTCCAGAGCGACATGTCTGCTGTCTCCTCCAGGCCGACACTGTCTTCTTCTCCTCCAGAGCGACACTGACTTCTGTCCTCCAGCAGCGACACTGTCTTCTGCTCTCCTGCAGAGCGACAATGTCTTCTGTCTCCTCCGCCAGTGACACTGTCTTCTGTCTCTCCGCCAGTGACAATGCTCTTCTGTCTCCCTCCAGAGCTGACACTTCTTAATGTCTCCTCCAGAGCGACACCTGTCTTCTGTTCTCCTCCAGAGCACACTGTCTTCTGTCTCCTCCAGACGACACTGTCTTCTGTCTCCTCCAGAGCGGACACTTGTCTCTGTCTCCTCCACGAGCGACACTTGGTTCTGTTTCCTCCAGAGCCGACCACTGTGTTCTGTTTCCTCCAGAGCGACTCACTGTCTTCTGTTCTCCTCCAAGAGCGACACTGTCTTGTCTCCTCCAGAGCCGACACTGTCTTACTGTCTCCTCCAGAGCGGACACTGTCTTCTTTCAATGTCTCCTCCCAGAGCGACACTGTATCTTCTGTCTCCTCCGAGCGACACTGTCTTCTGTCCTACCCTGGCAGAGCGACAATGCTCTCTGTCTCCTGCAGAGCGACACATGTCTTCTGTCTCCTCCGCAGCTGACACTGTCTCGTCTCCTCCAGAGGGACACATGTTCTTCTGTCTCCTCCAGAGGCAGGACACTGTCTTCTGTCTCCTCCAGAGCGACACTGTCTCTGTTCTCCTCCAGAGCAGGCAAACACTGCTCTCTGCCTCCTCCAGAGCGACACTGTCCTCTGTCTCCTCCAGAGCGGACACTGTCTTCTGTCTCCTGCGCAGGAGCGACAATGTCTATACTGTCTCCTGCAGAGCGACAATGTCTTCTGTCTCCTCCACAGTGAACACTGTCTTCCAATGTCTCCTCCGACCAAGTGACACTGTGTTCTGTCTTGCCTCCAGAGTGACACCTGTGCTTCTGTCTCCTCCAGAGCGACACTAGTCTTCTGTCTCCTCCAGTAGCGCGACACCTATCTTCTGTCTCCTTCCAGAAGCGACCAACTTGTCTCTGTCTCCTCCAGAGCGACACTGTCTCTCTGTCTCCTCCAGAAGCAGACACTCATTCTTCGGTCTCCTCCAGAGCGACACTGTCTTCTGCCTCCTCCAGAGCACACTGTCCTTTCTGTCTCCTCCAGAGCGACACTGTCTTCTGTTCTCCTCCAGAGCGACACTGTCTTCTGTCATCACTCCAGAGCCGACACTGATCTTCTGTCTCCTCCAGCAGCGACCACTGCTCCGTCTGCCTCCGAGCGACCACTGTCTCCGTTCTCCTCCAGGCGACACTGTTTCCGTCTCCTCCAGAGCGACACTTGTCTTCCGGCTCCTCCCGAGCCACACTGTCTTCTGTCTCTTCACAGCGACAATGTCTTCTGTCTCCTCCACCAGCGACAATGTCTTCTGGTCTCCTCCACAGTACACTTCTTCTGTCTCTTCACAGCGACGAATATCTTCTGTCTCCTCCACAGTGACACTGTCTTCGTTTCTCCTCCACAGTGACACTTTCTTTCTCCTCCACAGCGGACCGGTCTATCTGTCTCCTCCAGCAGTGACACCTGTCCTTCTGTCTCCTCCAAGCGAACACTGTCTGTCTGTCTCCCCCAGAGCGACCACTGTCTTTCTGGTCCCCCAGAGCGACACTGTCTTCTGTCTCTCCAGAGCGGACACTGTCTTCTGTCCTCCAGAGCGGACACTGTCTTCTGTCTCTTCCAGGAGCGACACTGTCTCTGTCTCCTCCCAGAGCGACACTGTCTCTGTCTCCTCCAGAGCCGACACTGTCTTCTGTCTCATCGACAGCAACACTGCCTTCTTCCTTCTCTGCAGCAACATTTCATGTTCATCCACTTTGGTCACATCAAATTCCCTCAAAACGGTTTATTTCGTGATCCTGATCACCACCTCTCTTCTTTCTTTCACTCATCTGTTCATTACACAATAATATAATATATATCTTTGCCTCTTCTTCTCTTCACCTCGGAGAAACCTCTCGTTCCTCCCAATACGCCACTATTGTTTTCCCCTTGCCAGATTTCTTGTTCCAGCTCGATTATCTCAGGCATTCTTTGTGTTTTCTCCTGATATATTGACTCACCTTTAATTCCATGATCTGTCCTACTTTCTGTACCAACCACACTACATTCTGTATGACACTGCACATGCACTTCCTTTTGTTGAAGCCGCCTTGAGCGATGGCTGCTCTATTCTTTCTTTGTTTTTCGCTTCCATTTTTCTGGAAACATTGAAAACTGCAACAAAAAAAAGACATGCTTGCCAGTTCATGACTTTTGGAAAGGAGAAAGCCATGTTCCATGTGTGTGCTTGTATGGAAATAAAAAACATTGATCCTGCCATGTGTAACATAAACAAGGTTAAAAAGGATTGGGTGTGCGATATGAAACCAACATAAAACGGACAAAGGACTTTATCGAGACTGATGGAGCGAAGACGTGCCGAATAACATCTTCAAATAAGGAGCGGAGACCGTTGATGAGTGCCAGCAGTTTTGGCTGGAAAAAAGAAGCCGAGCACGATGGCACCCGGTTGTGCGCCATTGAACAGCGTTTCAATGCGGCCTAAGGGCCTGCAGCTGCACGTGGCTTTTATGAGGCGGGGCGTGCACATCGCACATTGTTGTGCTGATCGACATGTAATGGATGCGACCTTGCCATGCCAGCTTGGAGGCATTATCGACTCTATCCTGTTGAAGGTGGGACGAGTCTCAGTGGGTCAGAGGAACCACGCTGAACATATATCAGCATTGGATAGTGTTTTGCTGTGCAGATGACCTTGGTTCGCTTATGTCGACTCCCTTTTGGGCAACCCTCCCTTCCATGGTTGCAACTCCCTCCATGGTCCGCCTCCCTATCTTGCCATGGACGGATGGGACAGCTTCAGTGGACCACGGAGAGATATGTGAGTGGTGGCAGTGACATCTGTGCTGGGTGGATGGGATGTCACCTCTCTTGGATCGCGGCGAACCCTCGGAGTGAGGTGGAAACGTCAGGGCAAGGATAAAGAGAACTGACTGGCCATGAAGTCATGGTGCCTTGCTGGATGCGTAACATGGCGTGCTTCGAGACCAGGAAGTCTCCGTTCAGTCACAGAGACTCGCAAATGAAGATGATGACGGCGGGCCACACGCGGTGGCGGCACGTGTCACACACACTATAATCATACAAAACAGTTGTGATTGAATCGTGTTTGTATGCACCGATATTTTCCTGTGCATAAACCGTGGCCGTGTCTGTCGGCGCACCCATGTTTTTCAGCCCTAAATTTTTTTTTGTAAACTTTTCTTGGTGTATTCACCATACCCATGCTTTTCCACCTTTCAAAGGAAAGGAATGTATTTAATCATTTAATTTTCTTGATCGAGAGGCTAAGTCCGCTTGTACATTAAGCTTGTGTGGTAACAAAGTGAAGGAGGTTCAACATGCTTCCTCCAATGTCCGTTTAATCCTTGTTTCCACTGTCTATTCTCATTTTCAGAAGTGAAGAGAGAGAGGAGAGCGATACAGAGATTTAATTTTTATTTAAATATTATAAAGAGGATTTCTTTTTGTGTTCTGAGAAAATGGAATTAAACAGGATTCATTCTGGTCATATTCATACACATGTCTTTGGATTGTGCCCTGAAAAGGGCTATTGAGTTAACGAGCTTTTCAGCTAAACGCGAGGAAATTCCTTGTCACTCTTTCCTCGTCAAAGACGGCACTTAGTCGGACTTGTCCGAAACAGCGGTGGAGGAAGCCCCGTCACTGTCCATGTCACTGTCACCATCATTTGCAGCCTCCTCCTCCCAAAAAGATGTCATCCTCTGTGCTGTCCCATGTTGTTGGAAGATGCAACATGTCAGAAATGCTCGCCTGACGATGTCCGATCGTATCTCCTCTCACACCTTTGATAATTCCGCCGCAGATCATTCAGAAAGGTAGAACCTTTCTCATCCTCCCACTCTTGGTGTTAGGTCTTCTCACCATTATCAGTCAGACCAGCAGCGACATAGCCCGTCTTGAACGGCGTTTGAATGGACACACGATGGGGCTGCAGGAAGCGATGTTATCCCACCTGGACTGAGACCCCGAGATCGGTGTTCGGTCCGACGGAAGCAGCGCTTTGGTGTCGTCGGGCTTGTGACACTGAACGCATCAGACTAACATACTCCGTCGCCTCGGCAGAGACCGCCATCTGGCCTTACTACTTACAGACCGTGTGCACCCAGTCCTGGAACGTCCCTCGTCTATCCACCTCTTCTGCTTGCGCACGACCAATGACGCCGCTGGAAAGTTGTCGGCCATTCTGGTGTCAGGTGACCACCCCCAAGCCTGTTTCGATGGCACGTAAGTTTGCGCGCAAGTTTATTTGAGATGGATACTCCATTAATTAGACTCTAACTATTGTTAATACATAATTCTTCTTTAGATGTAAGACTAGGTTGTTCTTCTTCTTCTTTTGTGTTTCAATGGCATTTTCAGAGCCGCGAGGCTCCATAATATACACCCCCACACACCTAAACTTCCAGTATGTGTTCCCGGACGTTCCGAATGTTCCTTTATCTAATTTCCGCACATCGTTGTGACAGCGCCTGCTACAAACTCAAACCTTGAACCGATTTTCAAAATTTAAAATGATGGGAATTCAGCTTTAACCGTTACTTCGTTCCCAACTGTTAAAAAAGTCATTCAATGTGGAAAATAATTGAAATTTAGCATTGACCTTTTTTAAGACTAGTTCTTTTTTTCTATACCCGCTGTATTAAGCGCATGTCCAACTTTTACCTTTTTCTTGGCTGAGAAAAGGGCGGGTTTATACACCAGAAAATACGTATCGTGATTTTACACAACACACACACACACACAATATATATATACACACACACACTACATAGCAAATACAACCCGTTGCTTCACTGACGGGAATGTTGTGGGTGGATAAGAAAGAGAGGGGATTAGAGGAGGCAACGGAAGCATGGAGGATGGAGCGGACCAGTGAGGAGGGGGGACGGACCAGGCAGCAAAGGCAGGAAACAAGTGGCTCGGGTGAAGTGACTATCCCACCGCCGCCAGACCACCAGTAGAGGAAAGATGGAGGAAGCAAGGAGGAATGAGGGTCTTCACGCCTTTGGTGTGGCGGGAAGGAAGGCATCAGTGAGGATGGGGCAAGGGCAAGTGGAGGGAACAGGTAAGGCAGTAAGCGGAGGTCTGTCCAGACCATCCACATCCCACCACTCACTCCATTTCTGTCGAACATGCGAGAGATAATCACCGTCCTCCAGCAACGTTTGGAGACAGACAGGAGGATGGATCTCGAGGGGAGGAGAAAAGAGAGAGTAGAGAGTGTGGCGAGGATATCACTGTATTAGGAGGGGGTGGAAGCGCAGTAGTGAACAAAGGGAGAGAAAGAAGGAGAGAGGGACACAGAGGTGAGTGGGAACGTGCGCGGACGACTGTGAGAGAGGGAGTGTCGGGGGCAGGAGAGTACAGCAAAGAGACATAGTTAGCTTTCGAGTGCAACCAACACATACACAGACCAATCGTCGTGCTCTGCCACGCGGTGGAAAAAAATTTGCTAACGCGTAATTTGAATTAGAAACATGTCATATGTGGGCAAATGACTCAGAAATGAGTATGTTACAAATATATTTTTGCTTCTGAAACTCATTAAAGAGAAACCATTTCACCTTGGAAAAAGCACACCGAGTCATAAAAAAAACCCAATTTACTTTAGAAAACAGTCAAGAGAACAAAGCGAAAATGTGATTGCTCATATGCTGCTGAGGTTAAAAGTGATAACCTCCAAGATACGGGCATGAAACTTTACGAACACGGACCCAAACCGGTGCTGCAAGAATCGTGCCGCGTGTGCTGTCCACACACACATCCAGACACATCACACACACACACACACACACACACACTATCTATATCTACCTAACAGCGGACACCACACAACACACATCACACACTACACACTACCAACAGAGCAGCAACACCACACGGTGTTTGTTGATATTAATCAAAATGAGAGTCGTAGAGATATGTCATTTTGAGACACAATCCATTATTCAAAGAAATGATGTGTGTGGAGATGGGTTACACGTGAACATCTCATTTATTGCTGCACACCATCTATTTCAACTACAATATGTTCGACATTCAAGACGAGCACCTTATTCGCACGTATCCCATCGCGCCCACACCCTTACTCTATCTAATCCGAATAGATGTTATGTTCCTAGTAGCATATGTATATGATATCCAACAGACAGTGATTCACGAAGGTACCGAGCAAATTCAGTCATATTGCGCGGCGAGGAAGCTGTTCACGGTGGGTGCTCCACACGGAGGAACACCGCTCTCAAGTTCGGTGAGGAAGGGAGTGTAACATGAGGTTAAAGTGCAGGAGCAATCGTCCGGTCCTCAAAGGGGTGTAATCACTGGAGGACCTACAGTCTTCGATCCTTGTCTAAAAGCCCTAAAAACGTATCGTAACAAACACCACATGTACACACCCCCGGCGCCCCCTATGCCTTCCTCCCTATAACACGAATGCACATGCCATGTGAGCTCATCCGAACCCAGATAAAACGCAACTGGTCGTCCAAATCAACGAGCGATACACGGTACGAAACATCCCCGACACAACGAAATCAGTGCAGAGGAGAGACGAGATGCAGGAAGGGTGAGAGAGAGGTGGAGAGGGGAAGAGGACGGGCTCGACAGCCGCGGACGCCAGAGAAGCTAATTGAACGATCTCACCGGTATCAACAACCAACAGTGGTGGTCCACGAACAGACGCGTTTCTCTGCTTCTCTACCTTACAGATTAATATCATTAAAAAGAGAAGGGGATAAACAAAATGTGTCCCATGCTGAACTCTTTTATGTCTCAGAAGAACTTCGGAGTCCTCCTATGTATACCATCACACTTTAGTTTCCTTTCATGTTCCCTGGTCGATCCCCTTACATTCCCAAGGTTTGAGTAGAGGCACCTGGAATAGGAGCGCACTGGCTTACGATGCCTTCGCAAACCTTGGTGTGATGGAGAAGACGCCATCAAGTAGCCGGTTGTCGACTTAGGATCTCAAGCAGGAAAAACAAAAAAGGAAAAAAGAGGAAACAAAAGAAAAAAATAATCAAAAAGAAGGGGTGGAGGACTCCAGTTTCATAAAATTTCACACAGAGGCACCTGTGGCTGAAGAAAATCCCAGGCTGATAGCGGCTGGATAAGAAAAATTATCACATGTCACCTTGTACTTGAACCCCGTCGTGGACCGTTGTTCCGGACGACCTGTGAGCACTACGGACACAAGCAGTATTGGCACAGAAAACAAACCTGTCAAATGTCGACAGTGTGAACTCGGACAAGGAACATCCTCACGGTGCAGACAGCACTTGATGTTCAAGGTGGACAACAATAAAGCTCACATTCCATGATGATGAGCGGGATTATGAACTTCAGTCCGTGAAGAACCTCAGGGTTGTTACGAGTTGTTAGCCATTACAATCGAGTGTTTCCACACTGAACAGCCGGCTTTTACACCCTTCAAACGGCACGGTGTTCTCTCGTGGAACCCCTTCCTATAACAAGGAACACACGGTTTGTGGTCGGATCTCTCTGTGTCGAGACAATGTATGAAAGTGGATGAGTTCACTCCCACAATTAAACTCCTGAGATGATCCATCACGGGATGATCACGATGTGAAAATGTCTCATCACCTGCTCTCCTCTTTTGAACGCTCCTCTCTGCTCTACATACTGTCGTCATCAAATTGATATGTTACTCGAGTCACCGTTTAAACCACAAACTCTTCTCCTCTCCCACTACCTGATGAGGTAAGTTTTCAGTCCAGGTGGGTGAAACGCCTCGTCGCACCTGTCCATGATTCTGCCGATGTAAATGGCGAGTCTCGTCCTCCTTCGAGTAGAAAAACGCTAAGATTACTCTGATAACGGCCACATGGCTGTTCGAACACGAACGACGATCTTCACATGAACTGGGACACGTACTGTGTCGTATTTATAACCCCCCTCTGTCTGACGTCACAAAAACTTAAAAAAAAAACGAGCGAAGCCACGCCCCTTCTATTGTTGTCATGGTAATACAAAGCTTTCTAAAATGTTTCAATCTTGTGTAACCTGACTCGTGTTTCTTGAGGCTAAATAATGTTTTTATGCGTCAACAAAAACATCTGAAATAAAAGTCGGTTGATGCAACGCAGCAGAGAAATCCGTGTTATTTCAATCTGCACACAGTACACGTTGATGAGGGTGATCTGCTCCTCCCGACACGTCACCCAGTGGAGTTGGTTGGGTTGTGTGGTTGCTGCTGTCACCACACTTTCCGTCAATATTACTGGTTGTGTTTAAGGGAATCCTTGCTTGCTGTTATGCTGTTGATGTTGTTGCTGGGAGAGTGACGTAGCAGAGCATCGGTGGGCGGGCTGTGTGTGTCCGTGCCGAAGGCCTGTGTGTGTGTCTGTGCCGGACAGCGATGGTAGTTAAAGCTGGTTCGTATCACACAAAGGACGCCCCGTGTTCGGCTTGAGCCTGTATCGTAATGAGGCAGCACAAACTTCCTCACGTACCATGACAGAGGGTGCCGTGGAGTCGGCCAACAACAGGCTTTGAGGCACATTATAAGGCCGAACCATGTTACCATGAGACGGAGGTCGCCTCAAGGAACCCAGACACAGGTGGAGGCCATTTCAGCCATGATACCTGCACCACATTAACACCACAACAATTCATCAACACAGATCAAAGAAGAGAAAATACAAAATGATTTATTATTTTAAAATAATTTTTTTGTATTTTTTTGTATTTTTTATTTGAATATATAAAAGATGTTTCTCCAAGAGTGGGATTGTAGAACGTCCACCCGAGGTTACTTTTCATGATTTCAGGATACCTAAAGAAGATGGACTCCTTCGATGGATACTTAAAGTGTCTGTGTCTGTGTGTGTGTCTGTGTGTTTTTTCTATCCTCCAAAACACCAAAACCATAAAACCTAGCAGCCTGAAACTTTGCACACATACTAAGAAAACTCCAAGGAAGTGCAAGAGTGAAAATTGTGTGTATGGGTTAATTAAAACACCCTTTTGAAGATAATTAACGCCTAATTTAATTATATCCTTCATCAGGCGATCCTTTGTCACCACTCTCTCTTGGGGTCTTAAGGTGTTTCCTTGGTAACCTTGCGGGGTCTGAAGCCGCCATGTTTTTGGCTACTCAACCTCACCTTGACTTGGAATGGGCCGCAACGATTTCTCAATGATAAGGTTTTGTTTCCTTCACCTTCCTCACTCATATCGAATGCCTGTTCATCATACTACGAACTGCTGTATACTTCGCTTTGTAAGTGCTGTAGTTTTCAAATTTGGAGCTTGGAGTGATTTCATGCATTTTTGACATGATTTTACACAATCGACTCTCACGGGTGAATTAAAGGATATCATTGAAATATTATTTTGTGTTAACGATCTGTTTCCGAGCCACTACGTCCTTGGCAAGTTACACTCGACTACATCTGATCCGGTAAGCCGGTAAGGTGATCCAGTTTGAGCAAGGTGTACCGAGGGCGTGTCCCTGATAATTAGATCACGTGACCATTTTAGGTAACCGGTTTCCATAAGACTGAGGACCCTAAGTCACGTGGTTGACTTCTTGGCGTTCACGGTTGATTAGCGACCCGCCACATCATGGAGTTATCCGTGTGCGACCGCCTGCGCTTCCGGAGAGTCTGGTGTGAACCTGTGATAGCTTCCCCCCCCTCACCCCCACCATGGTCTTCTCACCCCGACCCAGTGCCGCCAAAAACATGGATAATATATGTATATTGCCTGGTGTTGGCTTCATGGTTGGTGGCGGGCTTGGGATCTGAGGGTCCTGAATTCGAACCCGCTCAGCTGTTTAATTCATACCAGGTGGGGTTGATTCGGCTTGTCATCCTTCGAGGTCGGCAAATGAGTGCCAGCATGCTGGTATACTGTGTCGGAGTGGCGACCGTCCAGGATTGTACCCAATAGCAAGAAGACTGCTTTGGCAGCACCAATGCTCTGCACAGAGTATGGTCAATGGATGGTTATAATATAATATGATATATAATATAGGTATTGTTATATATATATATATATATATATATATATATAGTATACTGTTATATATATATATATATTTACGGAAATGGCCTTAATGGACTACTAAGGATAGATTAGCTCAGATCCCCATTAAATTCATGTATAGATAGGTTGTTTGGTATAAGGGACGATATGTGTGTGTCGGAGGTGTAACAACTGTTTTATGTTCATATGGTGGTGGAACGAGAGAAACGAGAGATAATTCTTCTTCCTCTCCTGTACGACGGCAGGGAGTGCCTAGAGCAAGAGGTGTGCTGGAAAGGAAGTGACGTGAAGGGGTGGAGCTTTTGGCCAGGGCGCCGAGAGAAAGCAGGAAGAAAAGATCGGTGTGTGAAAACAGCCGTTCTCGAGGCGCGACCTCAGGCTCAGGGTTCATTTTGCGGTTTTGAAAACTGCAGGCAGTCGACGAGGAGTGCTCGTGTCTCGAAGCGAGCAAACGAAGGAGCTCTGAGTTTGGGGAACGGCATCGCAGAGAAAAGAAAAGGGAACGAAAGAGTGCTGTGTGTGAGGAACGGCCGGGTTCTCGAGGAGTGCTCGGAGTCGCTTCGAGGCGGGCGAACGGAGGAGGCACCGTGTTGGATCTGCCGAGAGAGACGCTAACCCGACCTGCACGTCGGTGATTCGACCGAGAGAGGCACTGAGAGGACGAAGCGGAGTCGGGCTTCGAGGCGGGAAGGCCGGAGAGGAGACGCCGGACCTTCGACGGTCCTTACTCACAACGCCAACGGCGCGTCACGTTTGCCGATCCGCCTGTGGAACTCGGACTCTGACTTGGGCCTTGTATGCTGGACCGTGAGAGAGATCAGCTGAGGCCCATCTTCGACCCTACGCGAGGTCAGAGCGCGCGGAGACTAAAGGAGGAAGGATACCGCGCCGCCATCTTGCCGCCCAGCACGTTCGAGCGGGAGTTTGAACCTGTGGACCCCACCGCTTGTTACGAACGATATTCGTGCTTTCGGACACGTCCTCTCGTCCATGAGCCATCACCAAGTACTCTGTCTTGTCCTGCATACATGCTGTTTGTTTGCACGTGTTGTATAAGCATATTCGTAGAATCCCTCGAAACCTTTAGACCGTGGTTCCCGAGGTAAGAACGGGTAGATAGTTAGTATAACCATTGTAGTGTTTATTGCTTGTGTTGTGACCCTGAGTTCCCAATAAATCTGGTTAATTCTTATGCAGTTGCCGCTAGGATTAATGTGTCTCGTCGAGGAACGATCCGTTCGATTGGCATACAAGACCAAAAATGGTTACAGGCTGGTAGACTCCGCTCGGTCACTGACAAAGCCAGTCTGTAACTAGAGGGGGAGCACTCGGTAGAGTGCAAAACCTCCGCCGCCAATACTGCTAGGTCACTCAAGTGAACCTGATATCCTATTCATTCAATTTGACGTCAACAGTGCTCACAGAGTTATAGTTTGCAACTTTCCCTTTTACTTTTACTTTTACATACTCTCAATTCATTCGTCATAACTAGATTCTTGAGACAGAAATTGATTTTACGTGGGTATATCCACCTGAATTTCCAAAATCAGCCGCAATTATAATTTTGGCATGTTTTTTTGTTGGAAATCACTTATAACATGTAGAAATGCAAGAAAAAAAAATCGAAATTTTGTTGAAAAAAAAGTTGCAAAATTTGTTTTTTTTTCTCTAACAAATTTTTTTTTAGGGGGGGGGGGGTTGGAAATCACTTAAAACATGTAGAAATGCAAAAAAAAAATTCAAATATTTTTTCAAAATGGCCGCTATAGCGGCCATATTGGACTTTGGACCAAGTCCATAATCTAATGGCATGATCCTTGGACCATACCTAATCCCCCACCAAGTTTCGTCGAATCCGTCGAGTTTTTCCGTAATACTGTTCACAAACAAACAAACAAGCAGTCATAGACTGGTACTTACGAAATCGTCAACTTGACCTCTGACCTTGTCTAATAAAAGCTGTCTCGAGAGAAGGTAGCGACGCAAACCAGAAGTTTCTACGATGATTCTGTACCAAACCATCAAAATCGTAACGTCGACCGAAGCAAAATCTCCATTTCTCCACGAAATTATTTTATATTATTTTATCAAAGTCACAAAACCGTAATATTCAGCCATCCACCAACAATCTTTACATAATCCGACGGCTCAGCGAGTCAGGCATGCGACGATAACCTTTATTGGGAAAAAAATGACTTTTAAACACCATCTTTATCGAAAACACCGTCAGCGCGCACACGGAAAACCTTTACGTGACTCAATGACGCGTCTGCTCGAGCGCGCTGCATCACGTGACGACCCGTGACTCGTCGAGTGAAATATTTTTTATACAATCTTAAAACGTCTCCAAAACATCCGATTTTTACCAGAATTTCGACAACCGAGTTTTAAGCGTCCTAAGCGATCGCAAAAACCGAAGACAAAATTAAAATCGAAGTTAAAACGAACTCGTAACGTCGAGCGAAGCAAAAATACTCCATTTCTCCACGTGAATTTACGGAATTATGTTTGACCTCACTGTGACCTTGACCTTTGACCGATTTTGACCAAAATCTAATCAGCGCTAGCCATCACCCTCCTGAATCACGTGGTGTAATTTGACATTGGTAGCTTCTTCCGTTCTCGAGTTATCGTGCCTACAAACAAACAAACACACAAAACACACAAACAAACACACAAACACACAAACAAACACACAAACACACAAACAAACACACAAACACACAACAAACAAACAGAAACGAAGTGATCAATATACTTACGAAATCTTTACATTTCGTAAGTAACAAACAGACAGGGTGAAAACAGTAACCTCCGTCCATCTTCTGATGGCGGAGGTTAACTAGGGGTTCTATTCCCCAACTGGTAAGGTACAGGATTACGTTGGTATCGCGATTGAAGACGCGTGACCGAGGCCTGTGCCGAGCCGGCCGGCGTTATAGACTCCCGGAGACAGCGCGTGGGGGGCTGGCACGAGGACCGGTCAGGTTCCCGCCACCCGGATCCGCAACAATATATATATATATGTATATATATATATGTATATACTACAATAATATGGAATAGGCAAAGCGAGAAGCGAACGTAGAATTATTCTGACATTCACCTCTGACTTTACCTATAACTTGTTCACAACTGTATACTTGCTAACTATACCGTGGTACATGTAGCGCCTCACAGCTGATGATTTTGACAGATCTGAGGTCAGTCAGTGCATAGCAGACGATGCTGCAATTTCCGGTTACTTCAGCCTGGATTCGGATCAGCGATCAATAATGTAAATCACGAATAAAAATTATTTTTGATGATGCGGGATATATCTTATTAAAATCAGTGGAGGAAATAACACCATGTCTGATATTTGGGTCTTTCAATGTCTCCGACGATGCCTTTATCTCCCGGCATGCATCATTCCCCATGACAAAACCGGTAGCAAAAAAAAAACCGGAAGCAAAAGGGTCATAGCCAACGATACTGATTCCAAATTGCCAGGGTATTGTGTTGTTGTTGTTGTTTCCTATTCTCTCATGTGCACGCGTTAAGTATGAAGCTCACGACGTTCACTATAAACAGGACCTTACACAGTGAGTAATGGTGCACGTCCTTATTTGTTTATGTCTATTTGGTTTTAGTATGAACGTTCATTTTTGGTATGCACATTCATACGTAATAAATAGACAAGCTTTAATATATTCCCACCCACCATCACGTTTTCTCACTACATCCACTTCTGTAGGTGGACGAAGGTGATGTTTCACTCCTATCTATCTGTTCGTTTGTTACTTGTCATATCGAATAATCGTAAGAATCATGGAGTTCGGTAGAGGAGTACTCTACTCCATCAGTAGCGACGTAACGGTGAAAAAAAAATGGCGGCCCCATCAAATGTGCCCAAAATGATCCGTTTAAAAACCACCATGGAGTGAAGTAAAACGTCTTTAAAACCCTTTCCTTTTATTCTCGAACATTTTCATTCATAACTAACCAGAACTACAGTCGGTGGAGCGCACACCTCCACCAGGTTTTGTATCTCACCGATGTCTGAATCTGGATCCGGACCTGAACCAAGTCGAATCGGTTTGTTCTTATCACCTTCACAACTCGTCCACAACATTTAAGATAACGTGTTATACATCGTTTTAGCCCCGTCTCTCAAAGGTGAAAATCATTTTTAAAACCCTCGTATCCAGATCCAGATCTTCACCAAAACGAATCATTTCGTCCTTGTTACACACCCAACCTGTCCACCAAGTTTCATCTGAATCTGTCCACGTTTTGAGATATCCTGCTCACAGAAAATCGACAGTGAGCCACAGTGAGCGAGTGAGAGAGCGACACAGAGAACCAGAGAGCGACACAGAGAACCAGAGAGTGACACAGAGAACCAGAGAGTGACACAGAGAACCAGAGAGTGGCACAGAGAACCAGAGAGTGGCACAGAGAACCAGAGAGTGGAACAGAGAACCAGAGAGTGGAACAGAGAACCAGAGAGTGGCACAGAGAACCAGAGAGTGGCACAGAGAACCAGAGAGTGGCACAGAGAACCAGAGAGTGGCACAGAGAACCAGAGAGTGGCACAAGAGAACAGAGATGCAGAGAACCAGAGAGTGGCACAGAGAACCAGAGAGTGGCACGAGAACCAGAGAGTGGACACAGAGAGGAGAACCAGAGAGTGCACAGAGAACCAGAGAGTGGCACAGAGAACCAGGAAGAGACTGACAGAGAACCAGTGACACATGAACCAGGAAGAGACTGACACAGAGAACCAGTGACACATTGAACCAGAGAGTGACACATTGAACACAGAGAGTGACACAGTGAACCAGGAAGATACTGACACAGAGAACCAGTGACACAGTGAACCAGAGAGTGACACAGTGAACCAGGAAGAGAGTGACACAGAGAACCAGTGACACATTGAACCAGAGAGTGACACAGTGAACCAGAGAGTGACACAGTGAACCAGAGAGTGACACAGTGAACCAGAGAGTGACACAGTGAACCAGAGAGTGACACAGTAGACCAGAGAGTGACACAGTGAACCAGAGAGTGACAGTGACCAGAGAGTGACACAGAGAACAGTGACACAGCGAACCAGGAAGAGACTGGACAGAGAGACCAGTGACACAGCGAACCAGGAAGAGACTGCAACACAGGAGCGAACCAGTGACACAGCGAACCAGGAAGAGACTGACAGAGAGAACCAGTGACACAGCGAACCAGGAAGAGAGTGACACAGAGAACCAGTGACACAGTGAACCAGAGAGTGACACAGAGAACCAGTGACACAGTGAACCAGAGAGTGACACAGAGAACCAGTGACACGGCGAACCAGGAAGAGACTGACACAGAGAACCAGTGACACAGTGAACCAGAGAGTGACATAGAGAACCAGTGACACAGCGAACCAGGAAGAGACTGACACAGAGAACCAGTGACACAGCGAACCAGCAAGAGACTGACACAGAGAACCAGTGACAGCGAACCAGGAAGAGAGACACAGTGAACCAGAGAGTGACACAGTGAACCAGAGCCGCAGCGAACCAGGAAGACTCATACAGAGAATGAGTGACAAAGTGAACCACTAAGAGAGCGATACAATGAGCCACTAAGAGAATAACACAGTAAGAGAGTGAAACAGTGAGCCAGTAAGAGAGTGGTACAGTGAGCGTGACACCGTGAGAGAGTGAACCAGTGAGAGAGCACACCACTGAGAGAATGAACCAGTGAGAGAATGAACCAGTGAGAGAATACGCCAGTGACACAGTGAGCCATTAAGAGTGACACAGGGAACCAGTGAGAGAGTGACACAGTGAACCAATCACACAGTGAGAGAGTGGCACAGTGAGAGAATGAGCTAGTGAGAGTGTGACAGTGAGACAGACAAATAGAGTGAAAACATTGCCTCGATCACCATGTGGCTTCACCACACAAGCAAGCAGTCCAACGAAACGGGTGATAACCAACGGCTGGCTTGGAAAGCGATGGCAAGCCCATTGCTAATGAAACACCTCAACATGAAAAAAAATTTAAAATCAGGGTAAAACATGATAAAACATGGGAATTCCTCCGGATTTTTTTGCGGTTGAGTCTAAAGCAACATCTGTAAAGCAAATGCGAGAATAACACGGAGTCTTTTTTAGGGAGTTTTGGCCTCGAGAATTTCATGCCCGCACCCTAAAAAAAAATACAACCTTCATCCGCCTCTGACGTCCTGATATACAACTAAATTTCCTGATTTCCAAATTGTGTTGTCCAGCTTCCTCGAATACAGTACATAGTTATTTCCAACAATCCTGCTTACCTGCTGTGGTTGTCGGAAGCTCCACTTCTGAGGACAGTGATCAAGAACACCACAATGAGAACCACGACATGTCTGGTGTAAGCTCTGCACGAACTGACGATTTAACTACACAGCTCTGTCTTATGAGTTACCCATTGTTGACATTCTCATTGTAACCAGGAACAACCACTGTGACGTCACAATCGACTATGGCCAACACACCCTCCTCTCATATCACTTCATTTCTCTTGATTTCTCAACCTATATGTAATTTTTCTTTTTGCTCCAATTAATCTCTTCTGGTGAAAATCACACGTCCAAGGTTGATGAATATGAAGCGTCTTTTGTCTTTCAAATTTTTTACACCAATGAGAACAGGATTTAAAAACGTTCACTTTGATAAGTTGGGACACTGATTACTGACATTGCATATCAGACGTGTGTTCATTCGATTTACTTATCCACCCACTCCCTTCAAAAGCAACAGCACGGGTCTTGTTAC
>CM068955.1:115340048-115360291 GCA_035128595.1 Eptatretus atami
CACACACACACATACAAAAAAATCAAAACGATTGCTTGAAAACTGTGGCCAAAAATCGTGTGACAAACAGACAGACAAACCAAACAGACAAGACAAACAACAGACAAGCCGGTAGGCGGATATGGGTAGTCGCCTACCCAATAGAACCTGACGCGATGGGCCCGTTCAATGGGAATGACCTGAGGATTAAGCACAAGAAAATTCATGATTCTAGCTTCAAGGTTAATGCTGCAGATTGTTTTTTCGTTAAAATACCCCACATTTAGAGGTTTTTCGGCCGTTGCTAGGCAACAGGGGTCCATAGCAGCGGTTCTTTCTCACACATAACTAGGACATACCATGAACACCATACCAGTTTCATGTATATCTGACTCATAGTCTCTGAGATATAACGAACTTCGTTTTTTTATTGTTTTCGACCAGGGTTCATTCAAAGTCTATCTTCTCCGACAGTTTCATAGGATCCGGCGTGAAATTTTTGACAATATGGCTGAATGTACTGCCCACAGTCGCTCGTGGCCCGGTTTTTTATTTTCGAAAAAATAATTTTTTATGATTTTTCAAAAATTTCAAAGTCCCGTTGCTAGGCAACGGTGCTCCATAGCAACGGTTTTCATTTGCACACAACTAGGTCATGGTATGAACCTACCAACCAAGTTTCATCAATCGCCATTGTATTAATGGAGCACTGGACCGAACAGAGGGACAGACAGACAGACAAACAAGCCGGTAGGCGGACATGGGTAGTCGCTACCCAATATAAGCCTGACCGCGATGGCCCGTTCGATGGGGAATGACCTGAAATAAGCACAAGAAAATTCATGATTCTAGCTTCAAGAGTTAATGCTGCAGATTGTTTTTTCGTTAAAATACCTCCACATTTAGAGGTTTTATGGTATGCAAGAAGATGTTTGAAGGTTTTAGGGTAAATTCAATATGGCCGCCAAACCATGTGACCTATCAATAAGAAATTAAAATACTTGTACAAGCATGTCTTGGGGAACGTGTGTGAAGTTTCGCTTCAATCTGCCCAGCCTTTCTGGAGAAGATTTTTGAAGGTTAAAAAAAAAAACATATATTGGCTGCCGAACCATGTGACCTATAATGTCATAATGTTGTTTTTTTTTTCTTCCGTTAGTTGCGTATATGTATGACGTTCAAGAAATTTCAAATTTTTGGGATGCAGCGTTATACGTGTCAAATTTTCACCGGGATACGTTCTACGTGTCACCACTTCACCGATAACGTCACGAAAAATCACAATTCTTCCCCATGGGGAGTTCTTGCCATGTGTCAAGTTTCAATTTTTTCCATTGTGCGGTTTTCGGAGATACAGAGGTCCAATTTTTCAGTTTTTCAAAGATGGCGCCCATACCACGTGACCTATGACGTTATAATTATCAATTAAATATTCTACGGAAAAGATACATACTACGATTAAAATTTTGTGTTGATCAGACTAACAGTTGCCGAGAAAATGAATTGTAAAGCGAAAAAACCTGAAAATTGCCGGCGGAATAAAAATAATAACAAGAAAAAGAGCAGAGATTGCAGACCCTCACCAGGACTTCTTTTGAGTGATGTGTTTTTATGGGTTTTAGGGTAAATCCAATATGGCTGCTAAACCATGTGACCTTTGATGTCATGTGTGTGACCCTTTTGTTCCTCATGGATAGGTGGTCAAATGTGTAAAGTTTTGCCTCAATCTGTTCAGCCATTTCAGAGAAGATTTTTTAAGGTTAAAAAAAAAATGGATTCCGAATTACGTGACCAATGGCATCATCAAAAAGATTTTTGTGGACCATTTTATCCCTAGAGGACTCTCAAAAATTTTCATACTGATCGGATGTTGCGTTCTACATGTGCAATTATAACGTCATAACAAAGGCACCTATGACATCCCCCCAAAAAATCACACTTTTTCCCCATGAGGAGTACTTGCCATGTGCCAAGTTTCAATTTTTTCCTTGGTGCGGTTTCAGAGATACAGAGGTCTAATTTTTTCCCGTTTTCCACCATGGCTGTCAAACCACGTGACCTATGCAGTCATAATTATCAACAAAACATTCTACTTGAGTTATCGCTCCTACGGTGAAAATTTTGTCTCAATCTGTGAAGCGTTTGTGGAGTAAAACACTAAAGTTCTGTGCGGACAAACAAACAGACGGACCCAAATGCAATACTCTCTGCAATAAACAGAAGAAAAACATGAGGTTACCCCACCTTGTAGGCTTGGTACCTTATAAACAAAAAGAAGCCACACACACACAAAAAATAATTCTGGCTGCCAGACCACGTATACAATCAAGTTGAAATCTAAAACATGTATTCCCCATCACTACAAGATCATAATTGTGAAGTTTCATGTCGAATGATTGAGCGGTTCCAGAGAAAACATTATTTATTATTTTTCTTCAATCCAATATGGCTGTCAAAACCACGTGACCTATCAATTATACCTTAACAAATTTGTACACCCAAGGCTTGGGGAACATTTCTGTGAAGTTTCCCCTCGATCTGTCCAACCGTTCTGGAGAATATTTTTATATGTTTTATGGTAAATCCAATATGGCTGCGAAACCATGTGACCTATGACATCATGTGTGTGAACCCTTTGTTCCACATGGATAGGCGGTCATACATGTGAAGTTTCGCCTCGATCTGTTCAACCACTTTAGAGAAGAATATTTTTGAAGTTAAAAAAAACAAAAAACAATAGGGCTGCCGAATCATGTGACCGATGACATCATCAAAATTTATTTCTGTAGACCATTTTATCCCAAGCCGACCCTCAAGAATTTTCATACTGATGAGATGTCGTGTTGTTCACATGCAATTATGACGTCATAATGAAGGCACCTATGACATCAAAGAAAAAAATCACACTTATTCCCCATGAGTACTTGCTTCGTGCCAAGTTTCAATTTTTTTCCTTGGTGCGGTTTCAGAGATAGAGGGGGTCCAAAGTTTTTCCAACATGGCTGCCACACCAGATGACCTATGACGCCATAATTATGATTAAAACATTCTACATGAGTAGTCGCACCTATGGTGAAAATTTCGTCTCAATCTGACAAGGAGTTGTGGAGAAAAACACGAAAGTTCTGTGCGGACAAACAAACAAACAAACAAATAGACAAACAGAAAAACAAACAGACAGACAGACAAATAAATGCACCCTAACGCAATATCCTCTCCTTTGGTGCGGGTAATGATGACATTGCAACAAAGCATATATTAATTAACACTAATAATATTTACAACAATAAGAATAGTCGTATTATTTGTCAATAATAATAACAAACATATAATCCCTGCGCTGGCCCCAAGCACATGTGGGCTTAGTGAAAAGCATGCTAATGCTTAAGCAGCACAGTAGGCGGGTATGCAACAAGGCTGTGAAGACCAATGAATATTTGGTCGATCGAACCAACAGGCCTACTCGTGTAAATAAATACAATGCCTTCAGAAAGTAATTACATCCCTTAACTTTTTCACATTTTGTTGTTGCAGCCTGAATTTAAAATGGATTAAATTTAATTTTTTTGGTCACCGATCTACAAACAATACCCCATAATGACAAAGTGAAAACATATTTTTAGAAAATTTTCAAATTAATTTAAAATGAAAAACTGAAGTATCTTGAGTCAATAAGTGTTCAACCCCTTTGCTATAACATCCCCAAATTGAGCTCAGGTGCATCTAATTTCCTTTGACCATCCTTGAAATGTCTTGACAACTTGATTGAAGTCCACCTATGGCCAATTCAATTGATTGGATATGATTTAGAAAGAAACACACCTTTCTGTATCAGGTCCCACAGTTGACAGTGCATGTCAGAGCAGAAACTCCACCACAAAGTCCAAGGAACAGTCTGTAGAACTCTGAGATAGAGGAGGCAGAGATCTGATGCAGGGTATAAAACAATTTTGAGATTGTTGAAAGTTCCCAAGAGTACAGTGAGTTCCATCATTAGGAAATGGAAAGAATATGGAACTACCCAGACTCTTCCTAGAACTGGCCGTCCGACCAAACTGAGCAACCAGACAAGAATGACCTTGGTCAGGGAGGTGACCAAGAAGCCAATGACAACACTGACAGAACGACGGAGTTCCTTGGCTGAGATGGGAGAACCTCCCGGATGAACAACAGTTTCGACAGCACTTCACAAATCTAGGCTTTATGGTAGAGTGGCTAGATAGAAGTTACTCCTGAGAAAAAGGCACACGATAGCATGTCTGGAGTTTGTAAAAAGGCACATGAAAGCAAGAGCATGAGGCAAAAGATTCTGTGATCTGATGAGACGAAAACTAAACTCTTTGGCCTGAAAGCAAAGCGCTATGTCTTGCGGAAACCAAGCACAGCTCATCACCCATCTAACACCAACCCTACCGTGAACCATGGTGGTTGCAGCATCATGCTATGGGGATGCTTTTCAGTGGCAGAGACTTTTAAGGATAGAGGGAACAATGAATGGAGCCAAATACAGGCAACTCCTTGAGAACCTGCTTCAGAGTGCTAAAGACCTTCAACGAAGATTTACATTCCAACAGGATAATGACCCGAAGCATCCAGCCAAAGCAACACTGGAATGGCTTCAGAACAAGAACATGAAAGTCCTTGAGTGACCCAGCCAATGTCCAGACTTAAATACCATTGATTAATCTGTGGAAAGGCTTGAAGATTTCTGTTCAACGACGCTCCCTATCCAACTTGACAGAACTTGAGCAAATCTGCAAGGAAGAATGAGAGAAAATCCCCAAATCCAGATGTGCAAAGCTGATACAGACATACCCAAGAAGCCTCGAAGCTGTAATCGCTGCCAAAGGTGCTTCTACAAAGTATTGACTCAGGGGGTTGAATACTTATTGATGTCAGACATTTCAGCTTTTCGTTTTTAATTGATTTGTAAAAAATTCTAAAAACATGTTTTCACTGTCATTATGGGGTATTTTGTGTACATTGGTGACAAAAATTTTAAATTTAATCCATTTTAAATTCAGGCTGTAACAACAAAATGTGATAAAAGTCAAGGGGTGTGAATACTTTCTGCAGACACTGTATATAAAGTTATTTATTGGGTCATATGGTAAGAAACATTAACATCTGATTACTGAAATAAAATAAGGGAGAAAGAAAAGGAACTTTGTCATCATATGACAGTTAATGATTGAGAATGGAATGGAGTTAACTTGTTACGAAACGTCATAATTCATAAATGTTGGTTTTTCCGGGATTTCTCTTGTGAAAGTATCCGTCAATTCCTACAATGAATGGGCTTGCTTCGTGCATGACCAATGTCCCTGCATGTCACCTGCCTGAGGCTTTGCGTCACACACCTAGAGGACGTCTCGCCACACCCTAATCTGTCTCATCGTGGTGGCGTCCCTGTTTCCTGTCCAGCCTTGGTAGGCTACTATTGGAGGTTTAGACACCCAAAGGGCTGGATGACTGATTGAAATTGATGGCGAATGACGATATAGGAGTTTTCACTGTCCCTGAATTTTCCTGTTCCAAGCTGCATCCAGACAGAATGACAAGGTGTGGTTGGGCATCATAAACCACCAGCACTTAGGTTTCTCATTGCTCCACCAACTAAAGGACTGGATTGTTGTGTCAACATTCGTGCAACCTCTTTGCACGCAGTTATCATTTTTTGTTATTGTTCACCACTGCAGTTTGTCTGGCAAAGCGTCGAGCAAAGAGAAAGACTTATCATGGCTATTCAAGTTGCTCCGCAGGTGTTTGATCTTGCTTCAAGTCTCTGGTTCAAGTTGTGCGCTCTGCTCCTGATTCTATCGGGTAGGGCACTCTGCATGTGTTAAGTGATGATGTGCCGAACGGCTGACTACCTGACATTCCTTCCTCTTCCTTTTCCTTTTCTCAACTCCAATACTTTTGTACGTCTTTGGCTTTGGTTTTAGTTTTGCTGTTTTCGGAGTTCAATTTATTTGAAATTGAGCTTCATATCTTTAACATACTCCAGGTATTGCTGACGTGTGCAAATTGTGTCCTTTGAGAAATGTTCTAGTGACAGTTGCAGGAATTAAAACAAAAATCAATGCAACAGTATCCTCCAGAAACCATTTTCCTGGATATACTAAATAATTTAATGAGTAGAATTAAACATTTATAGCGATTTTGAAATTATCTTCGACGAGAAGACCCAACCTTTGTGAAGCGTTATCGGCCAGCTACCTGAGCTATAGAGCAGGCAGAACGTTAATAAGGCAAGACTATCAAATTCAGGCTTAACACATTAACCCGCATCAGGATTTTAACCAAGCAACTGGCGTTGTGTGGAATGTGTGATGTCGACAAGGCAGCTGTATTGAAAAAGGGTGGCCCATGATGCTGCGACCCCAGCAGGCTGGCCATAATTCAAAAAGATGAGACTAAACATTGATGTGATGAGGATGGGCAGAGATTCTGATGGGCATGCAGTCAGATTAAGGGAAATCAAAATGATGAATACTCATGAAGACCTTTAGGTTTCCGCTCAGCAGTAGGTGTGAAAGCGCAGGTGGTACCATATACAGGTTACCAGAGTACCGTTGGTTCATTGAACAAAGGAAACAGCACATTGATGATGAATTAACCATACATCATTTATATGCACATAAACATGAAATGAATTTATGAATAATTGTGAGAAATTCATAATTCATATCAGGGTGAATATGAATTAAATATGATTGATATACTGTGTACTTGATCTTGGGCTGGCAGGATGGCCTTGAGGTATGCACACTTGCCTCTGAGCCATCTATCCTGAGCCAATTCCTGACCCAGCTATAAACTGTCATCCTGGTGTTTCACAGGCAGAGTGATTCATCAATGTGTGTGTACGTGTATGTTGTCGCTTGGATGGACGTTAAACAGGAGTCATTTGTTGGTGGACGTTAAAAATCCCAGAGTAGGTGACGTATTATTATCGGCACGATGAACAAATTCCAAATTCCTGCCCTACATGCCATAACTAGTCGACCGTCAGGCCTGGCCAGCCCGTTTGTGAAGACTTGGGCCATACGTCCCCTGGCTGACCCCAAGGGGATTGTTTATTTATTCGTATGGAGTCTGTGGCTGCTGGCTGCATCATTTTCTGGGGGCATGGCTGTGCTACTGATGCAATGCCCTCTGTTACCAGAAAGCTGGTACTCATTTTGCCGACCTCGAAAGGATGATAGGCTGTCAACCCTACCTGGTGTGAATTCAACAGCATGCCAGGGGCTTGAACTCAAGATCCGAAGATCTTAAGCCGGTCACCTTAACTGTAAAGCAAACACCAGGCCTACCGAGGGGGATAATAGTGGCTATTAAAGAGAAAGAAGAAGACTGTGTTCTCAAGGGAAATTTGTTTTGATACAGGTGCACCTATATCAGTGATGGTACAAGTATGACAGAAAACAGAAAATAATTAATGAATGGAATGTAAAGTATAACCAATATTATACATATATATATATATATATATATATTGCATTCCTTTCTCTTCCATCCTCCACACTTCTCGTGTTTCTTATATGATTGAGCAGGTATGTTGCTCTCATTTGTGTGGGCTCCATGCCCGTTGCTGCTCAGCGTAAATTTACACACCCTGTGACAGAGTAATGACCTGTCCAGGATTTATTCTAACCATAGAAACATGCAAAGCTTGTCATGAGCACCCCAACACTTGTCAAGAACATTGGCTCAACCACCACCGTATATGATTGGCACGATTACTATATTTGATGTTACCACTAAAATATTCTCCCATTGTTTTTTCTGTAGTTGTAAAGGTTCATGGAGGGCCCCGAGGTGTCATCCAGACTGAGGAAGAGGGGACTACATCATCAGTTCCTGGTAAGTCAACTGCCTTGACCCCACAACCTTTGACGTCCTTCATTACAAGCATTTGCTATTTATTTTCTGCTGACAACTGACATTTTCATTTTCTTACAACTCCTCCACAACCCAAATTTTACTTTCCAAATCCAGCTCGTGATCAAGGACACTATGTTCCCCAACAACCAGCATGTAAATGCAACCTTCAAGGCTCTCTCGGACCAAGCTGCCATCAGATAGGGCTAAACCATTGCCAATGCCGCCCTGGTGTTGGTGGTGCCAAGTGCGACAGGTGTGCCCGTGGACACTGCTCCCCATTCCCAGAGTGCCCACCATGCCACCGGTGCTTTGGGGTATGGGATGCAATGCTCGATCACCTCTCGGGCTCTGTGATCCAAAGCAGACATCGCGCCAATGAGCTTCAGTCCCATGGAACATCTACTGCAACCTACCATGAGCATTTTACAAAGATGGATGGAGCACTGGCAAAGATCAAAAACGTGACCCCACGGGAAGACGCGTCAAGAAGATTGAAGTCGATTATTCAGGCTCATGATAAAACGAGGTAAGGAGAATCGAGGTGAAACTACATTGTCTTGGAAAATATGTCAATGCCCAGTGAAGGGGATATGATGTATGAATAAACATCCAGGGTCTGGATCTAGTCAAACTTCTTTTATTGCAATATAGAGGAACCTTTACATCGAGTACACAAATAAAGTGATTTAAGAGATACAATTATAGTTTTTACGTGAATTATAAATGCCTTTGTATGCAGTGGACACATGGCATTTCAACTTGTACACCAAACAGGAGGCAATTCACTCTGTGTAAGGACCCAGCATAATCTTAGCCACTTGCTAAAGTCCCACAAAAGCCTGTGAAAGTCAGCCAAGTAAAATTTTACTCACCTGTTCAATACATCACCTTTACCTTTTCCCACGTCCTCTACCCCACCACCCAACCTCCACGGATTATGTGACTATATCCCAGGTCCACAATGAATATGCTGGGAGAAAAGCAGAGCAACACTGAGAACAGCTTGGAAATTTTCTTGGACTGGAGCAATGCGATAAACTTTGATATTAATGTTTTGAACATGCACGTGGAGGAAGTGAACCAATCAGCAATGAGCATCATGAGAGCTCAAGAAGAGGTGTACACAATGGGATTGAATGGTGAGTATGGTTTTGCCTTAATGCATCCAATGATATACCCGAAGAAGTCATCTATATATTTCGCACATGTTTTATTCTAATTGAAAAATATCATTATTCTTCTTTCATGTGCAGATGCAGATTGCAGCATTTGCTGTTTGAGGGGGGGGTGGGAGGGGGAGGAAGGAGGGATTTCGTTGATGCAGGTTAGAGTTTGTAATTTGGTCAGAATTCTGGCGATGACTCGCCCTCCTCTTCATGAAGCACACCGTAGGATCTTCAATGTCCCTCAACAAATTCCATTAGACGGGACATCCAGTTTAACATCCATCCAGGGGAGGTTACAGACATTGATCCCTCGTCCTGCACGTGTAACACAGGATGACAGTTTATAGCTGAATCAGGATTCAAACCAAGGGTAGACAGCTCAAAGGCACATACAGGACACATACCTCAAGGCGTTTCTACCAGCCGGAAACAAAAAACAAATGAGTAACTCTTCCAAAAGAAGGCACAGAAGCTTGAGATGAAGAGGTTGAAGCAACCCTGCACTTGCCAGGCACTAACTGACCTGTCTCTCTTTGGGATATTACATCGAATATTAGAAAGAATTCTGGATGAAAACACGCAATACATGTTTAGAGGTTACAAAGAGTGAGCAATTACAACGAGATGGTAAATATGTGATTGGTACAATAAATTATCCTGGGATGTAGGGGTTAGGTTAGGTTAGGTATGGAATCTTGCACCGGAGCAGCGTGTCACTGCATCCCCACTCTCCGTCGGTACTCCAGGGGCCACCCGTCTGGCCACCCCACAGGCAGATGCCTGGCCCATCGCCATCTTGAGATGCCGATCAACCTGCTACAACCACGAGGCACGCGGTCATCCCGTTAGCCTTCTCCACTCACAAGGCTTCCTCGCTGAGAGAATCCGGTGAGCAGGATCAGCGTCAAGAAATTGAGCCACATGTCCATACAGCCGCAGCTGATGCTCATGGACTATGCAGGTAACAAATCTCATTTGAGTGTCTCTCAGCAACCGCTCCTTGTTCATAAAATCTGACCAGCGATAGCCAAGGATTCTCCGAGACCTGGTACCGAAGGAGTTATTCTTCATCTCAGATCCTTTGTCAGAGTCCAAGACTCACATCCGTAGAGCAAGACTGGAAGCACCAAGGACCTGAATATTCAGACTTTCGTCCTCCTGCACAGGTACCGGCAGCGCCACACCCCATGATCTAGTGAATCCATGACTCCCCAGGCCCGACCCAGACAACTGTTGACCTCCAGCTTACAACCTGCGGAGACATGAATATCACTGCCAAGGTAAGTGAATATCTCCATGACCTCAACATCCTCACCTCAAACAGGTACAGACAAGATTGCAGCATCCCAGATTTTATTGAAATCCTGGATTTTTGTTTTGATCCGTCCTAGCAGTTCTCATTCCTCATTCAGTGTCTCAACGGCCACAACAAGGACATCCAGTGTTTCTACAAGGACGACTGCATCATCTGCGAAATCAAGGTCAGAGATCTTGACATTCTCAAGCGATGCAACACAGCTTGATCTCTCCGACATCTTCCCCAGAATTCAGTCCATGCAAGTGTTGAAGAGTGTGGGGGTCAATATACGCCCCTGACAAACTCCAGTAACAACTGGAAATAAGTCGGAGATGGAACCACCACATCTCACAGCACTCTCTGTCTCAAAGTATAGTTCAGAAATCAGATCAATCAATTTTGGTGGCATCTCACGAAGACTGAGAATCCTCCAGAGGGCATCCCGATTAACGGAATGAAATACTTTGCGGAGATCAACATAGGCTGCGAGCATCCCCTGCCGAAACTCTCGTCTGCATTCGGTGAGGACCCAAAGAGCAAGGATACGGTCAATTGCTGACTTCTTTGGTGAAAGCCCGACTGCTCCAAGCAATGGTGCTCGAGCAGATGGTGGCGAACACTATGAAGAATTATTCAAGCAAAGACCTTGCCTGGCACTGAAAGCAGCACCACCCCTCAGTAGTTATTGCAGTCTTGGCGATCACCCTTCCCTTTCCAGAGTATAAGGAGGAAATCTCTTTTCCAGTCAATTGGGATGGTGTCAAGCCAGTCAGTCAAGAACTACATGCAATGATACCAGCCTTGAGAAGTTCAGCATGGATGCCACAGAGCCCTGGGGCTTTACCCCCTTTCAACTGGTTCACTGCAGCCTGTGTTTCCACAAACAAAGGCAGTTCACAGTTGATTGGAGGGTCAGCAATGGGGAAAGTTGTTGATCATGTGTTTCTGATACCCCACCATGTGTTACTGTAGGTATGATGAAATCACAATGATATTATTCTCCTCTCCACCATCAAACAAACTGCCATTGATCAATGCTGTAATATTAAAACCTGGATTGATTTTCAAAAAGAGCAGTTCTCCAGCTTTGGTCTTTTCACTCTTTGGGGTCTGATGCCCATTTTAGCTTAGCTGGAATTTAGATTCCAGATAAGGTATCGTCATCGCGGTCTGTCCGTCAGTCAGTCCATCTCCTATTTCAACTTCTCTGGCCAAACCGCTGGGCCGATCTGTCTGAAATTTGGCAGCAACATTCCTCTCCTGACTGGTACCAGAGATTGCAAAGCTTGTTGCAGTCACTTGACTTTACATTGGTAAAAATGTCTGACTTAGTAAATTTCTTCAAAAATCTTATTCTCCAGATCCACCAGTCAGAATGCAACCAAACTTTGGTTATAACATATAGGACACGGTCCTGATGTTGAATTGCGGAGACCATGCTGATCACGTGACCGGAAGTGTGTCAAAATGGCGGTCACGCAAATACCTTCCAACATCTTCTCCTAAACCATCAGTCAGAATGCTACTAAATTTGGGTTACAACATTAGGCCAGGGTAGGGATGTTAAGTTGCAGAGGCCATGCCAATCACCTGACTGGAACTGTGTCAAAATGACTAAACGTCAATTTTTGGGAAAAATCACGTACATTCCTTCAAAAATCTTCTTCTCCAGACCCACCAGTCAGAATGCTACCAAATTTGGGTCACAACATTAGGAGACGGTCCTGATGGTAAATGGTGGAGGCCACGCTGATCAAGTGAACGGAAGTGTGTCAAAATGGTAGTCACGCAAATTCCTTCCAAAATCGTCTTCTGATCCACAAGTCAGAATGTCACCAAATTTGGGTTGCAACATTAGGCCAAGATAGAGATGTTAATTAAATTGTGGAAGTCATGCTGATCATGTGACAACTTAGTCAACATGTCAAAATGAAGTCTGTCAAAATGGCTGACTTGGTCAACTTTTGGGAAAATTGCATTAATTCCTTTAAAAAAATCTTCTTCTGCCAACCCACCAGTCAGAATGCTACCAAATTTGGATTAAAACATTAGGACAGGGTCCAGATAAGCTACAGGCCCAGTGGTCCTATTTATCCTCTTGATTCGGGTACATCATATCTTCACTGCAGCGATATTTTTGAGCAGCGATATGTTATGCTGATATGTTGCCTACTGTTCGAAAGATAGCAATCATACCTGTATTTACTACTAGATTGTCAGCAATATCTGTAAATATTATACATGGTATTTCCCACTCTACTGACTCTCACCTCTGGGGAGTGAACATGAAGGGATTTTAACAAGGACTATCTGTTCTTCATGCAACTGAGCCTCAGCTGTGAAGAGGAATCAAGCTGAGTATGTTTCAAGGAAGAGCACATAGCTCTAACTAAATCAACTCCTTTGTTCCTTTTCTTTTTTTTCCAGCTGTGGAACCAACTTCCACATTTTCTTCAATATCATTTTTCCTTCCAAGACTTCAAGACAGCTGTTCATGAACATCTCAAATCACCCCCCATCCAAAACCATGATATTTTCTACTGTCGTTCACCCCTGCCCCACCCCCAAGCCCACCTCCTTCCAAATTTCCAGTTTTTCCTTCCTGAGTTTCCTTCTGTATTCATCTTGTCCATCTCATGCACCTTCCCATACCCCTCATTCTTCCCCATGCCAATTGTTTGTCCAAGTCCTTCAACCCTGCTATTGGTGTTAACCCCCTCGCTCCACTGTTGCTTTTGTTCTGTTGCGTCCTGATCTGTTCAGTGCACTAGCTCTTAATTGAGTCTGTACCTTGTATTCCAAAAAGAGAGAAAGATTCATCTCTCGGGGCACCAGTAGATAGAGCCGGAGATCTAATCATTTTCACGTTTGTGTGTGCCATCCCCAAGATGGACATTAAACTGGCCGTACCATATGCCGATATTAGTTAGTGGATATTTAAAGACCCCATGATGTCCTTCAAGAAGAGTAGTCGAGCTATCAGCGGCACTCTGAATAAATTCCAAATTTCTTCCTTAACCCTCTAGAGCCCCAGGGGTTATTTTTTTCTTCACCTAGAACATTTCGTGGGCTCTAGAGGGTTAACTACTGCTGGGAAGGCAATGGCAAACCACCCAGTATAACCCTTGCCAATAAACTGCTTCTGAAGTACCGACGCATTGTAACAGAATCAGAATATATACTGCATGTATTTCTGTACAAAATATGCATACACAAACACACGCAAGTACAGTGTGTCTCTAAAATGAGTTGAGAGGCATAGAGAGAAGAAAGGAGGAGGCAAGGGATGGGGATTGTAGACAAGGAGTAAGAGAGGTTTTGAGAAGAGGGGAGGAAGTATGAATAGATTGAAGAAATGAGAATTTGGGAGGCAAATGTGGAGGAAGGGGGGAGGGAATAGAGACTGTGAAAGATGCTACCATTTTTGGTTTCGTGATTTGTTTGTGTGCCTCTTTTCTATTTGCAGTGTTGCTGCTCCTGGAGGCTTTGATTTTTTTTCAAAGAAAATGTAATTTTCGATCTCACCCACTCATTATCACTTCTTCATTTCTTTCCCAGGAGCGTATGCAGCTGAAAGAGAGGCGGATCGATATTCTCAAACGATGCTCGAGAAGGCTTCATCCTCTGTGGCCCAATCTGTGGCTCATAGGGAACAGAGCAGGCACAAAATAACACAGCGTGGATTACGTGCACAGGCTCACATTACTCGACACGAAAAGGATATCCAGCAAACAATCCTCCATATTGAATCCATGGACACACAAAACCTTTGGGACAAATTATTGGCAGATGAACACAGCATTGTGCTGTTGGCAGACAAAGCCCTGAGGAAAGCACTCCAGACACAGAACGAACTCGGAAAGCGAGACAAGGAAACGGAAACATTGATGCAGAAGGTAAAACAAAGCATTTTGGGTGAAGCAATGCTGTGTATTATACAGGTTATTACTTTGATTTATATTATCTGACTTTCATTATAATTAGAGTTCAACAGTTTAGCTCACGGGCTGACAAGCAGTACGGACCCAGCTGGTTTCCTGTGGTTTCTAGAAACCGGTCGATTTCTTGAGCACACAGCTCTGCTTGAGAAGTGCATTTGTTCTATCGATTCATAATATGCACAATAAAGGGCTCTATTATCCACAACCACAAATCGTATGGTCACAACAATTGCCAAATCAACTACTCAAAACATGCTAAAATAGTTACCAAAACAATTGTTGCTAAAATAGTTACCAAAACAATTGTTGTCTTTCAGCAGGAATATTATGCAATCTCATAATTTGCAAATGATTCTGAAAGGGTTGCAATGAGTGTGCTTGTTCTATTGATTTTGGCATCTCCTAGAAACCTGAAGCTTATGAGGGTAAAGTCCAAAAAAACTTAAACTTATGAGGATAAAGTCCTAGAAACATAAAATTTATGAGGGTATAGTCCTAGAAACCTGAAGCTTTTGAGGGTAAAGTCATAGCAACATAAAACATATGAGGGTAAAGTCCAAGAAACATAAACTTATTAGGGTGATGTCCAAGAATCATAACACTGGTCTGCGTCATTTTAGAGGTCTAGGTTTTCTCAACGGTTTACATATGCTTTTTGCATGCTGAATTTAGAAATGTATCTCATTTCGCTCAATCTGGTCAAGTTTTTATGCTATCTCAATTTTAAGGAAAAAAAGAATCAATTTTTGTTTTTTTTAATTAGCATTTTTAAAATTCAAAATCAGACTTACATTGACAGAAAATGTACAAACTATATATAAAATGAAGCACAAGTACCGTTAATGTGAAATTCAACATTAAAAAGACAAAAGAAAACAGCGACTGCTGGAGCGACTGAAGTTGGGTGTTGCCAGAAACAACGATTTATCTATATTTTCCTGAAATTGAAATGAAAGTAATTGAGAAGGCACTTTCTTTGACATTAAGTGTACTTGTGTCATTATATGTATAGTTTGTACATTTTCTGTCAATGTTAGTCTGATTTTGAATCAACAAAAATGCTAATTAAAAAAACAAAAATTTTGATTATTTTTTTCCTTAAAATTGAGATAGCATAAAAACTTGACCTGATTGAGCGAAATTAGATACATTTCTGAATTCAGCATGCAAAAAACATATGAGAACCGTTGAGAAAACCTAGACCTTTGGAAAAAATATTTCAAATGCAGCCCAGTGTATAATTATAGCTTAGGGCCCTGTCACACCTTGACGTTTTAGCCAGCGTATGGCAACGTATCAAAATGTATGTAAAACGCTGGCGTACGCTGAACTATTGATGTTTTTTTCAGTTTTGGGTGTATTCATAACGAGTGACGTATGCATAACGTATTAGTAACGTACACAGAACGTTTCGATAACTTATAGATAACTTATACCAACGAATGCTTAGCATGTTGTCGGTGTTCACAACGATAGTCTAACTTATGCTAGCGCGCGGCAGCGTATCGCTGACGATCACGTGGCGTAGCCTATTAATAGGCTGCCGCTCAACGATTCAAATCATAACCGCACTAGAAATCGAAGTGTCAACATCACCGTCATGCCGAAGAAAAAAAAAAAAAACCATGGAGTCTGGAACACTGACGGGTTCCTCCTGTGAACCATTTTTATATACCAATTTCCCTAAACGCTGCAATACGCCATTATACGGTAGGTGTAAGTTAGAAACACGTTCAGTAAGTTCTGTGGTCGTCCGGAAGACGTCAAATACGTCTACATACGTCAATATGCGTTGGAGATACGTTACACATAGGTTCAAAGCACGTCACTCGTATGTTAGAAATAAGTTTCGGGTACGCTAAACATTACCTCGACGTGTTTCGACTTATGAGTAACTTACAAGTAACGTGTGTGACGTGTGTCAACGATCGCATAACGTGCCTACAACTTATGGCCAGCGTATGCGGAGCGTGTGAGTCATACGCTCGCATACGTCGAAAAATTTTGAGCATGCTTAAAATGTCGACGAGCTCGGCATACTACGCCGTATGCCAGCGTGCTTTAGCGTGCTCTTAACGGATACAAACTTACCCATAACGTATTCGACGTGTGCCAGCGTATTCGCCAAATTTTTCATACGTCGGCATACGCTGGCTAAAACGTCAAGGTGTGACAGGGCCTTTATGAGGGTGAAGTCCTCGAAACTTCAAGCTAATGAGGATAAAGTCGAAGAAACCTCAAGGTTATGAAGATTAAGTCCTAGAAACCCAAAGCAAACTCACTTTTTAAAAAGTTTCATTGTATCAGGTGATATCGAAGGTATTTCCATAATCCATATTGATTCTTCTTCTTCCATATGCCGCACATGGCTGCAGATAGCATAATTTGTTTGTGGGTGGGGGGGGGGGGGGACGAGGGGGTGGGGCGGAGCTGCACCACTGATGCAGCGCCCTGTAGGTTAAAGCAGGGATTTGTAATTTGTTCAGGAGCTGGCGATAGCTTGCCAACCCTTCGTGAAGGACACCGTAGATCTATAAACTCCACCAACTATTGCTAGCAGATTGGACACCAGGCTTAACATCAATCCGAGGGACGGCACAGACATTCATGCTTCTCCCTGCCTGAGAAATACCAGGGTGACGGTTTATAGGTGGGTCGATATTCAAACCCAGGCTAGACAGAGAAGAGGTGAGTTATGCACACCTCAAGGCCCCAGGCCATCATTCCAGCCCCCACCCACATCGATCTGCTGTGCTTTTGTGTTACATAAACATTATTGATGTGCTGCTTCATGACAGGAGCGGAATGCCTCATCATAACAGGCCAGACAAACTGATCAACTCATTTATTTATTCTAACCTAATTGATAAATTCATAAATTTTTTAAAAACTATTTAAAGATTTCGTACAGGTATATTGATGATACTCCGTGTTGTCCTGGGTTTGTTTGAGATTGTTTTTTGGTTTGTTTGTTGTATGTTTGTTTGTTTGTTTGTTTGTAGGCACGATAACTGAGAACGGAAGAAGCTACCAATGTCAAATTACACCACGTGATTCAGGTAGGTGATGGCTAGTGCTGATTAGATTTTGTCAAATCGGTCAAAGGTCAAGGTCACAGTGAGGTCAAACATAATTCCGTAAATTCACGTGGAGAAATGGAGTATTTTTGCTTCGCTCGACGTTATGAGTTCGTTTTAACTTCGATTTTAATTTGTCTTCGTTTTTTTGCGATCGCTTAGGACGCTTAAAACTCGGTTGTCGAAATTCTGGTAAAAATCGATGTTTTGGAGACGTTTTAAGATTGAATAAAAATATTTCACTCGACGCGTCACGGGTCGTCCCATGATGCAGTGCGCTCGAGCAGACGTGTCGGTGAGTTACGTTAAGGTATAATTGCGTGGAGAAATGGAGATTTTTGCTTCGGTCGACGTTACGATTTTTGATGGTTTGATACAGAATCATCGTAGAAACTTCTGCTTTGCGTCGCTACCTTCTCTAGAGACAGCTTTTATTAGACAAGGTCAGAGGTCAAGTTGACGATTTCGTAAGTACCAGTCTATGAATGCTTGTTTGTTGTTTGTTTGTAGGCACGATAACTCGAGAACGGAAGAAGCTACCAATGTCAAATTACACACGTGATTCAGGAGGGTGATGGCTAGCGCTGATTAGATTTGGTCAAAATCGGTCAAAGGTCAAGGTCACAGTGAGGTCAAACATAATTCCGTAAATTCAAGTGGAGAAATGGAGTATTTTTGCTTCGATCGACGTTACGAATTCGTTTTAACTTCGATTTTAATTTTGTCTTCGGTTTTTGCGATCGCTTAGGACGCTTAAAACTCGGTTGTTGAAATTTCGGTAAAATCGGATGTTTTGGAGACGTTTTAAGATTGTATAAAAATATTTCACTCGCCGCGTCATGGGTCGTCACGTGCTGCAACGCACTCTAGCAGAGGCGTCGTGATCACGTAAATGTTTTCCGTGTGTGCGCTGACGGTGTTTTCGATAAAGATGGTGTTAAAAATCATGTTTTTATCCCAATAAAGATTATCGCCGCATGCCTGACTCGCTAAGCCGTCCGATTATGTAAAGATTGTTGGTGGATGGCCGAATATTACGGTTTTGTGACTTTGATAAAATAATATTAAATAATTGCGTCGAGAAATGGAGATTTTTGCTTCGGTCGACGTTACGATTTTTGATGGTTTGGTACAGAATCATCGTAGAAACTTCTGGTTTGCGTCGCTACCTTCCCTAGAGACAGCTTTTATTCGACAAGGTGAGAGGTCAAGTTGACGATTTCGTAAGTACCAGTCTATGACTGCTTGTTTGTTTGTTGTGTGTGTTTGTTTGTTTGTAGGCACGATAACTCGAGAACGGAATAAGCTACCAATGTCAAATTACACCATGTGATTCACGAGGTTGATGGCTAGCACTGATTAGATTTTAGTCAAAATCGGTCAAAGGTCAAGGTCACAGTGAGGTCAAACATTCGATTTTTGATGGTTTGGTACAGATAACTCGAACGGAAGAAGCTACCAATGTCAAATTACACCAGTGATTCAGGAGGGTGATGGCTATCGCTGATTAGATTTTGGTAAAAATCGGTCAAAGGTCAAGGTCACAGTGAGGTCAAACATTCGATTTTTGTGGTTTGGTACAGAATCATCGTAGAAACTTCTGGTTTGCGTCGCTACCTTCTCTAGAGACAGCTTTTATTAGACAAGGTCAGAGATCAAGTTGACGATTTCGTAAGTACCAGTCTATGACTGCTTGTTAGATTTCGTAAGTATATTGATGACTTCCGTCATCTGTTTTGTGTGTGTGTTGTGTGTTTGTTGTAGGCATGATAACTCGAGAACGGAAGAAGCTGCCAATGTCAAATTACACCACGTGATTCAGGAGGGTGATGGCTCGTGCTGATTAGATTTTGGTAAAAATCGGTCAAAGGTCAAGGTCACAGTGAGGTCAAACATTTAATTTTTGATGGTTTGGTACAGAATCATCGTAGAAACTTCTGGTTTGCGTCACTTTCTTTCTCCTGAGACAGCTTTTATTAGACAAGGTCAGAGGTCAAGTTGACGATTTTGTAAGTTCCAGTCTATGACTGCTTGTTTGTTTGTGTGTTTGTAGGCCCGATAACTCGAGAAGAAAGAAACTACCAATGTCAAATTACACCACGTGATTCAGGATGGTGATGGCTCGCGCGGATTAGATTTTGGTCAAAATCGTTCAAAGTTCAAGGTCACAGTGAGGTCAAACATTCGATTTTTGATGGTTTGGTACAGATAACTCGAACGGAAGAAGCTTCCAATGTCAAATTACACCACGTGATTCAGGAGGGTGATGGCTAGCGCTGATTTGATTTTGGTCAAAATCGGTCAAAGGTCAAGGTCACAGTGAGGTCAAACATTAGATTTTTGTGGGTTTGGTACAGATCATCATAGAAACGTCTGGTTTGCGTCGCTACCTTCTCTAGAGACAGCTTTTATTAGACAAGGTCAGAGGTCAAGTTGACGATTTCGTAAGTACCAGTCATATGACTGCTTGTTTGTGTGTTTGTAGGCCCGATAACTCGAGAACGAAGAAACTACCAATGTCAAATTACACCACGTGATTCAGAAGGTGATGGCCAGTGCTGATTAGATTTTGGTCAAAATCGGTCAAAGGTCAAGGTCACAGTGAGGTCAAACATCCAAAACATTCGATTTTTATGGTTTGGTACAGAATCATCGTAGAAACTTCTGGTTTGTGTCGCTACCTTCTCTAGAGACAGCTTTTATTAGACAAGGTCAGAGGTCAAGTTGACGATTTCATAAGTACCAGTCTATGACTGCTTGTTTTTTATTTATTACATAGAACATGTACATATTCGAAACCGATACAGTAGTTAGCCCAACACCCTTAAACAGCATATTTCAGTCCACTGCAGAACCCCCCCCCCACCCTTTCCAACCACACACACATACCACACAC
>CM068955.1:115383566-115393777 GCA_035128595.1 Eptatretus atami
CGCTCGCAGTAGAAAAGTCAAAAAGTAAGTCCAGAACAGAAGAAAAGAACCAGAGGAAAGACACAGGACAGAGAAAGAGAACAGAGGACAGAGACAGAGAAAGAGACAGAGAAGAGCAGAGACAAGAGACAAGAGAAAGAGACACGAGACAGGAAGACGAGACAGAGACGAAAAGAGACAGAGAGAACAAGAGAAAGAGACAGAAAGAAAGAGACAGAGACAGAGGAAGAAGGAAAGAGAAGAGACAGAGACAGAGACAAGAGAAAGAGACAAGACAGAGAAAGAGAAAGACGAAGAGACAGAGACAAGGAAGACAAGAGACAGAGACAGAAAAGACAGAACAGGAGAAAGAGACGAGACGAGAAAAGACGACAGAGAAAGAGACAAGAGACAAGAGAAGAGCAAGACAGAGAAAGAACGACAGAGAAGAGACAGAGGAAAAGAGCGACGAGAGAGCTCAGAGAGACAGAGACAGAGAAAAAAAGAGCAACAGAGACAGGAAGAGACAGAGCACAGAGAAAGAGACAAAAGAACGAACAGAGACAGAAGACAAGAACAGAGGGGAGAGAAGAACAGAGCCACAGAAAGAGACAGAGGGAAGAGAAAAAGAAAGAGACAGGACACGAGGAAAAAACAAGAAAGAAAAAGAGACAGAACAGAGAAAATCAGAGACGATGAGAATAGAGTACAGAGCACGAGACAGAATCAAGAGACAGCAGACACGTAGAAAGAGGGCAAAGAGACAGAGAAAGACAAGAAAGACAGAGACAGAGCAGGAGATGAACTAGAGACGAGACGAAGAACAAGAGGAAAGGAGAAAATGAGACAGAGACAACATGAGACCGAGATAGCAGAAAGAGCGAAGAGACAGAGAGAGACAGAGAAGAGAAGAGAAAGAAGACAGAGACCAGACGACAGAGACAACGAGACCAGCAACACGGGAGTGGCAGGGAGACTCCCACAGCACCTCCCAGAAAAAACCAGAAAGAGCAGGGAGGGAGGATATCGACTCGATACAGAATTTTGGTAGGGTGATGACACAAATGGAGGGAAGAAGGACAAGCAGGAATACACAGAGACAGCGTGGCGAGGCAGACAGAGAGACTGGACGAGGGGATAGATCGTCAAGGGGGAAGGTAGGAGTAATGGAAGAGACAGACTGGATTACTCGGTTTATCGGAGCTGTTCGGATTTTTTCGAGGGGAGGTATGAAGTGACGCCTGGACACGTGGGTACAGGGCAGACTGTGAATGAGTGGAGGTATTTGGTGGCAGGAGGGGGATCATTTCTCTGTCTACTTCTCCCAAATTTGCTTCCTTATCTCTGGTCGATCTGATTCTCTTTCTCTGTCTCTGTTCTCTGTCTCTTTCTCTTTCCTCTTTCTCTGTCTCTTTCTCTTTCTCTGATCTCTTTCTCTTTCTCTTCTCGTTCTCTTTCTCTGTCTCTTCTCTTTCTCTGTTCTCTGTCTCTGTCTCTTTCTCTGTCTCTGTCTCTTTCTCTTTTCTCTGTCTCTGTCTCTTTCGCTGTCTCTTTCTCATGTCATCTGTATTCTTTCTCTTCTCTTTCTCTTTCTCTTTGCTCTGTCTCTGTCTCTCGTCTATGTTCTGTCATCTGTCTCTTTCTCTTTCTCTGTCTCTGTCTCTGTCTCTGTCTCTGTCTCTTTCTCTGTCTCTGTCTCTGTCTCTTTTGATGGTTCACCCTACATGCGAAACACCAGGATGACAGTTTATAGCTGCTAGGTCGGGATTCAAACCCAAGTTAGACAGTTTAGAAATGAGTGCTCGTACCTCTAAGTCTAAGCTATATCAAACATTTTCGCATTGCAATCAGAGTGGGTTTGATTCCGATGGTTGATCAGTGGAAGATTCCGCACTTTAAAGGGTCATCTGTCTAGGATTGGTTCTGAGCCATGGAAATGTTCTTGACTAGCAGTAGTCCTGATGTGAAATGAGCCTTCTCCTCCTCCTTTCTTTCCTTCCTTCCTTCCTTTCTCCTCCCATTATTGCAGTATTGATGAGCATGTTAAGCCTTTCATCATTATCATATAGTGTGTAAAAACCTGTGCTGATTGCCGATCATGGCGGTGACAATTCTGTGCAGAAAAGCATCTCAAAGTGAAGCAAATGGCAAGTCGCCACGACAAACCGAGGACCCGTGGAGTGGGAATCACTGGAAGAACGTGCGCATCAACTCCAGAATTCGATCACGAACCACATGCACATCTATATGGCTTGCCAGGATTGAGAACACAGCAAAGTGAGGAACCACATATCCCATTGGAGTGATAGGGGGGACATGGTGTGCAATGCATGATTGGCACATCAATGTGATACATAATCAGATTTTTATTAAACATTCTAACAGCAAAGCCATTACAACACAGGCACTATCAATTACGTTTACCACTCATCATCACAATCATCAACTAACCGAATGCTTTCTCCATTCTGATGGCAAATACCACATCCATTATATACTTCGTTTGAAGGGATACCAAAGTAGGCCAAGATGGCCCTTCTTGCATTTTAAAAGTATATAATTTACTTTCTGATCTCACAACCCCAACCTACCCTCAGCAGTAGCATGCTGTCAAACTACCATAAATGAATGGGATGTCAAACTATAACAACTAGAAGGCTATGCCATACACTTCAGCGAATCAAACTGTAAGGTTCAATGTGATGAATGTTGGAATAAATAATATTCAAAAGCTTCAAACATTCAATAACACTTAAGCACTGAAGGTGAAACATGGATTCAAGCCAGGGCCTCTCCCTTCCACCCCCACTGCAACCAAAACAAGCCTTGAAAGGACCGTCATGACTCCTAACACAACAAGTATGAATATTAACCTGAGATAACGATGATTATTCCCACACTCGGCATTCATTTTCAAACTAGTCACCATACACTCTACTGGACAGCTGTTTCAAAGGATGGACAAACAACTGTCATCTTGAAACACCATTGAACATTTCAACAGCTTTTGAGCTGCCAAAATGTATTATTTTTTAATGACTCATTTTAATTTAAATTGTCAGTACGGTATCACTAATCATCAGACAGTACCAGACAGTAATGGAATATAAACACTCCTCAAGTTAGTGTTTGAGAATGAAGAACTACTCTTGTTGACCTGGTGAAGGTTAGTTGATCTGTGTCGGCATACAGGTAGTAGAATGGATGAAATCAATGGGATGTTGATCGAGATATGTTAACTGCTGCAGGAAGCAAGCCTTGAAAGGACAGTCGTGACCCTCTTATGATCCGACGAAGGGTTAACGCCCCAAACATCAGCTTCTCCTTGCTTCCCGGGGAGGTAGAGACCTTCCCACCAAAAAAATTGTAGTGTCCACTTCGATTTCCATTTTCGAATATGACATCTACTCCAACGTTCACCATATGTAGGCCAATCCAACAGCAGTTATTGGATGTTTGTGTTCATTAGCAGATGATATTCACCTGCCAAGGAAAGTTTCATGTCATTTCATTGTTAGAGCGATTACTGGTGGCCAGGGAATTCTGTTATAGAGACACGAATCAGGGATAAACCAGATGTACGAGCTGTTCATCTAAATGTACCAATCACAGAGATTTATAATAATCATGGAGCTCATGACCTCAAATCAAGCAATGGAGAAAGATATGTTCAACTTGACCATTTAATAATTGATCATAAGTGATTTGATTCATTTTGGTTTGAGGCCCATTTATTTAAAAGACAAATGCGAACTGAGGAAATGAAAATTGATTAACAAAAACGATGATAGGAGATATAAGGGAGTAAGAAAACATTTTTGTATGGAGTAGTAAGGTGAGGTGAGGGGCATGTATGGTCGATTGGGGGTAGGAGGTGAAGGGTGAAACCCCACCACAGTTGCATACGTAATAAATGGATGGCCCCTAAGGGTGAAAATCTTAAATTGCATAAATAAACATGTAGTGTCCAACCTCACCCCCTCTCCCCACCACCACACCCACTCCATGTACTAGGTATGCACCAGTCCCCCTCCCCATATAAAATATACATTGGAACATTGTTATCCACCATTTTCTATCACGTTGCCACACATTTGTAATTAAGGCTTGGGCCAAATAGAATATAATCAAAATAAATAGAGCAGAAGGTTATGTCATTTTTGAAAAACATTTTAATGGAAAGAAAAGATGATACAAGACTGGGAAGCAATGCAGTATGTATATGTAAGTACCTCCGTGAAGATCAAAACCAAATAGTGATCAAGTTAACTTAGGCCAGAATTGATCATTTATAAACTTACCGGAAGTACCGACACAAGACAGCAAGCTGGTAATTCATCTTTTTAGGGTAAGGTAAGTTTGGTGGTGGTGGTGGGGGAAAGCGAAAGAGAGGTTGTGGTTGAGGATGGAGTTGTTGGAGGGATGCCTGTTGCAGCATCACAGAGTGTACACAGTTGTTGGAGAGACAGACAGATTAGAGATCCAATTAATTTTACCAGCTGCTCATTATTCATTCATTTGTGTACAGTAGTAGGGTAGCAGAGCTTAAAACAATAGCTTCCAATACTAAAAACAACATTTAATTGGGAAAATAAAACCAAAAAAAGATCAAAGAAAAAACAAAATCAAAGAAACATTATCAATACAATGTTAATAATTAATTATGATCGAATTACGTGTATATATATACATATATATATATATATATATACTAACCTTGCAACGTCACACCCCCTTTCACGCAAAACACAATGTACATTTCATTTACAAATGGGTAAGCACTCTTCTCCCTGCCAACCCCCCACCTCAACCCCTTCTCTTTCTCTGCTTTCCTGTGTGTACATAATAAATAGATACCCCATACACAGCAATCTTTATTGCCTTTGGGCATAACCATTTGACGATAACTCGATAAACGCTTAAAGAAAACCAAAGCACAATGAAGAATACACAATAATCTGTGTGGTTGGACGCCAGTGATGCACTATGACGTGACTATGATACAGTCACCATGAAGAACTGCAGCGATAAACAAAGGGGGATAAAACAATTGATTGTGAACAAAGTCAAATTATGACACAATTTACACCGATTAACTCGACCAATCGTGCAACAGGTTCTCACCGTGTGCATGTACAAACAATGTACAAGTAAATGCACAAATGTATACAGCGCTGCATGTTAATTAGCACGATGGGTGCAAGTTATTTAATTATATTTTCAGTAATAAACTGAACAATTTTACATGAAGTCCTTAAAACAAAATGAACTTTTGGCAAAGCACAATTACCTCAACACTGCTGTACCTGGCCTTTACAAACTCAAGAAAATGTGAAACAAGTTGAAGGTCCATCAGGAGTACGTGCCTAAAGTGTGGTCACAGGTTCTTTGCCAGCGAACAAACAACACCGAACTCAGAGTGCGTTCAATTAGAACAGCTTGGTGGTTATGCAAAGGCCTTTCCAAGTGCTGGCTCAGCCTGATCCACCTGTGCTGTACATATTTTAACCAACATGCAGCATCCCACAATGTTCAAAATATCAACCACACTCCATACCCACTCCAGAGCCAAGTGAACATAACTGAAAATTGAGTCAAAATTCTCCAAAAAGATCACGACACTCATCATTTTTGCAATGTGATAGGAAACAAAGTAAAGCAAATATATTTAATAATATCAAGGTTGATATTACATCACCGTTTAAATGATTAAACAATATATTTGGGTTTAGAGTGTCTCACATAAACGGGCTGTGTTCTTCCAGGATAGTGAGATTACCACGTGACCAGACCACAAAGATTTAAAATAACATGGTTAAACTAGTCCTTCGATTTACCGATTCAACATCGAGATCGAGGGTCAGGAGTAAGAAAGTACAGGTAAATTTTTAAAAAGAACTAAAATAAAACCAAGACCTCCCATGAATACCAGAAGGAAGAAATCTTAATGAGAAATAAAAGCATTCTCTTAAAGGGTTAGGATTGACTTGGCTGTATTTGAGCTACCCCTGCAGTGATTACAATTCAGGATTCCAAAAGTACCAGCATTGCAATCCAAAAGGTAATCATTCGTCAAATTTTGCACCCTGAACAAACTGGCACCCTCAACAAATTACAAAATCCTGGCCAAATAAAGTACAGGTTAGGCCTGGCCAGTAGGTTTGTAAAAGACGGCCAAAAAAAATTCATAGAACACCTTATCCCACGCAGTCTTGAGAAAAAGGACATGGGAAGAGTCTTTTCAACTCTTGCTTTGCGTTTCTGAGCACGATATTGATCTATGGTTCCTCCGACCTGCCATTTTGTCTTAATGTTGATATTCCCCAATGCTAAGAGCATGAGCAGCAAATTCGATTGGTCGAGATGGCATAAAATTTTGTCCGAGTAAGTAGTGCTGAACTGGAGGTTTTTGGAAGTGGCAAGAAGGCAATTTGTATTCTGCAGTGTTCAAATATATAATCCATTTGAAATAAAATAAAAGTCTTAAAGGCCATTTTTCAAAAGTTTACCACCGTTGATAACTTTAACACCACCTTATCCAAAACATTAAATTACTTATTTGTGTCCTTTATGACAACACTTAAAACAGTAAGTTTCCTGTATGTAATTATTTTCAATTTTGTTCGACTGCCAGATAGGCATAGTGACAAAAAATTTTTTAAACTTTATTTCTCTGCACTGGTAGCACTTCAGATGAGATTCCGTACAATTTGCCAAATTCAGAGCCAAAATACTGATAACTGCAGGTTTGTGTTCCAATCCATGTTTGGATTTGTGTTCCACAGTGTTAAAAATATAACATTCAAGTGAAATAAAGTTGTTCCTCTATCACAGACTGAAGTCAATAGACAGAGAGAAAAATTGAACCAATTTCTTAACCCCATTTTTCGCTTCATGCGTGGGAGGGTAATAGTATTTCCCAACTGATTCCACTGGAATGGGGGATTAATTGGAGCAATTAAAGTAGTAGTTGCAGTAGTCATAGTTAACACACTTGATGCACCTACGAGTAAATCATAAATCGCTGAAATGCACAAGTGTGTAATTGATTTCCAGTGGATGAGCTTACATCAAGCATCTTCACTTATTCTTCGCAATGTTTCTCTCTTCGCAGAACCTTCACGAGAGGCAATGTGCACAGGATAGATTCATCTGGTCAAGCACGGTATATGTTAATACTCATTTCACATAATATATTGGTTTGTTAGTTGTACCCACTTAAATCCCCCAACTCTCTCACTTAAACGTTGATCTTGGGTCTGAAATACATTTATTTTTGTTTTTGCCACACCTGTCATCCTGTCCTTGGGATCGGCTCATCAATGTGGTACTGTCATATTTTGAAAAAATATATATATTTGGTATTATACCTACTTGTATAACTTGAGACTCATTTACCAAAGAAAGTTTTAAACATATTCTTTGCCAGCTGATAACTTTATCAAATTTTAAATGACAACTTGACTAATAGCTTATCTCATGTCTGTTGGAATCATTCCTAGGAAGGTTATTTTTTAAAAAATAAAATAAAATAAAAAAAAGTGTTTCACCTTCTAATAAGCTTCAAGCATTGGTTCATATTTATAATAAAATACAACACCCAAGCAGTTGTTCATTCTCATTACTGCCTGAGGCAAACAATCAGTTTGCTTCGTTGTGATAGTAGCAGACATGCTTTGGCTCTCACAGTTGGAGTTTTAACCAGAACATTTAAAAGACCTAAAACCTAATAAACAACTATATGCAATGCTTCCTGGGTAAATGCCAGAGAACATCCTTCGCACCAAACAATGGTTTAAGGCTCTCCTTTGTTAGAGATCATGCAAATTCCACCAAGCAGATAAAGACACAAAGTTGAACTTTTGACTATCAATTAATGACTAATTGGTGAAGAACGTTTTGCATACCACAAAAAATGTCATGTATAGTTGGATTTTCACTATTGTTTGCTTCATAACATTGATAAGCTTGCATCTCCATGTTAACATTGAAGAGCAAATTAATTACGAAATAAAAAATACTGGCATGACAGGAAAAAAACAAATCAAAGCAGGAAATAACACACGGAGCTATGGCCAGCAAACCCACCGAGCTATGGCCAGCAAACCCACCGGATTGTAATCAAGGGTGACAAGCTGCGGTTCTCATGTGATTCCGAAGGGTTGTTGAGTGAGTGAATGCCTTTCCACAAGAGGAGCACATGTATGGCTTTTCGCCAGTATGAATTCGTGTGTGTGTCTGTAAGGAGTGCAGGTGAGCAAAAGTCTTTTCACAAGCTGTACACTTATATGGTTTCTCTCCCGTGTGAACTCTCATATGTGTTTGTAGAACTGATGACTGAGTGAATGCCTTTCCACAAGCACTGCACTTGTAAGGCCTCTCCCCAGTGTGAATTCTCAAGTGTGCCTGAAAATGTCCCACGTTATTGGAACTGTACGGACAGTGGTTACACTTGTGCTTCTTGTTGCCTATGCTCTGGTAGCACCTTGGCAAATCCATCTGTAATTCGTCCACACCAAGGAACTCTTGTTGACGTCTTAAGAACAGCTGTCTTCCATGTTCCACTGGTCTACCTGAAAAATATGTTTGCACAGATATGAAAATGAAGGTCAAGTTGAACTGGTGACCATGATCACCCAAAACATGACAGTCAAGTCCATTTAAATACAAGGGTTAGTCAATAAATAAAGCAAGCCTGGTGTTGGCTTAGTGGATAGGGTAGCTAGCTTGGGATCTTAGGGTCCTGAGTTCAAGCCCCGTTGGCCACTGAATTAACACCAGGTGGGGTTGACTCAGCCGGTCATACTTCTGAGGTCGGCGAAATGAGTACCATTGTACTGGTATAGGGTACAGCATCAGCGGCACAGCCGCACTCCAACAAAATGATAGCTACCCGGCAGCCAAGCTGCCATACGCAAGAAGATGATAAATAAAGCAAATTTTACTCTCATTAATAGTGTATGTTTACAATGTAACTATTACGTGCGATATTTCAGAGGCAAGATCAGCGAGTCATTTGTTGACCACTGTCTTAATCCACGACTTCCCCATGTGTGGCACTAATCAACATGCTGTAAAGATGGTTGCCTCACTTACAAGAGTGCACCATTACAGAGCAGCGAAGAGTCATCAGGTTTTTGCTTGGTGAAGGTGTCAAACCGTGTGACATTTTAAAGAGAAAGACCTCTCATCCCAATTCTCTCTCATATGTGGCGACTTCAATTGTCATCATACCAGTTGGCTGGTGTGGGTACCTCACCTGCCACAACACTTCAGCAAAAGACTTATGCGACTCATTGGGACCGACTCAAATCGGTCAACTTCCTGACCCGGATCTCAACCAACAGCACTCCTCTTCTCGATCTGATTTTTTACAAATTGCCCTGAAAATATCTGCTGCTCTTCCTCCGCTCCAATCGGTTCTTCTGACCACATGCTTGTCAAAGTAAACATCTCTCTGGCGGTTATTAGAGAACCACCTCAGCCGCCGTCAGTCTGGCATTTCACTCAGGCTGACTGGCAGGGCCTCCATGCAGCCATCAAACATCTAGACTTGGTCTCCATCGCTACTTTCTCCAACATCAACTCATCCTGGGAATTCTTTCAAAGAAACTTGCTCTCTCTCATATGCACAGATTTATCCCCTCTTGTCTTCAATTGTCCTATCCTTCCTCCCGCCCTTGGTTTACTGAAGCTTGTGGCGAGGCAGTTGTCCTGAAACAACTTGCCTTTGCCTCATGGAAAGCAAACCCAACTGAGGGCAATCTCAGTTCCTTCCATAAAGCTCAGAACAAGTTTGTGTCTACCCTCAGAAGAGCCAGAAAACAACATCTTTCTAATCTCAAGTCTGAACTCTCAAACTTCTCTCCCTCCTCCAAATCCGGCGGCGTCAAATCAACTCTTTTTCTGTTGTATGTTCCATCCCTCCCTTACCTCAAATGGCCGCACTGCTGATGCCGCCTATGAAAAGGCTGAATGCCTAAACTCAGTGTTTGCATCTAAATCTTGTGTCCGAAACCCGTCGCTTTCTGTACCCACCTTACCCAGTCGCACCCAACTGTCCCTGGACTCTGCGTCCTTTTCTTCTGACAAAGTAGAGAGTTTGCTGTGAAACCTCGACTCAGATTCTGCAACCGGTCCAGACAGCATCAGCCCATGTGTCCTAAAAGCCTGCTCCTCCGCTCTTGCTCACCCTCTCTCTGCTCTATTCACCCTCTCATTTCCTCAAGGTC
>CM068955.1:115399164-115425925 GCA_035128595.1 Eptatretus atami
ACTGGTCCAGGACTGGGTATGCACAGTCTGGAGTAGTAAGCCGGATGGTGGTCTCTCCCGACAACAGAGCATGCTAGGCCTGGATGCGTTCATTTGTCACAAGACCGACGACACCAAAGCACTGCTCCGTCGGACCAACACCGATCTCGTCACATCCCAGACAGGATGACATCGCTCCTGCAGCCTCCTGATGTGACCATCAACAAGCCGTTCAAGGATGTAGTCCATGAGCCAGGCCAGATATCGGTACCACCTGGGGTGACTAAACACGAATGGTACTAAAATGTTTATAGAGTGACTGTAAATACATTAAGATATGATAGCCTTCCCGCACTGGTAGCTTAGTCTGATTTTGTGATGCAATGGGGGTGCTACCCATAAAAACAGATTTTCAGCGTGACGCTCGGGGTTTTCCTCATTTTCTTTAAAATCAATCACACGATCAACGCGAAACTTTGGACACCTATGTAGAATTTGATTCTCTACCAGAGTTGTTCCTAGGTATTTTTCAAATTTCCTCATATTTTGGGATTGGTGGAGCTGTCGCCTCCTCAAGGTGGAGCTGTCGCCAGGTACTACCTGACATCGGAGTATCGCAGCAGATACTTGAGGCAGCTCAGGGCCATGGTAGTAGGCCAAAAGTATACTGACTTCAGCCACCAGACCTACAGATGCCCAGAATTAGAAGAGATGAGGCCGATGTCCAATCTTTAGTTCAACTGATGGAGACCAGCTGGTTGAACCCCTTCAACGCAGAGCAAGGAGATCTTGTCAGTTTGTCAACTGCGACTACAGCACCACCAGAAGTTGCCAAAGACCTTCTAGGGGCCTACAGAATAGGAGAGGATGCATATCAAGCCTTCAAGGAAGAGCGCCTGGAGACCGATACGCCAACTATACAGTTTCATGACACGATGACGAAGACGAAATGAGAACGTTCACTAACATCAGAATGAAGCCACGCTCACAAGGCCATGCCAAGGAGGCTATCTTGAAGGCTGACAGGAACCTATTTGGCCAGATGATCCTTGTTGCTGAGAACAGAAAGCTCAAAATGAGTGATGTCTTGGCTCATCCCCTGGGGCCTTTGCCATGGGCACTTGCCAGCAGTAATGGGTCTCTCCGCAAGACCAACAAGGCTGCCCTAGCAATGGAGTTGGAGAGGAATGTTTCTCCTGCAGAGGTGATCCCCGAGCCCTCTGCTACCATAATTGATGGGATGAGCCTGGTCCAGAAACTGAAGGGAAACGACAAAACTTTTTCACAGCTTGCAGGCACAGCATGTGAGTCACGTTGTCCATGAGGGTGCTAAGAGCAGGCGCATTGATGTTGTGTTTGACGTCTACAAGGAGACATCCATCAAAGATGCAGAACGAGCCAACAGAAGTGCAGGCACAGGGATCCATTTCAAGAACATTCAACCTGGGCACACATCCAGCAGTGGAGAAAGTTATCTCGCAGTTCCTCCAACAAGGCAAGTCTCATCAAGTTCCTGGTAGAAGAATGGAAAAAACCACAGCACAGGGACAAGCTCGAGGGCAAGGAGCTGTATGTCACATGTGAGCAGCTCTGCTTCAAGATCACCAAAGAGCAGTGGGAAGAGGCTCCTGAGCTAAAGTCAAGTCAAGAAGAAGCAGACACACGCCTCCTTCTCCATGCACTTCATGCGCAGAGATCTGGGTACAAGTCTGTCATCATCACTGCAGAGGATACGAGTGTCATGGTCCTGTGTCTGGGCATGTGCCACAAGATCCCATCCACCTGTTCCAGAAGTGCGGGACGAAGAACCGGACAAGATTCCTGGATATCACCACACTGAGCCGTACACTGGGAGGCAGCGTGTGTGATTCATTGATTGGTATGCATGCCTTTACAGGCTGTGATACCGTCAGTGCATTCGCTGGCCGGGGGAAGATGACGACACTCAAGCAGGTGAAGATGGACAAGACATACCAGGATGCTTTCCACGAACTTGGGCGCTCATGGGAAGTGCTCCTGAACTATTTGAGAAGCTACAGGAAATCACCTGCCACATGTACCTGCCATCTACCCACACAACTGAGGTGAACAAGCTTCGGTATGAGCTGTTCTGTGCGAGACGTGGAGAGGTGGAGTCAAGTCAACTCCCTCCTTGTGAGGACCTCTTCATGCATGCACTACGTGCAAACTACCAGGCTGCGATCTGGAGGAGAAGTCTGCAGAGCCAGCCATTTGTTGCGAACCCAACAGACTGCGCTGGATGACAGATGAGGACGGCAAGCTTGCTGTCAACTGGATGCGAGGCTCACCAGCACCAGATGCTGTTATGCAGCTACTGTCCTGCAAGTGTGTGCGGTCATGCGAACCCCCTAAGTGCACTTGCCTCAGCAATGGCCTGAAGTGTACGGACATGTGCAGGTTACAGACATGCCAGAACAAGGCTATTGAAGAAGAGCCGGTAGCACAACAGTCAGATTCCAGTCTGACGTAGATGATATTGAGGAGGAGTAATTTGCCATAATAGTAAGTACAAGCCCATGGCATGCTTAGTGTGTATTTACAGGACTTGTATTAAATGTGACAATTACTATATTCATTTTAGTGACATTTAGGCATTCCTGTCCCCAAATTTGACATTTTAAATTTTTCTGAATTTTCGGTAGGGTGTGTCTATTCAAGAAGTGATAACGACCATTAAGCTACCAGTGTGCAAGGGCTATCATATCAAAACATAAACTAGAGACATGTAGCAAGCTAAAAACACCTAAGAGAATTAGTCACCCGGGTGGTACCGATATCCAAAATTCGGGTCTTGGCGTCATGGACTAATGGGCAACATTGCTGTTGGTCAGACTGGATAATGAATGGGGAGAAGACCTACACCAAAAGCGTGAGGATGAGAAAGGTCAACCTTCTAGATTGTCAAGGTGTGTGACTGGGTGCGCACAGTCTGGACACCAGACGCACAGTCTGGACTGGTCCAGGACTGGGTATGCACAGTCTGGAGTAGTAAGCCAGATGGTGGTCTCTCCCGACAACAGAGCATGCTAGGCCTGGATGCGTTCATTTGTCACAAGGCCAACGACACCAAAGCACTGCTCTGTCGGACCAACACCGATCTCGTCACATCCCAGGGAGGATGACCTCGCTCCTGCAGCCCCCTGATGTGTCCATCAACAAGCCGTTCAAGGATGGGCAACATTGCTGTTGGTCTGACTGGATGATGAGTGGGGAGAATACCTACACCAAAAGCGGGAGGGTGAGAAAGGTCGACCTTCCAGATTGTAAACGTGTGGGAGGAGACACCGTCAGACATCATCAAGCGAGCATTTCTGAAATGCTGTATCTCCAACATGGATGACATAATTTGGGAGGAGGAAGTTGCAAATGACAGTGACAGCAATGGGGACTTGCTCTACCTTGATTCAGACAAGGAGTTACATGCTGTTTTCAATGAGGAAAGCATTGATGAGGATTTCCTCGAGTTTAGCTGAAAAGCTTCATCAAACCCAAATGGCCCTTTTCAGGGCCACAAATCCACAAGAAATATGTATGACAAGCCGGTAGGCGACATGGGTGGTCGCGACATAATTGCATACTAGTCATACAGTTTTTGACGGATCGGGCTGAAATTTTTTGACAAAGGTTGATTATAGTGCGCATAAAAGCCTGAAAGCCCATTTTTGAAAAAATTAATTTTTTAGGATTTTTCTAAAATTTCAAAGTCCCGTTGCTGGGCAACGGTGGTGTCCATAGCAACAGTGCTCAAAAGCATAGAACTAGATCCTGGTATGAACCTACCTGTCAAGTTTCAACAAAATCAGTTGACTCTGGCCTCCAGAGCTGTCCATTACATACAAACAAACAAACAAAAAAAATGACGGTAAAATAGACCACCCTATTTTTGAAGGACTACCATTTGAAAATAAAACCGAAATCAAAAATCGCTCGAGTAAAATTTTCTAAATATCTCGAAGTGTTTAATTCCGAAGTCTCGTTTCTCCACATTCAAAACTGTAGGAACCGTTTGGGTTCTTAAAACGCAGTTTTTCGGCCGCTGCATAGCAACGGGTGGTTGCTTAGCAACAAAACTCAAACGCGCACACTCCCAGCCATATGGCACCTGTTCGCCAAGTTTCATCGAAATCGGTTTGCTGGTTTGTGCTGTGGAGCCTCGCGTTGCCAGCACACACACACCACACACACACACACACACACACAAAACCCGACAATAAGGGTACTCTAGCGACCACCCAATACCAGTATGAATGAAGTGGACATGGGAGTAAGCATGTTGATACCCCGTCACTTTGCTCCATACAAAGTTAATGTACAAAACATATTTTATTTTGATTAGAAAATAAAATGATCAATATATTCATTTATTTTGAGGGTGAAAAACATGGGTGCGGTTAATACACAAGAAAAGTGTTGTTTTTTTTTCAAAAAAAAATTTGAGGGTGAAAAACAGGGGTGTGGTTAATACACAGCCGCAGTTTATACACCAGAAAATGCGGTAGTCCCCTACGAGTTTTACCGGAGGGGACTATAGGTTTACTCTCTGTCTGTCCATCCACCTGTGGTTTTCAGCCTTTTCTCCATACCCTTTAGCATATTCAACTGAAACTTGGTACATGGCTTTATTATGCAAGTTAAAGAACAAGTTCGAGTTTCAGGGAGTTTTGTCAATTTTTCAGTTATGCCCTTTTTAAACTTTAACAATATCACATATTATACATGGGTCAGTGTTCAGCTGCCCTGATTCCACCCCACTAAAACCACGTGCCGCCATTGCGTGAAGCAGCACAGATTGGCAGGCCTCAGGCCTTTGGCCTTTGTGTTCGTCCATGGACCAGTGCCATCGGAATTACAACAGGTATATAACCACGATGTATTATATATACACATAAGCCGTATGCATGCTTTTCCTTCATGTATGTACAGTACATAAAATTATTTTTAATATACAAGCAAAGCCGAGAAACTAACGAAACATGATGGTTGACAACAGTTCTTCTTCTTCATTTTGGTTCTGGTATCGGCTCGAGCATGTGTTAAAGCAAACGAATTTTTATCTCCAGTTTGTTATCCTAGTCATCAATTTGTTTCTTGTCTACAAAATATATCAGTAAATAAAAATTGCTTTCCCTTTTATTTTGTCGAATAGACCCAAACATGGTAGGGTGTTGGGTTTCTTCTTCTTCTTCTTCTTCTTTATTTGGGATTGGTAGGGGCCGTGTATTGCAAAGCAATTCTCGTTCTTGTTAAACTAGCACCAGTGATTGGTAAACAATGACCAATCATGAATACCACCTAACTCGCGTCTCAAAAATAAATAAATAAATTTCTCAAACTAAAATGTCTTCAACAATCTTTACTTTATTTTATTTTATTTTACTTCTTAAGATGGAGATAGCTTACCTCTCGTTGAACCTTGGAGATCACTTGATTGCTCATTGGTAGTCTCAGATCTTGAATGGCGTTTAGAGCTTTGAATTGTATCGTCAACAAATGTGATCAAACTTGTGCCACTGTTTCCTTGCTCTTCTGCTTCCACCTCTAACTTTGCTGTACAAAGGCAGAGATTAAAAGCAGGGATTTACAAAACAATGTTTTAAAGACGAAAAGTTGAAAAGCCAATGCAATCTCTGTGTAAATCTCATGGATATCGTTTAATTATCTCTGCCACAAAGGTGGATGGAGGTTATGTTTTCACCCCTGTTTGTCTGTCCGCAAGCAGGATATCTCAAAAAGTTATGGACGGATTCAGAAGAAACTTGCTGGATGAGTTGGGTCGGTGACAAGGACAAGTCGATTGAAGTTTGGTTTAGGTATGGATGCCGATCCGGCCCATACGTGGCATACAAAATGTAAACTGTTCAGCCTAGTGGAAGTATGCGCTCTACAGAGTGCCGTTTTAGTTCAAATGAGTTTTACACATCGACCTTTAGCAAGTATTACGACAGTAATACAACAAAACAACAAGTCTAGGTTCATCCCAAGCGAATGATGATATTTAAGAGTGATCAACCTATTTGAAAGATGGTTGCCAGCAGTAGGAGCACTCCACTGATGCAAACTGCAAGCGTTTTCGCAAGTAAATCAAAAATGCAACCAAATAATTTCTTTCGCTTTTAAATTGCAAATGGCTGAAATGCGGTCAACTCCATCAGAATGTGAAGTTTGTGGAAATCACTAGCAGATATCGTGAGATACAGATGTGATGTCAATGATTTTCAAAATTATATATGGATACTAAATGAGGCCTTTTGCGCATGCGCTGTGTGTGCGTGTGCGTTTACACCGACTCGATTCTGCTCACCAGGCACTTTTAACCTGCCATTACTAGCACAAAATCTGTGATTCAAATGGTCTTTCAAAGATAATTTTCAGAATTTAGATGAAAGAGTGGAAACTGCAAAGTGGTTAACCATAATTGTTCTGTTCCTGAATGCAAATTGGATTCATGGAAGTACAAGAAATATCTGTGGATGAGTTAGGTTCATACCATTTCTTGTTCATAAAATTAGCCAGCAGCAGCCATAGTTATAAAAAACATGCACACACCGGGAGGGGAGGGAAGGCCCGAGGTTTTGCGAACTCCCTCTTACAAGGTTCTGGCTGTTGGGGACAAGAGAGACTGAGTTTTGTGGCATCGAGGATCGTGCCAAATACATCAACTTCCACATGAGTGAGAACCAAGCCGTGGATGGCAACTTTTTGATGGATCGGGGGGCCGCGTCCGGAGTTGAATTTGATCGATGTGCATATAAGATCACGGTCTGGCGGCCTTGCCTTGCTTAGCAGCTTGTTGGGTTTTGCCGATTCTGTCACATTAAGGAGGGGTGCGACTGAGACCGGGTGTATACCGGAGGCCACACGGAAGGTCGATACATCGGGAGATTCATCTACATCTACATTGTTGGGGAGGCACCGCACATCTACATCATCGTAACTTCGGGAATGGAGATTGGGGGGGGGGGGGGGGGGCGTGCTTGGACCATAAGTTGTGGTTTCTTGCTGTAGTTAAGCTGGATGCTTCGAGACCAGGGTGGTCCGTTGGTGACAGCATGGATAAGGAGACAGCTTATTCCATGAATTGTGGTTGCTTGCTGTAGTTAAGCTGAATGGTTCAGGGCCAGAGGCGTGGAGGGGGGGACTCTGCTGGGCACGACACAGATGGGGAGACAACTTGGTCAAATGATTTGTGGTTCCTTGCTCTAGTGAAGATGGATGCTTCAGGACCGGGGAAGGCTTCGTTCAGCCTTGGGGACTCACGGGTGATGGCGCTGGCAGCGAGTGCGGACACATGCGTGGGTCATGGTTTGCACGTGTACGATTGTGATTTGTGTTCATATTGTTGTGAACACACACGTTATGCATGACATATTGCACATGTTATATATACACACGTTATGCATGATATTGTACAAGTTATATACACAAATTATACGTGACATGTTGCACACATTATATACACACGTTTGTCCTCAGGAACAAGAAGGAAAAGCAGCATTGCTGATTGAGATATCAGTATCCAGCGATTATGGCTCAAATAATGCAGAAATCAAGAAAATGACCAAATACCACGACCTCAAAAATGAGATCAAGAGATCTTGGAAGCTGAAGTGTCAAAATTGTAACCAGTAATAATTGGAGCACAAGAATATAAAGAACCTAACTGAGGTTTCAAAACCATCCCGCGGAATATTACCACAAAACAAGGACAAATGGAGGCCGTCGGGGGTTCGATGACGATCCTGAAAAAGCCCTCAGAAAAACTTAATAGCTTGGTCCACAAAATGTGATCCCTTACCGAAGCACAGGTGGAACTTTGGGTCTTGAGAGGATTTTCTCCTCTCCTCAACCCGCAAATGGGAGATAACAACAACGACCACACACACACACACACACCACACACACACACACAGACGGGGAGGGAAGGCCCAAGCTTTTGCCAACTCTCCATGCAAAGTTTGGCTGTTGTGGCAGACACCGAGTTTTGTGGTTTCGAGGACCCTGCAGAATACATCGACTTCCATGTGAGTGAGAACCAAGCCGTGGATGGCAGCTTTTTTGATGGGTCAGGGGGCCTCGCCCGGAGTTGAAGCCTATCAAATTGTATATTGGTCACAGTCTGGTGCCCTCCCCTTGCTTAGCCGCTTGTTGGGTTTTCACCATTCTGTCCAATCAAGGAGGGTGAGACTGGGGAAGAATAGGACAGAGAGGGAATAGACCGAGACCAGGCGTACACTCGGAGGTCAATCTACATCGTCGCAATCTACATTGGGAGGTTGATCTACATCTACAATACATCATCGGGGAGGTCACGCAGATTACATCGTCACTTCGGGGATGGAGGTGGGCTGGGGGGGGGGGGGGAGGATACGGAGCGCGGATGGGAGGGCGGCTTGTTCCACGAGTCGTGGCTCCTGCTGTGGGTTAAGATGGATGCTTAAGACGGGAGAAGGCTCCGTTAGGCCTTGTGGACTCACTGGTGGTGATGGCGAGCCAGTGGCAGAAAGCACATGCGCATGCACGGGTCGCGGTTTGCCATGCAAACGTGATTTTTGCACATGTTGTGAAACAACGTGCGTGGCATGTTGCACTTGTACACAAGCGTTATGGGTGACATATGCACAAGTTATATACACACATGTAATACACATAAACATTTGATGACATATTATATGCACAAAATGTGTATGCCCCCGGTTAGAATAGGTGTACCATATCCCTGTGTCGTAGAGGCGACCAGGGTTGCGTCAGGAAGGCATCCGGCTAAACCTATGCCAAATCATTATGCGGATCATAACGGATGATACGCTGTGGCGACCCTAACGGGAGCAGCCGAAAGAAGAAGAAAGAAGATATTATATGCACAATATATCTCTGTGACACACGCACACGCACACACACTTTAACGACCTGGGAGGACACCGTTCCACACCTTCTGATACCTGCATATGGAGATGACAACCAACACATTTCTCCTTTCACGAACAGATGCAAAAATCCAATAGAATTTTCTTGTGGCCCCGGAATGAATGTTTTTTTTTAATATATATTTATAACAGTGCTCACAGCCCATACAAATCCCACTCCCACCCCTCCTTCCAAAAATGATTACTCGATACTAATAAATGTCAGTGTGTGTGTGCATGCGCGTGAATGTGATGTTGTATGTGTGTCGTTGCCGATGCGTGCGTGTGGTGTGTTATGGTGTGGTGTCTTTCATACCTCAAAACCATGAAACTTAGCAGCCTGGAAACTTTGCATGCATACAAAGAAACTCCAAGGAAGTAGCACGAGTGAAATTTGGGTTTGGGTTAATTAAACACCCCCTTTTGAAAGATAATTAACACCCTTAATTAATTATATCCTTTATCAGGTGCGATCCTCGGCCATCTGCCTCTCTGGGGTCTTCAGGGTATTCCTGGGTTTACCTCGCTGGGGTCTTGAGCCGCCATGTTTTTGGCCTGCTCAACCATGCCTTGACTTGGAACAGGCCACAACGATTTCTGAATGATAAAGTTTTTTTTTTCCACTTTCCTCACTCATATTATTGAATGCCTGTTCATCATAGCTACGAATCGTTTTCAAATTAATAGTTTTCAAAATGCTATATATTTCAAATTAGGAGCTTGGAGTGATTTCATGCATTATACGATACGATTTTCCAAGATCTATTCTCACGGACTGATTAAAGTATATCAAAATATTATTTCGGCTTTGAGGATCGGATATCGTCCGGACTAAATCAGTGTCGAAATCTGGAGTGAAATCTGAAAATTTAAAAGAAATAACGAGTCTTATAACGAAGCCGATATACCTATTTACTTTAAGCAAGCAAGGCGATGTCCCCTCCTTCTCCATAGAGACACAAGAAAATGTCAAATTTCCAAAGCATTAAACTTATCTTTTTCTACTGTTTGGAGAATTATATTGAGTGAACAAAAGATTTAGGAATGTAACAAAATTAACCAGCTTCATTGAGCCAGATATGGTTTCTCTGAGTTTCAAAGCAAAATATATTTGATAACACCCGATTTTCAAGCCGTATTAACGCGTTTTCTGAATTACAGAGCCAAATATTTTTCCACCCATCACATGACAATTGGCAGCTGTTTATAAAGATTAACGTTTTATGCAAATCTCCCTGAAACGTCTGTAATACAACGTTGTTTTTACAATTGGTTTATTGAAATTCCCCCCAAAACAAGGGTGAAAGCTACTTAAGGTTTTTGGGTTGTATAGAGTACAAACTGGAGTCTGCCGATTCCTGAAGAATTGCCGATATCGGCCAAGCACTAATAGTGTGTGTGTGTGTGTGTGTGTGTGCTGTGTCGTGTGTGTGATGTGTTGTTCATAAAGCACATTTTCTCTCCAACTACCCCCCCCCCCCTCCACGTGTCCCGGGGTGTTCATCTCTGATGTGTCTGGACAGCTAGCTCCAGACATTCCGAGCGGTGTTTATAGTATGACTGGTAGAACATGGATTTCAGACATCATTTTGTTTCCATCTACACTAGTTATTCTACTCTTTATGCAAAGACAGCATTTTGATGAGGCAGTATGATTGTAAATTACACTCCACGGCAGTCTGCCCTCTTCCTCCTTCTATCTTCATTCACTCTCCTCCCTCGCTTCCCACCCATCCTCACTCTCCCTCCCTCCTGTCCCCACAACCCCTCCTCTACCCCACACCCCTCCTCTTAGATACCATCAGCCGAAGTGACGAGTGGTAGTTGCCTACGTTGTAATTTTGTTCCTGTGTTGGGCTTCCAGGGAGTAAAGATAAAATACTCTCAACTAGTTCAAACCGAGTTTTTTTCATTGCACAGTATATTGTTTACTTAATGTCTGATGTTTATGTGAGCAGATATGCATTGCGAGTGTATATACAGATGTAACAGATTGTCATTATATTTCTCTTACCACCTGTCTACATCCATTTCCCACACCACAGTGCACAGAACATGTTCCTCGGTCGACTACTTCCTGCTTTCAGCGCAGCAGCCTTGATCTCTACCCCAAACCTCCGAAGCAATCTCCCAAAATCGCCTCAAACTTGCTTTGTGCCATGCAATCTGCGCCAGATGGCACAATCATCATCATTAGGGGTAATATCCCATCAACATTCCCAACCCTGACTCCGGGGAGTCAATCCAGAGTTGCCACGTGGATTGGGATGGGAATGCACCAATAATGGGTGAAGGAAAGGGTCCCCCTGAGTCAAAATTCACCTAATGAGGAGAGTTAGGGGTGGGGGGAGCACGAAGGGTGGTGGTGGTCAAGTATAAAATGGGGAATGCACCGAGTCTCTCTCATATTCTTGTTGGTCAATGAATCTGTCTTTGTCAGTTTTGATATATACAGTTTTGAAATATCCTGTCAGTTTTGATGGCAGCACAAAGCAATTGATGGTGGATTGACTAGCTTAATTGGGCTCTAGATTGCAGATGCAAACAGTTACACAACATTGGTTCTGCTTGACCAACTAATTAAGATCTGATGCACGACTGCCTACACGATACTCGGTCGTACTCGGGCTTCTTTGTATGGTAACACGACTGAGCGTTGGATCCTGCAGGAAGTTCTGGGCAACTGATTATTGTGGTCTTTTGAGACACGCTGACCTCTTTGGTGTTATCCGGAAGCGATGTCAGTTACAATATAATAATTTTAAACTTACCCTATGCAGCGACAAGCCCCCCAGATATGACCTTCCCATCGGTGTTAAGAAGCATGAAGGTTTGGGTAGAACGTGTGTGCGCCATTCTACCAACCTTCGGGCCACATGGTTGGGAGTTTTTGCAGTACAGGCTGCAATACATCAACATTTTGTACGAGTTCATCAGAAAGTTCTCCAAATCTTTTGTTGTGCAGAGGCACACCGCTTTCTCGCAGATATGTTTCCAAGTGTTTTCAGCTTCTATAAAAGCTTGGGAAAGCCATTCCATGCTGCAATCCTTATCTGGCAAATATATAACACATCCAGGCCATCCCGATCAACTTTGTTACGAAGGGTTTCTGCACATGCGCACCAAGCAATCAATGGCGGATTATGTCAGTTTGAAAGTGTCGTATTCGGTATAAGTTCATTCGGAGTTGAGCAAGTCAGAATCCCGCAACGATCAAGTTGCAGTCTTCAAGCGGGAGAAGCGATTGATGGACGAGTCCAAAGCAAGACACTCAAATGTGAGGCAAACCCAATGCAACACTTGGGTGAAATCTCAGTGACTATGCAGTGAATCACTCAGGATTTGCGTGGATGAATTGCCCAATGCAAGGTCTGCCTAAGTGCACAAAGTTTATGCATGTATTCAACAGTAAATCTACCATCCACCACTCTGTACAACCACAAGTTCACGATAGGCTAAATTATAAAAATTTATCTCTTCTGATGTGGATGTGGATTTATCCCTTGGCCCAAGCTTCATTTATTGCTTTTCTATCTTGTTAGAGTTCAAATTAAATATATGATGATCTCCTTCCGGACCTTCATTCAGTGAAGCTTTGATGGAATTATAGAAGCTAAACAGCCAGTTTATTTTTCCATCATGAAAAGCCAATCCAGTCTCACTCAATCACCAATCTTTACACAGGACTCACAGCATACGTGTGTCGGTACGACATCATTTCGAGATTTCTTTACATTTAAGCAAGAGTTATTTTTTGATCACAACTGTCCGCTTCTAAGCTCGGCAGGCATGTTGCAAATCAGTTTCTGCAATTCCCTCTTCAATTCCTTCCGTTGCATAATACAACATCATATATTTTCGATTTTTGCATAAAAAGCCTGCATTCTAAATAGTCTCAAAATAATCTCAATGGCTGCACCTGTCACTTGTTGATTCATCTATGATGAAATAAAACTTGCTTTGCTGGATAGAATCAATCCAGACACCAAACAGAATAAACAACACCTAAAGATGCTTACATGCAGTTAAAGGACCACAACAGGAAAAGCACGGCAAGTCTACAAAACAAGCCAATACCACGAGAAACTCGGCGCAGTCCTCGGGAGGAAGTCTGCAACAGCTAGTCATGTGCACGTATAGTTATGTAAACAAGTCACCCGCAGCACGTGAGAAAGTCGAACCAGTCAGCTATGGTCATGGCTCGGAACGTCTCAGGATGGTTATGGAACTTGGAACAGAATACTTTGTGGTACAAACAATGTACAACATCGCCGTCAGTTTCAGGTGTGTTTATGCACGTGTACCAGGAATATTTTGTGCACTCGGCAAAGCAATTCCACAAGCCTTAAATTATGTATTCATAAATATTCACATGCATGTGGAGATTAAATAAAACAAACTTGCATGATCTCTTTACAATGTCATCACACTGCATACCTTCTGTAGTTTCTTGCTCCCAGTCTCTCGGCTCATTCTTCAAGTTGTCCATTAACACTGCAATGACACGACTCCATTGTTGAACCACACCAACTCTTAATCTCCTGATATGACAAAGCAATTTTCTTGTAAGTTTTGGTGAAGATCTCCCAGATGACCAGATGGAAAATCCAACAGTCGTAAAACTGACAAAAGGTATGAAACATAATTGTGCAAGTCAAGATACAATGTGCAACCATTCAAAACATTTGATGTGGAATACACTCCAAATATTCCAATATACACAGAGTTCTGTTCTTTCAATTTTTGTCCCTTGACAATGGCACAATTCTTTTGATATAAATGATATATTTTGACAAGTCTGGAGACGGCGATGGTTCACGAGCAATGTACACGGTTCGCCTTTTTTATTTTTTAACCTTCGAGGACGCCACGGGCAAAACTGGCGGGAATCGGGAAAACGTAAATGATGAAAGTTGTAGTACTCGAAGAGCACTACTTGCATACCAACTTTCATTCGAAACAGTTGAAAACCTAGGAGCTCGATGCCCAATTTATTGATTTTTTTTGACATTTTCTAAGTTTGTGACCTTGACCTTGGGCGAAAATGAAAAATCGAGCTCCGTGGGCTATGCAGGTGCCATTGGCTAACCAAATACCGAAACCCGTCAGATTCGACAAACCCCCTCGGAGAAGATGTAACTTGAAACCGGCTACAACCTAAAAACATGTTTTTTGGGCGTGGCTCCACCCATAATGGGCGCAGCATGCCCATTTTCAGGAAAACACAACTAGATCATGAAATAAACCTCCCACCCAAATTTTATCAGTATCAGATCAAATCAGTATCAGTATCAGTACAGGATCAGATCAAAACCCACGGAGCTATGCTCTGGACAGACAGACAGACACACACCCATAACGAATATAGTGGTCACTTACTGACTCGTGAACCAATATAGATGCAATTGCTCCATTGGTCCTTCATACCATCCATATCAATAAAATATAATTTTTCACATTGTTCCTTTAGCTGTGTCTTGGTTGCTTCATTCAGTTCCTCGTCATCGGAAAATCGAAAGCCACACAGAATGACTTGGAATGATTAAAAAACAAAAGAGCTAATAGTCACTGTGGACTGTCTAGGCTGTACCGGGGAAGAGGGGGAGCGAGATCTCGCTGCTCGAAGCCACAGTAACGAACAGCGGTCTTCACAACATGGGCTTTGTGCACAGACATGTGGTCGTGAAGGAGGGGGAGGGGGGGGCAACTTTGGCCAATATCTCAGTGTTTATCCTAAATGACATGCTGCAGTTTATGCATGAGGTTGGCATAAAATTCCCCTGTGATTGTAGTTTTGGGAGGTTACACAGTCAATCGGCAGGATTCATCCCAAAAAGTGGGGAACTGATCTTGTCAGCTAGTGGTTGGGTGCTAAATTTATTGGGTGCTGGTGATCCTCTTACTTCACGACGTGCATGGATTACAGTTTCATTTAACGATCCCAGTGGTGCAGTCCTGTTTCATCACTAGTTCCCACATGGGTGTTAAAGTCAGATAGATCAGCGTATTTTCTTTTTCTTGACAAGGTTGAGGCTCATAGAAGAGCAAGGTGAACGATGCTATGAACTGCTTGTGGAGCAGTAGGGCATCAAGCAAGAGAATGAACAAAGAGAGAGAGAGAGAGAGAGAGAGAGAGAGAGAGAAGAAGAGAGAGAAGAGAGAGAGAGAGAGAGAGAGGAGCGAGAGAGAGAAGAGAGAGAGAGAGAGAGAGAGAGAAAACACTGAAAACATGGGTAAGGAGTGGGGAGGTGACATGAGATGGTGGTGTACCACTGCTTGAAACCCTGGAGAGGAGAATTGGATAGAATTAGCCTCGCATAGGTCATTGCACAGGTGAGATTTAACTGAGGAACAAAGAGTTGAGGTGTGGATCTTGTGAGTTCAACAATGAGGGGGGGGGGTAATAGATGAACATGTAAATGGTGAAGGAGCTGGGAGAGGGTCATTGGGTCAGAAAACACAGGAGCTAGACAATAGAAGGAAGAGGAGATGACCATACTCTGTGCAGTGCGTTGGTGCTGCCGAAGCAGTCTCCTTGGCTATTGGGCACAATCCTGGACGGGTCGCCACTCCGACACAGTATACCAGCAAGCTGGCACTAATTTTTCCGACCTTGGAAGGATGACAGGCCGAGTTAACCCCACCTGGTATTAATTCAACAGCTGAATGGGATTTGAACTCAGGACCCGAGGATCCAAAGAATGCCACCCCTAACCATTAAGCCAACACCAGGCATACCATAGAAGAGGTGGTAAAAATCAGAGGCCACAGACTTGCCTGCAATGTAAGAGCAACAGGACTTGTGCAAAGGAGAGAGATGTGATACTGGGGTGCCAGCCGATGAAGAGAACAGCACTCTATTGAGCTGATGACAACTGCACTCATATGTCAAATTTAAAATTAACCAGTATTATATGCAGCTTATTCATAGACATGCAATTAATGTGTATTTGCAAAATAAATAAGAACACCATTATAAGAATAGAACCCAGTTAGTGTCTTGTGGAGGGGCAACCATGATTCAAAGAAAGATGGAGGATGGTTTCACATGATCATTGCTTGTCACCATCCCTACCTTGTTTACATACTTATTGGAAGAACATCCCTCCATCCTTTTGCATTAAAAAAAGTTTTTATTACTTTTAATTTAAAAAATAATAATAACGATAATACACCCGAGCGGGTTTGACGGTCAGCTCGGGTACAAAACTTGGTGCAACCGAGTGTTAATCATCCTTCGTGACAACAGAAAGTGAAAGCAGAATTCAAATTGAATTTAAAATAAACGCGTGAGGCCGCTCGAAGCAAAAATCTCCATATTCTAGGAATCATTCCCAACATAATTATACAATTTTCAAACCCGCGTTTATGGCCGTGAAATAAATACTCTAAGTGTGTGTATTTAATGGGTGTATCCAGGACAGAGCTGGACCCCAACTAAAAAGGACCCTCGGGCCACCGAGAAGCTCAATCACTCGCTCCCTGCACATCTACGCAGCGTCACGTGACCAGCCAGCTCACCGTCGGATGAAATGCCCTAACAAAATCTTAAAACGTCCGTTTTTCACCGGAATTCTTTCAGATACTTGTAGAGCACATCCCCACATCTAAAATATAAACATTAATCTCCCAGACGCTACGAATAAGCAGTCCCTCAGGAGGACAGGTTACGAGGTGAAGCAGCGAACGGGAAGCATGTGGTGTCCCTTCCAGAGTTTTACGGCTATTTGAATTGAATATATTTTCCTCATGAAAAGTGTGTTTCTGAGCGGATTTGCACGAAAATTATCTTCATTGAACGTGTAGCTACACCAGAAGGTCCCAAAAGTGAAAACAGAAATCAACTAAAACTTAAGACAGCCTCGTTATATGGCATGGAAATGGATGGAAGTCCATAGAAGCTACCCCTCAATGCAATGCATTCCCACACAGACCGAGGAAATAACCATTCAATTTTCACAAAACTTGATGCAACCGAGTGTTAATCAACCTTAGCGACTATGAAAAGTGAAAACAGAATTTAAATTTAACTTAAAATAACCGCGCGAAGCCGTGCTGAAGTCAGCGGGACCTCGTGTTGCCAATAAACTGGGCCAGACGGCAGAGGTAACGAGAAACTAGTTGGTCAAATTAAATCTTCTTAATAATCCTTATGAAACCCATTATGCATTATATCCGTCTATGCTTCCTTATAGGCCATTCGACCAATCGGTCATTTTGCACTTGATGACCCTGTAACCTTGACCCCGAGGCGAAAATGCAAAAAAGGGCTCAGACAATCTATAGAGAGCAACTAGTATTGTTACGGATTTGGAAGCCTTTTGCAAACAAGCAGACAGCAGTCCCTAAGCTTAGTTATTTAGATAAGTATGTGTATAGTTAGATTCCTCCCTGTGTTTAATGGGAATTTCAATGGGAATTTCATGTGTGTGCTGTGGGTTATTTTTATAGTCAGGTCTTTTTACATCTTAAATCCCCCAACAACCCTCCCAAGGAGTCGACGGCAACAGCCCCCCTCTGCTTTCGGCACTATTCGCATTCTTCGCGCGCTGTGGCGTGCCGAACACGTGCGTAGGCGGGGTTTCATCGGTCGCTGGCGCTCTGGTTTTCGCTCCAAAAAAGGGCCTGGAGTCCCTCTTGTCCATTCAGCGAGGAGCGAGTGTCGGCCGACGCTCGCCAGCCAATGGGAAGCCAGAACGCCATATACTATTGTGCAGCCTCTTCAGGGGGGAGGGGGGCGGAGACATCGACACGCCCTCCGCCCAATGAAGGCAGGCCACCAAGGCAACCGACACGCCCCCCCCCCGTCCAATGAGGGATGGGGTGACGTCAAGGCGGTCCCTCGGCCCCCGCGCGCGAGGCGGAGGGAGAGTGTTCGGCGCATTCTGTCTGCGCTGGTGCTGGTCTGCTCTCGCCTGGCCGGTGTGTGATCCATTCGTCTGGTCTGGTTTTTCTGGTTGACCTCGCAGCGCAAGAGTTCCTCTCGTCTCGTCCGCCTTCGTGCTGGCTGGCGTCCGTCGCATATCACTCGCCCCTGGTGCTTGGTGCTGCATCAAACCTGTGGGTTCGAGTCCCACCGAACAGACCGATCAAACCGCACGAGGCGGACAGGTGTACAGCCGGACTCTAACCCCCCCCCCAGCTGACCTATCCTCCTCGGCTGGAGGGTCCAATAAAGACCCGACGGGTCCATTTCTTTGGGTGTGTGCGTCTGTGGGCTCAGTCTGTAAGTAGAACTGTACAAGTGTTGATTGCTCATTGTACATGCATATTCGGTGATTTAAGTCTGCTCTGTGTTTCCCTTCCCGATTATTGTAAAATAAACCCCTGTTAAATGTACCAGCTCGTTGCCTGTCATTTCTATCATTAACCCAGCACGGTGCGGGCTTGAGAAATAGTGAGGCCATCTGTGCCGTAAGTTGTTATTTGGACCAGCGCGGCTCTGGTAACTCCCGCTCGGTTACGCCAGACCCGAGTCGGTACATGCGACTCGGTTCGGACAGAGTCGGCTGAGGGTGTGGCTTCCCCGGTAGCTAGACGGCGTGAGTACTTAGGTAAATTGGAATAGACAAGTGGACCCTACCTCACGCCGTCGAAATATTGGCGACCACGGTCCTTGAAGTGACCCGTCGACTCCAGAGTTATCCGGGGTGATGACCTTTCAATTCCGGTGTTCGGTGGGAGACGACCCGACTGCTCCGTCTAGCAGTCGTCCTCGCCCCTGAACCCGGCACCACAACAGTATTATCATCGTGTCAAGTTACAACTCAATCGGCCGAGAGATCTAGGAGGAGATAGAAAAATAAAAATTGGTGACGGACAGATGGACGGATGAGGACACCAAATGGTTATATTGTTGTGGGGCCGGGTCTCGGTGGCGAGCATGACCACTAGATGGAGCAGTAGAGTCGGCTCCACCGAACACCCGTAATTTAGGTCGTACCTTTCAGATAAATCCGAAAGGTCACGGGTCCCCTATCGGATCGAAGATCGCCAATAGGTCGACCACGTGGGATAGGGTCAATTGCCAATTTCAATACACCTAAATACCCACGTCGTCCAAACTACCGGGAAAATTCACCCTCGGCAGGATCTGCGCGATCGGGGCTGTGACCGAGCCGGATCCGAGTCGTACCTCGAGCGGAGAGTACCAGAATCCTGCCGGGCCGATTGCACGATTACGGCAGCAATGAGGCCTAATTCCCGCTCGCAGCGCGGCAAACCAATGACAGAAAGGAAAAGGATGAGCTGGTACATTCAACAAAAAGGGAATTTATTAACAACAGTTGCGGGACGAGGGAAGCACGTAAGGGAAAAGTTATCCGAATAAGCAAGGCAAATAATGTACAACAAAAAGCACTTAACAATTCTACTTATAGACGGGGCCCACGGACACACACAGATACCCAGAAATGGACCCCGTCGGGTCTTTATTGAAGGCTTCCAGCTCGAGGAAAGGTGAGTTGGAGACCAGAGCGAGCTTGGACCTGTCCGCCTCATGCGGTCTTCGACGTTCTGGCTCGGCGGGACTCGAACCCGCAACAACGATGCCACTCCAAGCACCAGGGACGGAGGATGAAGGACGGACACCAACCAGCACGAGGGCGGACAAGGCAGCGAGCGCCAGCAGGCGAGGCGATCCGAGACGAACCGGCCGGCAAACCCCAACTGCCCCCAGTCGGATCGCGCCGAACAATTATTCACTCCCTGTCCAGGGAGAGAGGACTCCCTCTCGTAACCCGCCCCCCGCTTACTGGACGGTTTTGGCGCGCGATCCGCTCATTGCCCTGTGATTGGCCAAAAGGGGCACCATGTCCGCTGATTGAAACGGGGGGGGGGGGGGGAGGTTTGTCACGGCGGACCACCCCTCAAACAGGAAGATGAGTAATATTGTCATGCGTTGGCTCCCATTGGCCGAATGATGGCAAACTCGCTCGCATCTCTCTGATTGGTCGAGAGACACGCCAAGTCCTTCATTGAACTCCGCCCACCGCGAGCGTTATGGCGTCAGGATACAGCGAGGCGAAGGTGTTGTTGTTGAAAATGTAAAAGAAAACCCTGACTATCAAAATAACTCCGCAGCGCATGAACATTTAACTCCCATTAGACAAGGGACGGGACCCTAACTATAAATACATACTTACCGATATAACTGATCTATAAGGACTCTGGCTGTTGTGTGCTCATGGCTGCCAGATTCGTAACAATATTAGGTCAGCGAGCTGACCTAATAATACACCCATACAACAACTGTGTCCATCTCATTCAACATGGTCGGAATGTCGATTGCTTGTGACTTAAAGCCATAGAGAGAGAGTTCAAGTAGTTTGTTTTATAATATTGTACTTAAAGCATAAAGGATTACAAAATCAGGGTGAAACAAATAAGTATGAAGTCACACAAAATGGTGGATGTTTCAAAGGGTTGAGAAACATTGGGAAGAAAGGAAAAGTCATGGAAGCCATCATCACAGTTAATATAAAATCCTTCCTTTTCTCCAACAGCCTTCTCTCAGTTGATTAATTAGGATTTAGACCAGGTCACTCTATCTTGGACATTCTGCTTCTACTCTCCCAACACTGGACCAGCGACTTCGTCAGCGGAGGCAAAATTATTTTCAATCGTGGTTTTGCGTGGTTCAGTCGGTGATGACATATACCGTGTGCATGTACATTTGCAGCGCGCTGGCATTCACAGTCACATACTGTTCACCACCAAGGCTAAAGGGAGTGTCCACTCTCCAGACAGCAAACCAAGTCGAAGCGTCAAGCACCTCGTCTTAGCAATGTGGGAAACAACTTTACTCAAACCATGAACATTCATGACAAGTCCACTTATCCCCTGATCGGTAACCCCGTGCACGTCCAGACTCGCCGAAAAAGATTTTGTGATTATTGAAATAATAAGTCGTTTGACTTGGATTATTTCATCTTAGTCAATAATTGTAAATTATATCATGACATCTTTTTAAAAGGAAAACGTTAAAAAAAAAAAGTACGGTATCTTAGAAGACAACAATTGAAGTTAATAAGTTGAACGTTTCAATTTAACGGAAATAATAAATATACAAGGATATTATTATTAAAATCTCCTTACCCATTCCTTCCTTACATGCATTCGCTGATGGCTGATCACCAGGCTGGCTTATAAGCTGCACTTGTGTGGTTAATTTATTCATGATGGTGGCAAAGGCTCCCAAAGTGGTCTCATTCGGATATAAAAAAAAAAATTCCGAGAATTCAGCCGTAAAAAGAAGCGTTGTTTGCCTAAAATGTGGAACAAAAATATCTGATGGTTTTTCAACGACGTCAAATTTCATTCGACACTTGAAAACTCACCTGGAGAAGTAAGTTTATCTTTCCATTCTTGGAAAGGTTTACAAGTAAATGTGTGACTTGACACAAGTTGAAGTAATACTACGGTGTCATGACTTGGTACTTGCCCTCAAAGACTTGAGACTTGGCTGAAGTGACTTATTGACATGTCTCTTGAATATGCAGAGTTTCCCACTCTGAGAACTTGGTGAACATTCCACGTAATCAGTAATCAGTAATCAGCCATGCAGTGGGACACATCGAGCCTTACTCGAAGGAAGAGGGGCGCATCGATAGTCTTCCCTTTTGCTTTGAGGATCTCAATACAATGGGACATATTTCTGGGTAAATATTTTTGATAAACACAAATAAATATGAAGGACATAGGAGGAAGCCATTGGCCAATCATGTCTGTGCTTCATTTACAACCCATTAATTTAATCTATCGGTTTACTTCATTAATTTTATGGGGATGGACACATGCAAAGGGGGTTTAAAAATAAACAAATACATGAAGAGGATGTGTTGTCGGGTGAAGAATGAACAAAAGTCAACGGGTCATTCACCTTGTGACAAGACCATTTCACAGACACCATAAATCACTGCACATGTATCCAATCACCCATTCATACCAATGCCCGTGTATCCCTCTATCCCCCAATGCTTGGAGGTAACTATCTACCAAAATTTAAACAGCAACTACTGTTTATGCTGGGACTACCTTTCCAGGGAAAACACACAAAGCACATGGACATGCAGACACAGATACAACATTAAAAAAAATTTTTAATTTACTAACTATCCACTCAAACATTTCTCAATATCTACATTTTAATGACATACGGAAGGAATATTTACAAGATGTGCTGAGCAACTGCATCATCATGAAACATCACATAACAGGGTCAATTACCGAGGCCCATCATTATGAAAACGTCGTGAAAACCAATCAAACATGAACTGTGGTTATGACTCACCAGGCTCCGTTTCCGAAGCATCGTTTTGATGGCACAATTCTTGAAAGCCCCCGATGGCAGGGTTGGAGTCTTCAGTGGTGTCGCTTAATCTTGCATTGCTCCTTCCAGTGTTGGACAAAGAGTTCAACTTCTGGGCACAACTGGAAAGCTCCTGAATCATGCCATTCAACATGGAGCACAACACAGCGAGAAGCGCTGAGCTGCCAGGACCACTCACCAAATCCGTGGGGCCGAATTCAGGGTACGGCGGTTCCCACAGGGATTCCACAAAACGGCGAATCTCAACATACATGGCGAAGGGCAACCTTTCCCGAGCCACGAGAAAGAGTTCGGTTCTCACTAGGGCCGGTTCGGCACAGGCACGAAGAGCGTCGTGGCTCTTGATGCCGAGATCGGCTATCATGGCCCTGACCGCATCCTCGCTGAGTCCTTGGCCCTGCAGCCAGGCTGGAAATGGAGCAGACGTGGACCACACTCCTGCCACAGCCATACCCTGTCACGAAGCAAACATCCAGAAGCAACGACATCAACAGCAGTTGAAACTACTTTGCATTCACTTTTGATTCCTCGTGAAAAACAAAGCCCCACAACCCTCAAACCACAAGGTGATTAATGAGAATGAAATCAGAATTTGATTAATAAGGTACATAAAGAAGAGTATGACCAACATTGTTCAAGCATCCAATGTTTCCATCCGAACCAATGATAAAGTTTTGCCCAAAATCTGCCGAGAAAGGTCCCTCGGCCTGGCAGGGCAGCTCAGAAGTAACGAGCACATTTTTGAACAGTCTCATCTGGGTTCGTACCCCCACCCGACGACAAACTGCCAGACTGGCGTTTCGCAGGCAGGGCATCGTTTCAACAAGATGGACGTCAAGCTGGGTGTTCTATCGACCAACATGAGTTGGTGGACGTGGTCTTTCTCAAAGGTCAGGTGAGTTTAACACCCTGAACAAATGAAAAATTCCTGCCATTAATTAATAAATCTAAGGTCGAGGAATACAACCAACGGCTTTGAGTGCACAGCGGACCCGGTGCGTGACCGCGGACATGAAGCCCTTTCGCTACTGGTGTTGTCCGCCAGAGCTTGCCAGCCCCGTGAGGGACCCCGTGCAGGAGCAGCCCTCTTTAAACACTGCGTTGTGGATGACGTCATCGACAAAAATATACAAACAGGTATATTTACTTGTTACGTACACAAATATCATTTAATTTTGACTCTTTGTCCTTCTCGACCTCCTCTCCTCCTCCCCCCCCCCCCCCCCCCGCTCCCCCCACCCACAAGGCTCTTCTATTGTCTCCCACAAACCCCTCCTTTCTTACTCCTAACGATCGTACCTTAAACAATGATCACATTATAGACTCCCCTCCCTGCCTTCGCAATAAGCAAATGTGGGCCAAATGGCCTACTTGTGCGACAAGCAGTAAACAAGCAAGTCAATCAACCAACGTCACAAGTTATTGTTAAACACAAAGGGAACACCGAACAATCTCTCATTGTTAGACCCAGAGGAACGTTGCATGGAGGACGATTAAAACGGGGGAATCGGTGGGAAGTCGAGACAAGCCCTACCTTGTTGGTTACAAACGATCTCTCGTCCAACCGACGCTTTGTCTCCCTCCACGCAAACACTCCCACGTGGTTCAGTTCCCGCGAACCCCGACACTCGGTACTCGCTGATCAGTCGATCCACAGCCGAACAAAACCCACCGCGCACACACAGAACAACGATGTCGTGTACACGGCACAGTGCACGTCACAGCCCCTTACAGTGCACGTCACAGCACCCTTACAGTGCACGCATGTGTGAGGTTTTCATGTTGAATGGCGATCTTCGAGGAAACGCTCGAAACAATTGCGATGAACAAACCGGAGACCCGGAAGGGGAACGAGTCGTGAATGAGGGTGAAAACACGAACCGAACAAAATCGTTACAACATGAACAGATCGTAGTTGTACTTTAACGGGCCTGGCGGATCTTTATTCCTCTCAGGCGATGTACACGAGACGCGACGCTGCGACCTCCTCCTACCCGACACGCATCCTTGTCCCCAGAGGGGCGGACGTACTTCGACGAAACACACACCCGGGTGCTATATGTAACCCCATGCGATGGTATACCCCGCCCGTGGCACGACACCCTCCCTGCGACGAACCCAGCCCAACGTGGACTCGGGAATCCTGCTCGAGATTCCACACCTATACCAGGCAGCGTTACTCGATCTGAACGGTGGAAATATTGTATTGTATTGTCACCGCGAGCGAAAAGGAGCACGACAGCACGAGAGCGGTGCACGTGCTCGAAGTTTTTTGTGACCACTTATGCTGTCGGTGTTCATCGCGATATATAATTAAACTTGAAGTGAAACGTGACGTCATAATTACCCAAGGAACTTTGACGCAAAAGCAGGACATTTGGCCCATCAAGCCTGTGCTACAACAGCACACGAATTCAATCCAACAGTTTCCCCCTATTTGAATTCACTGGGGACGGGGATGAGAACAGTGGAGCAGAAAGAGACATCATACTGGCGTGGATCGGCTCGCTTCGCTCTCCTCACCACACATCGCTGCACTGGGACAAAAAATACACCTCACCACAGTGATATTAAAAACACCTCACAACCACGGATGTGTTTTTAATACTGTGGAAGTGAGGTGTTTTTAATACTATGGTGATGAGGTGTTTTTAATAATAGGTGATGAGGTGTTTAATAATATGGTGAGTAGGTGTTTTTATACCATGGTGGTGAGGTGTTTTTAATACCATGGTGAAGGTGTTTTTAATACCATGGTGGTGAGGTGTTTTAATAGTGTGGAAGTGATGTATTTTAATAATATGGTGATGAGGTGTTTTTATACGTGGTGATGAGGTGTTTTTAATACCATGGTGGTGAGGTTTTTAATACTGTGGAAGTGATGTATTTTTAATATTGGTGGATGAGGTGTTTTTTAATACTGTGGAAGTGATGTATTTTAATAATATGGTGATGAGGGTGTTTAATAATATGGGTGATGAGGTTTTTAATACATGGTGATGAGGTGTTTTAATACTGTGGAAGTGAGGTGTTTTTAATAATCTGGTGTGAGTGTTTCAATACTGTGGAGTGAGGTGCTCTGAATTACGTGGTGGTTTGAGTGTTTTAATAACACTGTGGTGAAGTGTTTTTAATACTGTGGAAGTGAGGTGTTCTGAATTACGTGGTGGTGAGGTGTTTTTAATACTGTGGAAGTGAGGTGTTTTTAACATGGTGGTGAGTGCTTTTAATACCACGGTGATGAGGTTTTTTTAATAATATGGTGGTGAGGTTTTTAATAATATGGTGGTGAGGTGTTTTAATAACACTGTGGTGAGTGTTTTTAAATACTGTGGAAGTGAGGTTTCTGAATTACGTGGTGTGAGGTGTTTTTAATAACACTGTGGTGAAGTGTTTTTAATACTGTGGAAGTGAGGTGTTTTTTAATAATATGGTGGTGAGGTGTTTTTAATACTGTGGAAGTGAGGTGTTCTGAATTACGTGGTGGTGAGGTGTTTTTAATAACACTGTGGTGAAGGTGTTTTTAATACTGTGGAAGTGCGGTGTTCTGAATTACGTGGTGGTGAGGTGTTTTTAATAACACTGTGGTGAAGTGTTTTTAATAATATGGTGGTGAGTGTTTTAATAACACTGTGGTGAGTGTTTTTAATAATATGGTGGTGAGGTGTTTTTAATACTGTGGAAGTGCGGTGTTTCTGAACGCGTGGTGGTGAGGGTGTTTTTAAATAACACTGTGGTGAGGTGTTTTTAATAATATGGTGGTGAGGTGTTTTTAATACTGTGGAAGTGAGGTGTTCTGAATTACGTGGCGGTGAGGTGTTTTTAATACTGTGGAAGTGAGGTGTTCTGAATTACGTGGCGGTGAGGTGTTTTTAATAACACTGTGGTGAGGTGTTTTTAATACTGTGGAAGTGAGGTGTTCTGAATTACGTGGTGGTGAGGTTTTTAATAACACTGTGGTGAAGTGTTTTAATATATGGTGGTGAGGTGTTTTTAATAACACTGTGGTGAAGTGTTTTTAATAATATGGTGGTTGAGGTGTTTTTAATACTTGGAAGTGCGGTGTTCTGAACATGCGTGGTGTGAGGTGTTTTTAATAACACTGTGGTGAGGTGTTTTTAATAATATGGTGGTGAGGTGTTTTTAATACTGTGGAAGTGAGGTGTTCTGAATTACGTGGCGTGAGGTGTTTTTTAATACTGTGGAAGTGAGTGTCTGAATTACGTGGCGGTGAGTGTTTTTAATAACACTGTGGTGAGGTGTTTTTTAATACTGTGGAAGTGAGGTGTTCTGAATTACGTGCGGTGAGGTGTTTTTAATATCACTGTGTGAGGTGTTTTAATTACTGTGGAAGTGAGGTGTTCTGAATTACGTGGCGGTGAGGTGTTTTTAATAACACTGTGGTGAGGTGTTTTTAATACTGTGGAAGTGAGGTGTTCTGAATTACGTGGCGGTGAGGTATTTTTAATAACACTGTGGTGAGGTGTTTTTAATACTGTGGAAGTGAGGTGTTCTGAATTACGTGGCG
>CM068955.1:115479892-115491823 GCA_035128595.1 Eptatretus atami
TCATTCCTTTAACTCTCTTATTGCGTGCAGAGGTTTAGGAGGAGAAAGGAATATCAAAAAGGATTTTAACAGAGTCTGGATGTCAAAGCCACCTAATGCTCACCTGTTTATACATTTATCGGTTTTTAAGACTAGTCTAATAATATTGGGTGGGTTGGAAATCACTTAAAACATGTAGAAATGCAAAAAAAAAAAAAAAATTCTCTAACAATTTTTTTTGGGGGGGGGGGGGGACCAAAGTGACTAGTCTAATAATATTCGGGGGGTTGGAAATCACTTAAAACATGAGAAATAGAAAAAAAAAATACCATTCCGTAGTACAAAGGCTTCTCGTCTGGAAGAAGAAGAAGAAGAAGAAGGATCTGTGAATGTAATGACAAAGGCTATAAGTACACCAATAAATCCTGGTGTTGGCTTAACAGTCAAGGGGGCTGCCTTCAGATCATAGGGTCTTGAGTTTGAGCAGCTGTCGTGCCGTTAAATAATACCAGATGTGTTGACTCAGCCAATCTCCTTTCGAGGTCCGCAAAATGAGTACCAGCTTACTGGAAAGAGAGGCACAGCCACGCTTCCATAAATTATGCAACCAGCAGCCATAGGCTGCGTACGAAACAACATCCAAGGCCATCTCGACACATGGCTTATTGACTTCCTCGACACTTGAGCCAAAGTGTGGCACTCAATGGAATATTTTCATCTCCTCTCCCTGTCAAGGCTGGTGTGCCCCAAGGCAGTGTTCTGGGCCCAGTCCTATTCCTAATCTTGATCAATGATCTCTCTGACTCTGTAAAATCCTCTTTATCAATTTGCTGATGACTCCACCCTCTGCCATGACATCCCTCATCCTTCAGACAGGCAGGGTGCAGCCTCTTCCCTCTTCGGACCTTAACAAAAAGCTGGTCAAACACTGGGAATATGTCTTTCAATCCTGATAAATCTCACACTCTCACGATCTCTCTCTGAAAGGACCGTCTGGCAAACCCTCCTATTTACTTTCTCAACAATACTCGAGCAAATTCAGTCACTCAACTCCTGAGTCACACTATCAGCCTTGCTCTTTCTTGGGCAAACCACATTTCAAAGTTGGCCTCCAAAGCTAACCTCTGACTGGGCATCCTCCATCCTACAAAGTCCTTCCTTGGCACACCCGAACTCCTAACCACCAACTAGGCCTTCATTCGCAGCTTGACGGAGTACTGATCTCCCCTCTCAGCTGGCTCCTCTGCCTCACATCTTTCTCAGCGTGATGCCATGGAAACCAAGGTCTTCAAGATCATTGGAATCTTCCGCTCTGAAGCTGAGTCAATCACTTCGTCATCGCAGACAGGTCGGTGGTCTCTCTGTCTTCTACCACCCCCTTTCTGGTCTTACACCCTATATGCCCTTTCCGTGCTTTGTTCCCCCCCCCCACCCCCAACTTCCTCCAGGTTTCTGCAGGGCTCATGCAGTCCACCATAAACCCTCTTCTGGTGAAACTATCTAAATCCAGGATGACTGCTCACCTCCACTCATTTGTTTCTCCTTTTTCTCACCTGTGGAATTAACTTCCACATCGTCTTCAATCTCATTCTTCCTTCCAGGTCTTCAAGACAATTGTTCACCATCATCTCAGATCGTCCCCAATCCTAAACTATGATCTCTTATAGCCTTGTTAGCACCACCCAAATCCCTCCTCCTTCCAATTTTCCACTTTTCCTCCTTGGGGTTTCTTTCTGTATCCATTTTGTCCACCCCATGCATGTGTATTTTGCGTCTTGTTTTTGTCTGTTACGTTTTGAACCATTCATTGTACAAGTTCTTCTTCGAGCCTCAACTATGTATGTATACAAAAATATATGTATATATCACACACACACACACACACACACACACACACACACACACACACACACACACACACACACACACACAATATAAATTCATCCTAAATTTAAAAACCATAAAAGTAAATCGTGAAAATGTAAATCGATTTCTGGATGTATTAAAAATATTCACAAATAGCATTCCCAAAATACAAGGTGTGCTCAGAAAGTAATGATATTTACGTAACTACTTTACAATGGCACAATCAAATGACATCTCCACTTTGTAGGAAATGTAAAATCCATCAGGTAAGTGTTCCCAGTATGCAGGTGATAGGTGCAGCAAGGTACCCAAGAAATCAAGGGAACTCTGATGATTGGATACAATAATGTAGGGACCTGGACGCAGGAGATGCTCTGCTCCTCGGACTTTGAACTGCAGGCCCAGCAAATGCTTTATGGGGTTGGCAAACCGCTTGGCCAGTCTGAGGTGCCATCAAAAGAAGAAGTCACAACTTTCCATAAATGGGGTGATTCAAAAACAGAAAGATGCAAGTATGAAAAGGTAATTTTGATAAAAAGCTAAATTTCTTGGTCATTTGTAAAGCAATCATTCTACTGATATATATATATATATATATATATATATATATATATATATATATTAATGTTGGTTGTGGGCCGGGGTTCGGTGGCGATAAACGACCACGAGGTGAGCAGTAGAGCCGTCTTCCCACCGAACACCCGGAATTGCAGGTCGTAACTTCAGACAACTCCGAAGGTCACGGGTCACTAAAGGACCGTGATCACCAATTCTCTGACGGCGTGGGGTAGGGTTAATAGCCAAATTTCAATATACCTAAGTACCCACGTCGTCAAATTACAGGGGAAGTCACACCCTCAATGGACTCTGTCGAAACCGGGTCGCTCTAACGACCTCGGTCCGGTGTAACCGAGCGAAATTACCAAAGTCCGTCGGTCCAAACGACAACTTACAGCCCAATCGGCTTACTGGTTCTCAAGCACGAACCGTGCTGGTCAATAATAGAAAGCACAACAATGAGCTGGTACATTGAACAATTGGGGGTTTATTTATAATGGGGCAGGGGAGCACAAAGAGCAGAGTTAAAACCGAATGAGAATGCAATTTCTGTACAAACAAACACTTAGCAATTTCTACTTAAGGACGGGGCCCACTGACACACACACACACACACCAAAAGAAATGGACCCCGTCGGGTCTTTATTGGACCCTCCAGCCGAGGATAGGTCAGCTGGGGTGTCAAGGTCTGGCCGGGTACCTGTCCGCCTCGTGGGTCACACCGGACTCCAACACCACGCGGTGGGACTCGAACCGACGACCTGGAATCCACCGAGCCCACGATCCTGGCTGCTCGACCACCACCACCACCGAGGAGCCCGCGCAAAGAACCGGCAGACCATGAACCACTGAGCAACGACTGACTAACGACGCACACCAAGAGCAATGGCCACGATGACTGCTCTACTCTCTTCTTGATGACCACTCTACTTTGTTTTATGGATTTTACAAGTCTCGTGCTCTGCATGACATCTTTTTCTTGTTTGTTTGTCTGTTTGTTTGTGTACAGGATATCTCAAAAAGTTGTGGACAGGTTGGGTGTGTGACAAGGGTTAACTGATTAGATTTTGGTGAAGATCCAGATTCGGCTACTATAATATTTTTTGTGATTCTTCACCATTGAGAGATAGGACCAAAAATGATATTTAGCACGATATCTCAAAAAGTTGTGGACGGATTCGGACGAAACTTGGTGGACATGTTGGGTGTGTGACAAGGAAGAATTGATTCAATTTTAGTGAAGATCCAAATCTACATCTCAAAAATTTTAAAGTGATTCTTCACCATTGAGAGATAGGGCTAAACTAATATATTGCATGATACCTCAAAAAGTTGTGGACGGATTCGGATGAAACTTGGTGGACAGGTTGGTGGGTGTGTGGCAAGGACGAATTGATTTGAGTTTGGTGAAGATCCGAATCCAGATCTGGACACGAGAATTATTTAATTTTAAAAGTGATTCTTCACCATTGAGATATAGGACCAAAAATGATATAGTGCTCTCCAGCATGATATTTCAAAAATGTAATGGGCCCAACATTTTCTCGTGGATCAGGCATTACATGGCAGAGGTATGCGCTCTACCGAGTGCCCTTCTAGTTTTATAAATGTTTCTGTTTGTTTTTCTTTTGTTGAGGAATGAACTGTATTATTGTAATTATATACAATGTCCTTAATTAATGATATCCATTGTTGAGAACCGAGTTCAGTAAATTTTTTCATACAACCTCTCTTTCAAAGTGCGATTAAAGTTCTCGATGATGACAGCTTTTCCTTCATTAAAAGGTGCTATGCAATATGATATTGTTATCTTTAAGGAAATTCTTTAATATTCTGTTATAGAAGTCTGTTTCCTCAATCCATAATATTTTTGGCTTTCATTGGCTTTGATTAAATATGTTTTGAAATGCTATCACAAGAGTGGTGCCTGTTTTATTTTTCAAAAGAACTACCCATGCATATCTTGTCTTTAAATCAATGATGGTTAATGCATACCTGTATCCCCTGTCGTTTTTCAGTTCGATTAAAACCGGCAGACCATATGTAATCAACTGCTTTGGAATGGACCTTTCACCTTTCAAACTCTTTGGCATATGACTCCGTTCGTTTTATAGTAATTTCAATACTATCTTATAATTCCAGCAATGTGTGTGTGTGTGTGTGTGTGTGTGTGTGTGTGTGTGTGTTGTGTGTTGTGTCTGTGACCGCTGTTTCTTCGACAACCACTGTCGCATCTAATTGAAACTTGCCAGGTATATTTGCTGGGGACCTGAGGATGTGTCTTTTCAAGGTTTGATTATATCGGACAAGTGCTTCCAAGTTATGGCCATTTATTTACCAACCAATGACAAGACACGTTGCTGCGTAGGCGTGGCCGATGGGAAAGGCGCCATTTCGTTACCGTGGCGTAGGAGTGGCAATGGTCAATGGCAGCGAATTCATAGCAGCAAGACAGGAGTAACTTGATATTTAATTTGCATTTTAATTATTGTGTGGTGTAAGTATCACAGCAGTTGTTACTCAACGCAAGCGATAATTCGTGTGAATGATGTAACATTCGTTTCGGGCACGCACTACTTACCGGATAGTGATATTACTGTTATTCTAATAATTTCTCGATTTCTTATGCGCATTCATAGATAAACACAATGCCCCAATCCAGTCGTTGTTTACGAGAGCGAAGAACGGCCTTGTGGTTGTTTGAAAGTTTTTTGGGGGGGGGGGGTTGCACGTACGGCTACACACGTACGCCCACGACACGGCCACGCAGCCGGAGAGCAAGGAACGTCTGTGTGGTTGTTTCTGGCACGAGGTTGAAAGTTTTTTTGTTTTTTTTGCACGTACGGCCACGCAGCGTACGGGCATTACTGTAGCTTAATAAACTTCTCATCTGAAGGTTTGTAAGCTTGCTCCTCAGTCTCAATGAAATCATCAGAGCTTAATAGTTTTTTGCATTACCAAGCCCCATTTTTTATTTAGCACCTACAACTGCTTCACTATGAACCTATTATATCCTTTTTCCTGTTAACGTTGGATTTTGTATGAAAGACAAATTATTCAACATTTTTCAATCAGCTTCATGTTTTTCTTCCAATGTCGTGCTATTTCCATAATCAATATTGTGTTTTATACAAACTTCATCAACCCTGTTTTTAGGTTTGCTCCATGGCTTAGGATTGTCAGCTTCATCTAATCTCTTATCCAAGTTTGTTGCTGGACCGCAGAAAGAATATCCTGGTGGATGCAATTCCCCTGGTATCCCAGTTGTTGTAAATTTACTCCCTGATAAAAGCTTTTGTATATCTCCCCCAGTTTTATGGTTCTAAAGTTTAAATTTACTCTTTTTGACAAATTCACACTTTTTGCTTCCACACACCAAAAATATCACCCTTCATATAAATCGATTGTTTTTACTTTTAATGTACGAAACATTTTTTAGTATCAGTTTTCTTTTTACATTTAAGACAATAAACTATTGTATTTATTTATTACAAAAGTTAAACTTTATTCATTAACTTTCCTGCAGAGCAAGACAGCCTTTTTGACTTTCAACATATATATTTGAATCTTAGTTTGTAAAACATAAAGCATGCTTTAAAAAAACTTCTCAATCGATCATCCATGTATTAGGCAGAAAATGTTTCATCGACTTCTTTTCCTTTCCTTGTAGCAACAACCTTTTCAAAATATTTGGTATTTTAACTTTTCTAATTGTAATGTTGTTTCTTTTATGTCAAAATCACTCATTAAAAAAATTATATCTTTCTTTACAAACTCATCTATTTTCTCGGACTTCTCTATGATTTATTCTTCATTCAATACTTTATTAATTTATAACGTAAAAAACAATGCATTACACCTATTCCTACAAAATTACCAGTCACAACATATACGTATCACCTCTTTCGTATCCTTTTTCATATTTGTGTCGGTATCCATCTCTATAATATTCATCTGCAATTCTACTACAAAGAGTTTGGAAGTATAATAATAATATATGATTTATGACATTACCAAAACACTCTTATTTTTAAGATTAAGCATCTCAATTTGTGAGAATCATTTATGGGGCAAAAAACCTTTCACCCCCAATCTCATTTAACTGTTAAAGACCATTTTTTTCCTCTCTCCCCACAAATATATCCTTTTTTCTCCCTCTTTCTATATATATACTTTTTCTCCCTCGCCTTCATCTCTTCTTCCTTATCTTCCTCTTTAACTTCCCTAGTTTCGTTCACAGTCCTTGAACCATCTCCCTATAGAATATCAAACATATATTCATCTGGATTTCTAGATACTGCTGCATCCCAAAATTTTTTTTTATAACAGGAAACCAATAATATTTGTTCTGAATTTCTAAAAGAGTTTTATATTTCATCAATTTTCGTGCCTTTTCATTATTTAACATTTTAGTTAAATCCAAACTTGTTTGTTTTTCAACAGACAGTGTTGAATTTGATCAGCGGGGCAGAGACAATGTGCTCATGTGGCAGGCGACACTTGTTGCTGACAGGTCATGCAGCAATTGCTGTGATGGGACTCGATCTGTGCCCTGCTGCCTCATCAAGTTCGGGGGTTCGATTCAGTTATATTAATGAGCCTAATATGGTCACAAATAAAGGACTAGCAGTATGTTGTCCTAATGAGCCTATAAAAATGGGTGAAATCTAGATCGACATCTCTGCTTTCGTCTATTTGTGAACATAGACTTTAATCTCAGTCTGCAAAGGCTTGAGGACCATACGGATGCCTACTAATTTGGAGGTGATGTATTGGTGTAATTTATGCACATGACATCATCGTCGTGTCATAGTCAGCGTGCTTTTTTTCGTTGAAAAAAAAGAAAAAGATATATATATAATTTTTTGCTTTCAAAGGGGAGCACCTGGTTTAACTTAAGGTGTTCAACAGAGTGACAATAATACAGTAGTGTAGAGAGAACAGGACAGTATCTCTTGAAAGATCATCTCTACCTTGTGCTGAAGCGACTTTATGACATAATTGGCCCAAGCAAGGTAATTACAGCTTCCCAACCTAATCATATATAATTACCATACTCTATTGCGGGATGTAATCAGACAATGCTATGTGAGGTGCCAGCATTCTTCAACTTCTTTAAATTGATTTTAACATGTTCGGGTATAGAAATTCAGATATTCTGTGTTAGACGAGTTTCATATACCTCAAGTTGATATGACATCATATATGCAGTGGGGGGGATCAAAATGGGATTTGATAGCACAGAAAAGGTGTACATGAGGGAACAGACATGACATATATATGTATACGTTGTTGGATAATTATCACCCCCCCCCCCTCCTCCACCCCTCTCTTACTGACTCCAGCTACTTCATGAATAAAAATGCATTCCACAACTCGAATCGGTGAAACAGTGAATTGTAAGACCTTTTCCTCACCTCATGTTGTTCACACAACGTCCTCGAAACACCAACACGGGCAACATCACAACGGCCGCGACTACCACGGCCATGAAGTAAAGAGCAAATTTGAAGTAGAAGCACCACGTGGACCTTCCCGCCAAAACGAGCATCATGAAAACAAGTATGAGTGTCCAGTGTACCATGGCGGATCTCACTCGAGTGCAATGAAAACACCTCCGAGCGGGTTGCCTGCGTCCAGCCGTTGGGAAATTGTAGGGCGTGTCGATGGAGGTGGAAATGGTGGAATCAGGGTCTGGGAGAGCTGGTTGTTGGTGGGGTCGGGGACTGTCCGTTAGGAGGTGGAATTGAGGTCGGTCGGTTGGAGTTGGAAGAGGGTCGGGTCGATCGGTTGGAGGTGGAAGAGGTCAGGGCTGGTTGGTGTTGTGGTGGTGGAATTGGGGTTGAGCGGGTCGGTTGAAGGTGAAAGAGGGCGGGCCAGTCGATTGGATGTGAAGGGGCTTGTTAGTGGAGGTGGAATAGGTGTTGGGCAGGTCGGGTAGTGGTGGGATAGGGGTCATGTAGGGTTGGAATTGTGGTCAGGTTAGGTCAGTCGGTAGAGGTGAAATCAGGATTGTAGGCACTTTATGACGGTGACATTGGGGAAAGTAATAGGGTTCTTGAAAAGGCACAAGGTGTGTTCAAAAAGTTATGGGAACGAGTTACTCAACCCAAAAGAAAAGGCAACATTATTTCTTTTTCAATCGACAAGTTCGCATAATGAGCGAGGAAATACTTTTATTACCAATTATATATACATACATACAGGGGGCATCTCGTACAAAGTTGCACACTTCTAAATGCGTACAACTTGTTTTTATTATTGGAGCATCCTCAGAAAGGAAAACTCAAAGGGTTCGGATTATATTATTTTCTTCATTTCATGATCATTACCTCTGCCACCGAAGGTGGATGGAGGTTGTTTTCACCATTGTTTGTGAACAGGATATTTCAAAAATTTGTGGACGGATTGGACGAAATTTGCTTGACATGTTGGGTGTGTCACAAGGAAGAACTGATTCGATTTTGATGAAGATCCAGATCGGAATCCCAATACCAGAATTTTTAAAGAGATTCTTCACCATTGAGAGATAAGGCCAAAAATGATTTCCTGTAAAACATATTTCAAAAAGTTATGGATGGATTCGGACGAACCTTGGTGGACAGGTTCGGTGTGTGACAAGGGCGAACGGATTCGATTTTGGTGAAGATCCGAATTCGGATTCGATAATCTTTTAATTTTTAAAGCGATTCTTCATCATTGAAAAATGGGGCCAAAAACGAGATATATCATAATATCTCAAACAGTTGTGGGCAGATTATGACAAAACTAAGTGGACGAGTTTGTCAGATGACATGCAAGAACAAGCTGATTAGAATTTGGTTCAGGTCCTGAAACAGATCCAGTGTACCAGTTGGATACAAAACAAACTGTTCAGCCTGGCCGAGATATGCGCTCCACCGAGTGTCGTACTTGATGTGATTGAGAGCAATAATGGTTCCGAAGTTCCAGCCACCATCGATTTACTACGTGCTCAAAAGGAGAACCTTTTGCTTCCCCCCTCTCCCCCCGTCTTTTTCTGCTATGACATCATGCCTGCAATCTATCTTCTATCCATAATAATAACTAGCAGAGCCTACCATCGCTTCCTGGTGGACCGATTAGTCATCCTGTTTGGCAAAAATTTTGGGCGAGTAGGAGAAAGGAAGACAAATTTACCTCCGCAGAGAGTGCTTTAATCCAACTCTCCCCCCCCATATGCCTTCCTGGGAGAAATCTTTAACAGGCCCCTCCGGTTTGTTGTTTTTGAGGGGGGGGGGGGGCGGAGGAAGAAGCGAAGGACAAATTTACCGATGCAGAGTGCTTTAACCTCAGCGTTGTCCAGGTAAAAATGGAAATTGTAACAACCTCTGCTACCACCACCACCAGGTGGCGCTACATGGTACAAATTTACGAGGGTCTTTGTGGTCTTCTGAGTGTTCAAGGACTTATGGGTCTTCGAGGTACATTGGGAACTCTGGATCTTAGAGGTCTTCGGAGACCGAGTCATATCGGGTCTTTTGAGTTTTCTGATTCAACAGGGTCTTACGGGTCTTCTGGGTCTTTTGAGGTCTTAAGGGTCTTGGGGAGCTTAAAGGGGTCTCAGCAGTCTGAAGTTGAAAAGTACATTCCAATCGCATGTAATTAATAGACGTACGCGTGTGAAGTCAGGGATCCACGCAACGTTCAAATAGTATGTAATTAATAGACATGTAGTTTCATGGCTTCACTGATAGATTGACCGAGTTTTTCGTTTTTATACATATCTATATATATTTTTAATTGCGCATGTATGAGAAACGTGAATAAGTGACACTGAAGCCAAAGGAAATTTGGAAAGTGTAATACTCTCTGCCACCACCACAAGGTGGCACTACATGGTACACATTTACATATTATGCCACCGCCCCCATCCCCTTCCTCCCAAACCTCCGCATGAGGCCATGGCCATAGCCAGTTATCCCACATAAAATTGCGGGGAGAGGGAGAGAGAGGGGAAGAGGGAGAGAGAGGGGAAGAGGGAGAGAGAGGAGAAGAGGGAGAGAGAGGGGAAGAGGGGGAAAGAGAGGGGAAGAGGGGGAGAGAGAGGGGAAGAGGCTGAAAAGAGAGAGGCGGGGAAGAGGTGCAGAGAGAGGCTGCAGAGAGAGAGGCTGCAGAGAGGGAAAGAGAGAGGGAAGAGAGAAGCGGGGGAGAGAGGGGGGAGAGAGAGGGGGGGGGAGGGGGGGAAGAGGGAGGGGAGAGAGGGGGGGAGAGAGGAGAGAGGGGAAAGGGAGAGAGAGAGGTGCAGAGAGGGAAGAGAGAGAGAGAGGCTGCAGAAGAGGAGGGAAGAGAGAGGAGAGGCTGTAGAGAGAGGGAAGAGAGAGAGGCTGCAGAGAGAGGCTGGCAGAGGAGAGGGGAGAAGAGAGAGAGAGGGGGAGAGAGAGAGAGACGAGAGAGAGAGAGGAGAGAGAGAGAAAGAGAGGAGAGAGAGAGAGGAGAGAGAGAGAGAGAGAGAGAGAGAGAGAGAGAGAGAGAGAAGAGAGGGGGAGAGGTGGGGGGAGAGAGGTGGGGAGAGGGAGGGAGAGGGAGAAGAGAGGGTGGGGGAGAGGGAGGGAGAGGGACAGAGGGAGAGGTGGGGAGAAGGGAGGGAGAGAGATGGACAGAGGAAAGCAGGAGAGAGAGGGAGGAGGAGAGAGGAGAGAGTGGAGAGAGAGGGAGGGAGAGGAGGGAGAGAGGGAGAGAGAGGACAGAGGGAGAGGGACGAGAGGAGAGAGAAGGGACGGGGGCAGAGAGAGAGGGGGAGAGAGAGAGGGAGACAGAGTGTGCAACCCGTTCAGAAGGCATCAGCCGTGTCCTAAAACCTGCTCCTCTGCTCTTGCTCACCCTCTTCTCTGCTTTCTGTTTCACCCTCTCCTTTGCTCAAGGTCATCTGCCATCTGCTTGGAAATCAGCAACATTACTGCCCTACATAAATAAGGTGCAAAACAGATCCCTGCAACTACAGACCAATCAGCCTTCTCCCAATCCATCAGCAAGGTTATGGAATCCGGCATCACTTCAGACATTAAATCCTTCCTCTTCTCCAAGGCTTGATTTCCGATCATCAATTTGGTTTCAGACCAGGTCACTCTAACCCTGGTATGCTGTTGTGCTCTCCCCGAATGGATGAGGTACTCAATGCCAGAAATGATCAGAGCCATATCCTTCGACCTATCACGTGCTTTGACATGGTCTTGGCACCCGCCCTGCTCACCAAACTCTCTTCTCGGTATCCAAGGCCAGCTCCACTATGGCTCGCAGACTTCCTCTCCTGTCGCAGCCAACGGTGGCCCTAAATGGAGTTCTTCCATCACCTCTTCCTGTCCAGGCTGGGATTCCTCAAGGCCACGTTCTGGGAACTGTTCTTTTTCTGGTTTTCATCAATGATCTCTCAGACTCTCTGGAAAACCCTCTTTATCTCTTTGCTGATGACTCGACCCTCTGCCGTTCCATCTGTTATCCCTCACAACAGCAAGCAGTAGCTTCTTCGCTCTCTGCAGATGTGGGTAAAATCACAAACTGGTCCAACAC
>CM068955.1:115491966-115509706 GCA_035128595.1 Eptatretus atami
CCTTTCATTCAAGCTTCTGGATCTCACTATCTGCCATGATCTTTCCTGGGAAAGCCACATTTCCAACCTGTTCTCCAAAGCCATGATGGGGAGGTTGTCTGTGGTTGACTGGGAATCCTCCGTCGTGCAAAGTCCTTCCTCGGTCCACCTGAGCTCTTGACCACATACAAAGCTTTCGTCCGTAGCCTGACGGAGTACTGCTCTCTCCTCTGGGCTGGTGCTCCTCCACCTCACCTTTCTCGGCTTCACGCTGTGGAAACCAAGGCATTTCAGATCATTGGTCTCCACCATGATGAGGCTGAGTCTCTGGGCCTCTCACTCTCTCACGCAGGCAGGTCGGTGGTCCTTCTGTCTTCTTCCATCTCCTCTCCGGTCTGCCCCCCCCCTGCTCTATCTGCGATTGTCCCCAGCATATTTCCGCAGGGCGCTCAAGGTTCGCCAACAACCCCCTTCTGGGAAAACTACCAAATTTACGAATCACTGCTCACCTTCACTCTTTCATTCCACTTTTTTCCCACCTTTGGAATAAACTCCCTCACTCTGTTCAATCCCATTCTTCCCTCCAGGCCTTCAAAACAGCTGTTCACCACCACCTATCGCCCCCCATCCAAATCCTCGATCTTTTCTACCCCTGTTAATCCACCCCAAATTCCCTGCTTTCTTTCCTGAAAGACCCTGTACTTTCCACCTTGTATACCCCGTGTTCCCCACCCCATCCACAGATCTCCTAATGCTCTGTCTCCACTGTTTGTTCTTCCCTCTCCCACCCGTCTCCTGAGCTCCTTGTTGTGCGTTATGTGTTAGCTCTCATATGAGCCTTGACAATGTATACAAAAATAAATAAGATGCCAAATCTCCCACAAAAGGTCAGAGCTGTCTCTTTGTGCGTATCTCGGACATTCAACAACCCGGACCCTGCTCGGCTTGTCAAGCTCTCTGCCTGTGGAATACAAGGTCGCCTTTTGCCTGGCTTTTGCATTTTCTGCACTCACGCAGTCAGTGTGCCGGCTCTCAGAATTCTCTCATCACCACTCCCAGTAGACTGGTGTCTCGAGACAGTCTCAAACCCAGTCTTCTTCCACATATACAAGAAGTTGATGCTCAGGAGAACATTTTTCTTCTTTGCTGACGATTTGACATGATGCTGCACAACATCACATCCCTGGTTCATGGTTCAGTGTGCAGGTGAGACTGAACCTACGCAGGTCCCGGGGTCAAAGATAAAGAACTGAACTGAATCCCACAGATTGGCTGGCAGCAGTTGCTTCCTTCTCTTCTGGAAAAGATCAGATTATGGTCGAAGACTTGGAACATGTCACTCAATCCAGGCAAATTTCACTTTGATTGGGAATAACCCTAACCCTAATCCCCATCCCACATCTCCCTCATACCCCCTCACAATGAAGCTGAACTGATGATCACAGTTGGAGAAGAGATAATGCTTGAGGTCTGCAACAATTATAGATTCCATCATTTTGCTGATGATGGGGAGGTTGTCTGTAGTTGAATGGCTCAGACATGGAATCCATCTTGTGAATAAGGGAGACGTTTCCCACTTTCCAAGATGAAGGCAGGAGACCATCTGGGAAAGACCTGGAAAAGAGTAAGAAAGAGTTGGCCGAAGATCAGCTTTAGAAGAATACAATGCCATGTTTTCTTCCTGTTCATTAATCCACTTGCTACATCAAAGTATTGTCCCATTGCCCCAGTCAGTGCATTGCCTTCTACCTACCCTGTCAGCTCGTTCTTCCATGCGCCGAGACTTTCGATTTGTTAAAAACTGCAAACCAGCTTATTTCAGTCCACTGCAGGACTGAGGCCTCCCATAACTCAAGTTGAGGGGTGTTTTGCACACTCGCTACGATTGCCAAGCGCAGGTTGGCGAGAGTGAGCAGCCAGGGCAATCGGATCCGCACTGGCCCGTAGAAAAAAATGAGCCAGCTCAGAATGTGTACATAAAACACGAACATTTCCGCTTAAAGCACAGAAGTATGATGCAGGACGATTTATTCAGTGAACGCTCACCACATCAAGACTATCACATCAAATACAAAAAATTTGAAACTTCTGAGAGGAAATAAATTTACTGCTTATTTGTTGAACAGCTTGAACTGAACAAAAAAAAACCTGCTATTAGACAAAACGTTCATCCTACACATTGGGCATCAGGTAAGCAGCTCAGATACCTGCTCACAAGTGTCAGGGTTGGGGGTTGGGGGGGTCAAATGCCATGTACAGCGCATGAAAATAAACTCTGAATGTTCCAAGTTGCATGAAAAAGAAAAGAAAAGAGGAACTAACCTTGAAATGCAACAAAACTACTAACAAGCATTTCAAGATTTTCTTTTTGTCTCATCCCTGTTCCAGGTTCAGACAAATTCCCTTTATGTACATGCTATTAAAACCCTACCTCTGTACAGGACCGTTGGAAATATGTATTCATAAAGAGGTTCAATGGGGGAAATGCCAGATGGACCATTTACCTTAAAACTCATGAATTTGCCACTCAAAGGGAATCATGCCATGTGAGTGATGCTTCCTTCCACCTGGCTCGTACATGTACAAAGGAAAAATAAATTGGGATGTTCATTCACTCTGATGAAGGTAAAAGCCCTGAGAAACAACAATCTGATTGAGCACGACAATTCAAAGCCATCTACACATGCAAGGATGGTTTGAACACCCCACCTCTCCTCAGGTGCATACAAAATATGTAGACGGCCCCTAATCAAGCAGATGGTTCAGCGAATTGACAAGTGCATAGTGAACACAACCTTGATGAGGCATTAAATGTGATCAACTGATGATGAATCTTTCATACGAGTTAAGACATAAAAGTCTAGTTTTGTAAGATAAAACGACAACTCATTGCAAAGATAAAGGCCACCGAGTGAGTCTCTACACACTGCGCCATCAAATAAGGATGGGGTGGAGGGAGGTTCCCACATATTACATCTGCAATAATTCTGCAAACTAAGAGCGTCCGTCCGTGGTCACATTCTGTTTGAAGTCCACTTGGTTCTAGCGAAGGAGTTCCCGTAGCTGAGAACCAATCTCACACAAGTCGCCACTCCTTTGCAGGGAGTAGTAGGGATTCAAAAATTTGGTCAGTATACACAATTGCCTACTTCTTTCAAAGGCTACGTGGGATGTTTCACAACTGCCAGCAAATGCTGGCAGACAAGACAATCGGCTTGACTCGCTCCAAAGGACAGTGCACACAGCAAACGTCCTATCTGTATAAGCAATAAGGTGACAGTTTTAAGGTTGGTTGGAATGAGAACCTACATTGCAGCTCAAAGGTGAGTACACTACACTGAGATATCCTGCCAGCCCCAGTGAACAGAGAACTGAAAACAACATACCTGAAAGGGTAGGCGGAAAGAAGGACCAGGGAGAAAATAGAAAGGTGTGTTTTGGGAAGGGGTCCTATAGTAAAGAATTGTGGTAGCATGGTTTTTGGAAGTGGTGGGTGGGAAATAATTCAACCATTTTTTGATACACAATATGTAGATGGATTCTAATAACAACTGTATATTTTGGGTGCAGCAAAGTTACAAAGAGTTTGGATATTTTACATCATGCACAGCATTGGTTTCACCATCAACAAACTGACTTCACAAAGCTGTCTGCAGTTTCAAAACATTTTGTAAACCGCAAGCAACTTCTGCTTTATACAAATATGCTACACACCTTCAAGCCAAACAGGTGCTACTCTGAACAAAATTCCAAGAGCAACACCTTGATCCACTTCATCTGTAGAGGGCAGCACAGACCCCCTAAGGACAGTGATATAATACAAATTTTCAAAATCAAATCATCTCTCACCATTCTTACTGTATTTTATCAACATTCCTATCGCCACTTTTAATTCTCCAGTTACTTTCATGGCACTTTGCCTGGCATCTTGGCTCTCTTTCGCGCAATGGCATCTTCCACCGCTTTTAGCTGCTTGAGGAGCTCCTCCCGGCGCGTCGACGTGCTGCTCTTGGTGCTGACGCGCCCCCCGGGTCCTGCTGTAGTAGAAGCACCCGCTGTGCCAGTCCTTGAAGGCGGCGCTTGCCTAATACCCGCAGGGCCTGTGCGCTGTTGCTGGGCTCCGGGACGGTTTGGTGCTTGGACTGGGCGGGGCTGAACCGAACTACCGTGGGCCGTGACACTTCCGCCACCCTTATTGACAGCCACGGTGACAGTCATCTTGCCCACCCCAGTCTTCTGCTGCGTTGGAAGAGTCGATGGCAGCTTTTTCCTAAGGGCGGATTGAAAAAATTATAATAAGACGAGAATTTCAAACTGATGTAAAGCTACTGAAGAAAGAGCAAATAAGAAAACAGGAGTGTGCCAGCAGACCTGTCTGCAAGACTGGCAGATGCCTTGGGAGATGGAGGTCGATGCCCAGCATGGCGATCGGGCCTCACAGGAGAAGTAATTCTGACAGGAGGTCGGCGCTCTTTGTAACCTACGAAAGTCATGCAGACAGGTCAGAGGAGTTGGTAAATAACTCATGTAGTAATGTGCATAAGCAGACAACCCAACATTAATTCTTAGAAGGAAAATGTTCCATCATCATGAAGTTAAATAAGTAATTTGGTGATGCTTTTGGTTGTCTTTGACCAAGCCTTTTTGAAAGAGGGTATGGGTGTAGGCCGTAGGGGAAACCATCTCAAAGCAAAAATGATTTGAAATAACCTATACCATTAGATTAAAGAGCAGGTTTTGGGTCGCTGATGACTTCGCGTGATTCGAAGGTTGTAATCAAAAATCGTTGGGCAATTATTTTCTTACATTTGAAATCAAAATATGCTAAAATTAACTTTTAAGTCAAAATTTTTGTCAGTGATCGAAAAACAGACCGGAATCGAAGATGCTATGACGTCACGTTCTCCGAAAACTTCATGAACATTCGGAAACAGCGTGTGAACAACGACGAGATGCGAATCAGAGAGTGATTTCAGTGGCGATGAAATTGAGTGTTTTCATTCCGATATTGCCAAGGACGAGTCGGAGGATGATGGGAATTTAATCACTAGTGGATGATCTTCTGGCTGCTAGCTATTTAAAATTTGAGCCACTTATGCAAGTGCCAGAAAACGGCTATCTTTCGGTACAAGTGGCAGGACTGACGGCCCGGCCAGTTCACACTGACAGACTCCACCAAGACAGATTGGTTTGTAGATTTTCATTTTTTGTTCGATGCATAAAATAATGTAAAATTTCATTCGTCTGTGACTTGATATAATAATTTTTTTTTTCTACCTCTAGTCACTCAAGAGTCAGACAGAAATTAGAAATGACAATCAAAGGACCCAAATATATTATACACCGTAGCCTTGGCGTTGAAGTCTTTCTGACAGCTGAGGTTGACCCCAGCGAAAGTGAACAGTTCGAACAAACCCCAACTTTCAAGAGACTGTTGTGGCATATAAATACAAAAACATGTTTAGCCTCATTGGGAAATATTCTACCAAATTTAGAAAAAAGTGGAAAATTGATCATTTTTTTACAATTGAAATGAAATAGCCCAATTTGCTGATGCTGTTAAAAAGTAATTTAATCAACATAAGTTGATTGTTGAGAAATTTTTCATGCTTGTGTTTTTCAGAAAGTTATATTGATGTGTTTTCCATGTACCTTTAAGAAACATTTCAAGGTTTTTCTCACTTAAACTCAACAATTAATCTGTGACAGAGCAGTATCTGGAGACTTGTCAACCAACAACTCATATCACAGAGTGGTGATCAGATATGTTCTGCCTTCGTAATCTCGGCTGTGAATGGTCACCACAAATGACAAGTCTATCCAAAGGGTCCTCTTTACCCGTTTTCTTTGGGGAAAATTCGCCCGTTTGTTTTGTACAAATCTTATCCACTGCCGGCGAATGTTTGATTCCTTCGGGAATCGATGGGAGCGATTACCCGTTTTCCAGCCATTTTCGCAAAACATGACGACAACACGTACGGAGCATGATGTACAAATATCCAAATAACTTTGTTATACAATAATTTAAAATAAAAAAAGGATAAATATAGACAGTTGCAAGCTCAAAAAAAGCAAGAAACGGCCCGCTGAACTGGACACTTTCAATGAGCGAGTGAGCGTCCGCTTTGTTTTGGAAGAACGTGACGTCACCATCCATATATGGCATGCGGCTGTTTTTTTCAACAGCCTCGAGAAATTAACAACTTCAGAGTAAATTTCATTAATGTTCCCAATTAGTTAGGTAACCACAATAGTTGCATCAAACATTTAAATGCCCATATAATCATATTGATAAATTTTCAGAACATGTTTGATGACCCGCAACCTGCTCTTTAATAAAAGTCAAAACAGTCGAGACAACTCTAAACAACAACAAAATGAAATAAAATACGTCATGGTCCAATGGTCCATTACGTATTCATATATGACGTACACATCATTGACACGGTAATTTTTCAAAGTCTTACCACATGGGGCTTCGATCTACAGTTTAAGTCGATCCAACTCGCCATCAGGAAAATCTAAAACACCTTAGGAGTCCTAAAATATAACTAGAAAGCAGAATTTGATGTGAATGCGTCAATGGATATGTCTCTGCCGACATTCGAGGTCAACCCACTGTCAAGTTTGATCTCGATTAAAGGTCGCATGAAAAATGAAAGTTTGAAGGGGAGAGAAAGAAAGACATAAGTAGAACAGAGACATCAGACGCTTCAAACTCAAGTTATGGTCTGCAAAATGATTTCCAAAGGGCAGGTGACCTGATCTTTGACCTGTTCAATCTGAAATTGCATCGGTTCATCGTTGTATTACAGTCCATAAATGTGTCAAGTATGGTTGAAATCTCTTGAGTGATTCATATGTTATTGCAGTAACAGATTTTCAACTCAAGGGCACCAGACCTGAGGCCTTTTACCCTTTGAACCCAAAATCGTACCATTTCATCTTTGCATCATCGTGCATGCATGCATGTACCAGGTTTGGTCAAAATCTCTTTCGCGGTTCACAGGTTATCGCGGTAACTAAAATCTGCTTTCAGCTCAAAGTCACATGGCCTTTGAACCCGAAATCGAATCAGTTAATCTTTGCATCTAAATACACCTTTGTACCAAGTTTGTTCAAAAATACCTTCAGTGGTTCACAAGTTATCGCGGAAAAAACAAAAGTTGATTGTGCTCGGAAAGACAACCCGAAAACGTAATGCCCTCTGTCTTTGGTGGCAGAGGCATAAAAACAAGTTCCACCAATGGTCTTGAGTCTACAAGCACGAGTACAGATACAACAGATTACCCCTTTCTGGTGAAGCTGCCACTTTCTTGAGGGGTGGTGAACGACCTCTTTCACGGTCCAATGGCTCCAGTCGCTTCCTGTGTTCCTTCTCTGGACCCTGAACACAGAACAACAACTTGCTGAAATCACACCTTTAAAGGAATGTTTAGTTATAATACGACCCTTAAATGCTGATGAGCAACGAAAATAAAAATTTTGAGACAAACTTTGTTGGGCACAATGTGGGTTGAGAATTTGCTAAGAAAACAAATGGAGGCATAAATGCAAAGCATTTCACACTGGGAAGAGGGGCAAATCAAATGTTAACACTTGCCAGATTGCATCGATGCAAGGCACACCACCCCGAAGATAGCCTTTTAGGATTTCAACTTACCCAAATATGACTGACTGATATACAAGTGTAATGAAAGTTTTCACAACACCTTTGGAATAGTCGAATTTTAAACAACTCACTCTGCTCAATATGATTCAAACAGTTCCCTGTCCACCCACTCCCAAATCCTGATATCCTCCATTTTTCTTCGATACAAGCTTCACCGTCCTCATCTCCGAGGCATATGCAATATGTAGATGGCACATTTGTGATTCAAAATGCTAGCCTCTAAATGGATGAATTGTGTTGGTTTAAAAAATTGCTCAAGCGTACCAGTGAATACTTTCCAATGGGAAAGTAAAATTCCACAAAATTTAAATAGAAACCTTTTCTTTGGAACAGAAGCAGAAACAAACGCGTGAAGAAAACATGAAGGTGTCACTGATACGTCAGATGTGACGTAGAGTCCAATTTTGATGGATCAGGTGGGGAGCTTAATTACCAGCTTTGAACAGTCTACATGTCAAAACTGATCAAACGGAAGACCAACTACTGCACTGCATTGGAGTCATCAGAAGGAACCCAAAGAAGTAAAGAGTAAAGATGGAGTCATCAGGAGAAACCTGGATAAGATTCAGGTTTCAGCCACTACTCAACTACCCTCAAACCCATCCAGGTGTAATCAAGTGAACCTTCAATAAAACTTTCTGCACAAATTCACTTCTCCTTAGACAGAAAGATAAAGAAAGAGAGAAATGAAGATCAAAAGAGATGAAAGAAAAGAAAAAGCAAGAAGTAGAATGAATAAAGAGAATTGTGAAAATTTTTTTGAAAGTATGACAGGAACAAGGAACAAAGATGTGGGGAAAAACCTGCTCCAATGGATATATGTTGTACAAACATCAGTATACTTATGAGGTTGCTAAATATAACAATCAATATGGGAGACTCATTGAAACAAAGTCTTTGGAACAAACCTTGACATCATTGAACAGAACGCATTGCATAAACAAAGCCAATTTTTCTCGCCTAAAATATTTTATACACCTGAAATGTTTTATGCATAAACAAAGCCAAAAAAATGCAGAATATATTGGTCAGCAACGATGACGGTACGTTTGCCTCACTTTATTTAGCAGCGTGATCTTGATTTCTTTGTGTCCAACGATCGGAGGCTTCCCCTGCGGCAGCCCCGTTGCCAAGGGTATCATGGTCACGACGGGTTTTCCTGAAGCAGCATGCGACGCAGCGGGACTTCCCTGTGGCCGCTGGGAATGTGGACGGAATGGCGAGCCTGCTGCACGGTGTTTCTCCTTCGGTGTCTCTTTCTCCCTTGCAGATTCCTTTTCTCTTACCATGACCTTATCCCTCTCCTTAATCAATGCCTTTTCCTTATTCACTTCTTTTCCCTTCGTCGCTTCCTTGTTTTTTGGAGGAGGCAAAGGTGTTTCCTTTTTCGCTTTGCCTGCAAATGTGGAAGGGGGTGGGGAGGAATGGCGGAGTACGAATAGAAACAATCAATAAAGTCATCATTACCTCCACCACCAAAGGTGGACAGAGGTTAGGTATTCATCCCTACTTGTTTATTTGTCTAAGTGCATTAGTCCATGAGCCAGGTGGCCGATTTTGAGGTTTTGGTATCAAGCGACTGAATAAACGCCGTTTGTGGATTTTTGGGTAGCCTAATGTTCAAGTATTCAAAAAAGTTGAGCGGACCTTTCAGATCAGTAGTTTAATACCCTACGGCGGCCATTTTTAAAGATGGCCGTATTTTTTGAAATCCATATAAGCTAGTTTAGAGTACAATAAGTCAACTTTGGGTTAAGGTAAGCAGACTGTGAGTGCTCTTTGTTGTGTTAGAACCTGCTGAATCTTATGAATAGTGTGATTGTTTAGTTTCTGCGTTTCTGAGCTCGGCATTGAACTTTGTATGTGAAAATTGTGACTATTTTGTCACATTTCATCAAAATAGCAGAGAACTTCCTCACTACATCGTTAAAACTATTGATTCTGAGTGAATTATTTATTGGCTTGTTGTGCAGGTCAGATGAGGTGTCGGTAACTGAGATCAGTATATATGATGGCTGGTGATGAACCGGCTCATGAGAGGACCAAGTTAGTCGGCTCACTGAAGGAATGATTATATTTTGGAAATTCATTTCTGTGTATTGACTGAATTTGGGGTAGGGGTGGTAGCAGTTCATAATGAAGTCCACTCCCCATGTATCAAAAGTTTACTCAGATTGCTATTTTACTTCAAAATATCCACTTTTAACAAGGTTGGCACATTTTTCTAAATTTGCTTTAACCCTTTAAGACCGAAAATATCCCGCAAATACGTTTTTTTTTTAATTAGCCTGTGAATAAGTATTGCACGCGTACTCGATCAGGAAATGACAAAGATATCCCAAGGTATAAAAGTAGTCATCAGTTAGTCACACGAAGAATCATGGATTCCTATTGTCTGTTTTGAAAATTCAGTTCTTTCTGGGCCCCCCCCTGTAGTTCTTAATCACCGTGCTGCCACCATGTGGAAACACAGCAAACGAATTGTTTGACATAACTACATTTCCTTCACTGGATAAGGAGAAGATTCTCATTGATTTTCCATTTATTAAGCCGCAGCTGTTCGAAGAACAGAGAGCATAGCGATACCCCCTGCCCGTGAGCTTCAGCGGTAGCGTAAAATGTTAATTTTTTGTATTAGGAAAAACTCCTCGACAATTCGACAAAACTGTGGGGTTAGGTATGGGTCCAAGGATCATCCATTAGTTTGGACTTGGTCTCACCCCCCCCACCCAAAAAAATAGAGAAAATATTGTTTTTTTTCAATTCTACATGTTTTTAAGTGATTTACCAAAACCCCCCCCCCCCCGCAAAAAAAATGATAATTTTTTTTGTTTGCATTTCTACATGTTTAAAGTATTTACACCCCCCCCCCCCTCCAAAAAAAATTGGTAGAGAAAAAAAGATTTGTTGCAACTTTTTTTCAACAGAAAATTCATTTCTTTTTTGCATTTCTACATTTTAGTGATTTCCACCCCCCCCCCCCAAAAAAAATGTTGGGAAAGAACTATAACTCTGTCAAGCACTGTTGACATCATATTTAATGAATAAAATAGCACTTGAGACCCAGCCCAGTATTGGCGGCGGAGGTTTTGCCACTCATCTCCGAGTGCTCCTCTCTGTTCCTTTCTAAGTTTTCTATCTACCACACTATTTTTATACGCCGATATATATAAATATCGGGCTATTAGTATTACCCGTCCGTCCCCCTTCGTTCGTTCCTGTCCGCCACCTCCTAACCCAAGTTCAAACTTTCACGTTTCATATTTGGGATACATAGGACAGACGTCGAGCGATGATTTATTGTACATACTTTCTCATCTAAAGTGGTTGCCATGGCAACCAGGATGCGTTTTCCATTAGTAGCACAATTTTATATACCTTCTTGTTAGGCGGTAATTGCTCACTTGCGCTATCTTGTTACTGATTACAATATACAAATACATCATATTGCTTATATCTATACTCACTGCAATGCTTATAAAAAAAATATAATTCATAGACTAAAATAACTCGTTAAAATTATAAAGGACAACACAGGGTGACATACAAGAAGTGGAGAAATGACCAAAGGGATTACATCTAAAGCAGGAGATGCAACCAGAAGAGTTAGATGACGTAAGTGTGCAGGGACAGTGTGAGCTCGACAGCATCGATTGTGGTCTTAGAATACTTAGGTAGTTGAGAAGAGAGTGAGGATGAAACCAAGGACCAGATGGTGAAGCTGAAAGAGGAGACTGTTGCGTGAATTATGAGGTGAACAGGCGTTGGATGGTGTAAAATGGGGGATGATTGGGCAACTTTACACCGCAAAGTGTGAGGAGAGAGCTAGGAGGTACTTGCGTGTGACATCTGACAGAGTAATGAAGATAAGGAGACTTGTGTGGAGAGTGATAGGCAAGTAACCTCAGAAGGTATAAGAATGATAGCGGTTCGGCGAAAAAGAAGTGGATTCGTTCAGAGAACAATAATGAAAGTAGTGCTAGGAGTAACACAGGAGATCGCAGGAGCCAGAAGTAAAAAACGACGAGTGGTGCAAGAGCCCAACGACAAGCATAATCAGCTGTATAGAAGCTGGAATCTAAACCAATAGTTACAGCGAAAGACGATGATTAATTACCGATTGTCGAATAGCTAGCGAGGGACAGGTGCGGGAAGGATGTGCTGCAGTTCGGGTCGATAAGTACGCTAAATAGGGAAATGTGACCAACTGTGACACCAGCGAGGCAGAGAGTGTGAGAAGTGGACTGTGAGAGTACATTTGCAGCGATCTGATCGAAATCGAGAAATGATGAACGAGAGACAAGATGTGTATATTACAGGTCGAAACTAAGTAAATCTGGAATGGAGGTAGGGCCATACTAGCTTAAGGATTTAGAGTGAGGAACAAACTCCTCATGAACGAGTGGTTAAACGGGCTATGCAGCCCACAAGTGGATTACTTGCGCAAATTGACGCATGACACCGGTTAGAGATCGGCTGAATACCGCGATGCACATGGAGCATGTGCTTAGGAGAGATGCATGGGTTGTTAACCAGATTGTTTAATAAGCTTGGAAATAGATTATGCCGGAGAGTGGAGATTGAGTGTACTGGTTCCGATTTCAAGAATAACAAGCCCCAGGTGAGATGTCAGCCAGAGCGTGTTTGAAACTTAACAGAAAGGCATAAGACAACAGGCATGAAACATTAGCTAGCCACACATGGAGGATTGTGAGAAAGAGTAGTTGGAACGCTAATTGTCTGATCGGAGAGGTGTACCAGTCTGTGCGCAGACCAAGGCAATATGGTGTCAGTGCTCATGAACAGAGTCACACCTCACTAAGCGATGGATGCTGCTTTGAGAATGTTGAAGTGAAAGTAATAGGAAGGCAGAAGGACGATAACCATTGTGGTTTTCATATAGATGAAACTTTATGGGAGAGGAATGCACCATGCAGAGGGAGCTTGTCTATGTTATGTTGAGAAGTCGAGGAGTCGGTGAAATATTCTCGAGTATCGTTGCGTATCGAATACGTGTAGAGTGACGGACAAGTTTGACACGGTTGAATGGTTTCTTTAAGTGAGAATGACGAGATGCCGTTATAATAAAGCGTAAAGCTGTGACTGCCCATGCAAGAATCGTCTAGCTTCTGAAGACCCAATATATTCCTGTTGTGACAATGCGATGGACAGTCTCCTGCAACAGACGGATCAACTGGAAATGTCTCCATGTGTGAACTCGCGATGAATGATACACGCGGTGTCTAACGTAAACACTCGGATCTCTCCAGGGATAGGTACGTGGAAGCACGACGCTAGGCGGAAACCTCAAGAGAGCTGGAGGTACGGCACTAGATTATTAGAGGAAATGCCATAAGTCAAGTCGGAGAAGAACGAGCTCCACAGTGCGTAATATACTAGAGGAAGAGGTGGTGGTATATGCCCTGTCACACACTTCGATCGACTTTAGCCAGCCGTATGTTCCGATTACGAAAAACTTTCTCGCTACTAAAAACGGTCGGTACATGTCGATATCTGGTTAACCTAGGTAGTTGTTGTATACCCTCAAGACGCCACACTACGACAAAACAGCGTCGCCATAGTCGTCGGTAAGTACTGCTCGTCTTGACCATTTACTGTGGTACTATATCTCGCGTATTACCACAAAATATTTCATGCTTGGATAAGATTTCACGAGCGAGGCAATCCGAAGCCCGTAAATATCACGAGCACGATATCAAAGTCTACGACTGCCTAAGTTGTTTCTCATGCACTTTATTCAGTGCCGAAATGATTTGCAGCTCGCTTACCAAACAGTCGAAACACGTCAACTCAGGTCAGTATGATTCTAAGTACGAACACACAGTCGAAGGAGTAGATGTCCTTAGGTACCCGAAGCTTAAATCCTTCTAGCACTAATAAGTACGTGTGTAAGCACGCCTATCTTCACGAGTATCTCTCTGTGTCACACACTTTGCCAACACGTTACTTGAAAGACTACTAACTACTCTAATACTACCACCAATCGACATCAAACTAAATTTCTCTCGAACTACTACTACTACTACTAACATCGACATCACTAAATTCTCTCGAACTACTTACTACTATGTCTACTAACATCGACAGCACTAAATTCTCTCGAACTACTGCTGAACGGTCAATCTTACATCTTTTCTGAACTACCAATCAGACATCAGCATAGATTCGTCCTCGCACACTACTGCACTCTACGTAATACGAACATGCGGTATCGACACTAAATTTTCTCGAACTACATACTACTCACTACTACCTCCCTAAATTGCTTACCTCAGACAACTCCCTACCTAACTATACTACGAACAGTCAACAATCACTAAATTCTAACTCAAACTACTTGTTAGCTCACGGTTACCTACCGTCACTATCTAACATCAGACAATCCACAAAAGCTCTCTCTCCACTACTACCTGACTACCAAGCAATCGAACATCACTAATTCCTCTCGCAACCCTAACTCACAATACTGACTGACTTAACTAATCCTAACAATCCGACCCAAACTAACAAATTCATCCTGACCTCCCATACACCCTCACTACTGCTCATCTCTAATTGACATCATACTTCAACTGGAGTGCAGGAACACGACAGCTGTCTCTTGTTGCAAACGAGCCCATATATGTTACCATACCCAATTCTCCATAAACGTTCTGCCAATCACGCCCCGCTCAATAACCGGTACTGCTAAAGATTAGAAAACACTGTGTCACTACAGTTCTCTGGTGATCGGAAAGATTCGTCATCCAAATATCAGAAGTCTACAACCGGACCAAAAATGTGCGTTTGAGATAGCGGTATACCAGCATAGCAATACAAAGCAACGTAACAATAGCCTACCAAAGCACGTTACTCGTCAGGTTAAAAATAAAGTTACGGATTCCTCAGACCATTAACTCAGACGGCGAGTTAATCGACCTTCATGAAATAACGTTACAAGTAGAGTGTATCAACTATCGCAGAAGAAGCGTGCCCGAAAAACAAAATAGATTGTGCCATCGCGGTATGCCAGGAATCTCTGTTGGAAAGCAACAATAGATATACAGAATGACGAATCATTAAAAATCTTTCCGGACCATCGTCCTTCGACCAGATTCTCCACGAAGCGTCTCTAGAGACGTACACTCACAGTCAAATAATATTCCAGCGTACTTCATGGTTTTTCAGTGTGCTCCTAACGTATCACAACTTTACACCATACCGTACTTCCGCACGTGTCACATGCGATTTTAGACACATTTATTTCAATAAGTCGGCGATACTGATTGTTATCATCGTCAAGGTGGTACTGCGATGTCGACATACCATTTCAGGCTGTTGATAGAGTGTTATAATCGCACATGTGGCAGTTTTGTAAACAGAGAACGCACAGTTCGTCGGCGATATCGCACGGCGCGCTATAGACCAGTCTAAAGACCTCCGTTGGCATAGTTGTGAACGCAGACAACAGGCTAAGCATTCGGTTGGATATAGTGATCTATTAAGCTCAAACGACTAACATGCTGTGCCGTGTACTAATAAACTTGATGTTATGCATGACGACCACACACGTATGATATCAACGATCAAACTGAAAAAAAGACACCTCTCAAACTTCAGACGTACGGTGCCAGCGTCTATACAATACTTCTATCACCTCTCGCCATGCATGGGCTAAGAAGCGTCAAGGTGTGACAGAGCCCTAATGTTCAGGTGCAAGGAGGTGAGCGTAAGAGGAGGTAGCATGAGGCGTATATTATAATACATTAATGTGCGTGAGTCATGCCGCTCCAAGTCAGTACCGGCAGGAGTGTGGGATAGAGCACTGAAACAAACGAGGGCCAGCAGCATGGAGGGTTGGCGAGGCAAGAGTCTGAGTCAGCTCATTCCAGCCATTGAGCTCCAGATCGCATGCACAGACGGCAGGTAGCTCCAGCAGAGCTCACACAGTGAAAAGTCTCATATAGAGACGTAGCTTGAGACCGAGCTTATGTGCTATGGTTGGTAGGTTGGCGTCACTCCAACTAAGTAGATATGGAAGCGCGTGCCTCTGAGTGAGCGTTCAGCAGTCCGATGTCTCAGACGATGCTCAGATTCTCAGCTTGGGCCCTTACTTAGCGCACGATGTACTGAACAAGAATAACAGCGAATCATTCTCGAAGTATATCTTGCAGAGGGTCAGCGCAGTAGCGAGCATCGGTTCTCCGGAGATCCAAAGTGCACTAATAGAGCAGTCTACGCTGAGATCGTTGTTGTCGCACAGTCACATGAGGCGGAAAGTAGTGAGTCAGCTCATATCGGGAGGCGCTGTGCAGATGGAGCACAGGCACATGAGAAGAGGAAGCCAAAGAAGGGTTCATGAGTACGGGAGGGGTGACATGCGCGGTGGTTGGAGTGTCAATGGAAGATGTGAGGATAGAGCGAAATGGAGACAGTTGATCCGCTGGCGACCCCTAACGGAGCTAGCCGAAGAAGAAAGAAGATTAATTATTAGACTCGTCTTTTAAAAACGATAAATGTAAACAGGCGAGCATTGGGTGGCTTTGACACCAACTCTGGTCTATCTGTTATGTTCATTACATGATCCAAGTTTTCACAAGTTGTATCATCTTTTACTCCCCATCAACCCCCATCCATTACCGTATAGAGGCCTAGAGAAGTGCACACTCACAATGTAGCAATGGTCCTATAGAAGTACACAACATGATATACATACATACATATACATACATGGTGCTCTCTTGTAGATGCAAATGCTTAGAGCCTGGGGTAAGGGGAGGCAGTCCATCACTCACTTGCCTATGATCCCATTCTTCATTGAAAACTGCAAGGGGAAAATCCCTTTTTCAGATGTTTGCATTTGGGGATTTCAATCCGGCTGTGAACCATTTTCGAAAGTTAAAAAGGAAGGGATTAACCAACTACTGTGAACACATTGTGGCCTATAATTCAGTTGACGTTCTATCTTTTCAGGTCCCATTTTGAAAATTCAAAGAGAAGACAGAGCCATACGTCATGACCGATTCTGAGGAGACTGCGGAAAGAAAGCGCCAAGAGTCGAAAAAGCCAAATGTGCAATATGTGAGGAGAGATGTTATGTGATGAACTTGTTAAACTTAAAGCATTGCGTCTTGGCAAAGACTCTATGAAATTGCTAAGATAAGACTATTGAACCTATTTTGAGGATTGCTGATGCCAATCCTCCATCCGCACCGGATATCCGTTATCATAAGAAATGCAGGACAGACTAACGATGTTAAAAATCTGAGAAAAATTCAGGGTATCTAGGTAACTTGAGTAGTGAGCCTAGTTCTGTTCACGGAGGTCATCCGTCCACAGATGCTGCGGACAAATCACGTGTCTATCCAGAAGTATGCATCTTCTGCGAGAAAAAGACAAAGTACATTCAAGGTTCTCGCACAAGGGAACCGCTCATTTAGTCCTCAGAAAGGGCTGATAAACGGTACGTGTGCCGCTATTAGGAGATGTGATGAGAGGATCATTGCCCTCACATCCCGTGACATTGTGCTGCTGAAGGGCACTACCATGCCACCTGCTATAGGCGTTACACAGTAAACTCAAAACGAGACCAATCAACGGCACCAAAGACCGCATCGCAGTCTGCAGCGGGCGACGATGGCTACGCCAACGCTGTGGGAGTCCACTGGAGAAGTTATATTCGTATGTGCGTTGTAACAATTGTTCAATCCTCGCCTGGTTTCCCTGGTAGAAATCACAGCAAAATTGGAATCGTTTTTCATTGAACAGGGTGTTTAAATTAGAGCGTCCACAAAAAGAATTTACGCAGAAATCTTGAGGCTGAATTCGGTGACACCTTGCACTTTTTGAAACAGATCACAGAGTGTTTCTTAGACCACATAACCTTAAAACCGATGACATTGCATCTGAAGTTAATCCGTTTAGAAAAGCGAATTCAGCTGTACAACCAAGGACAAGACTGTGTCCAGTTGATTGAAAATGCTGCAATCATACTCAGGGATAGCATCAAGGGTAGCATACAAGAACAAATGTGGCCTCCGCACCCTGAAGAACTGGACAAATCATACATTGAGTTGCCAGAGTGTCATG
>CM068955.1:115515662-115546702 GCA_035128595.1 Eptatretus atami
TGTGTAATGCTCTGATCGGACTGCATGCCTGGACAGGCTGTGATACAGTCAGTGCATTTGCAGGACAAGGAAAAGTAAAGTCGTTGAACAATATTCGGAAAGATGACAGCTGTCGAGGAGTGTTCTCTGACATTTGTAAGACTGGGAGCTCAGTGATGAACATTTGCCTCTGTTCAGCAACACATGCAAAATGTATTCATCGAATACAGAGATCAAAGAAGTCAATGCACTCAGATATGAACTGTTCAGGTCCAAACGGGTGAAGTGACAACAGGACAATTGCCACCTTGTCGGGATGCGTTGTATCAGCACACTAGAAGGGCTAATTATTATCAGGCTTCCATATGGAGAAGAAGTCTGGAGAACAAGCCGGATGTTCAAAGCCAACTGATGGACATGGTTGGACCGTCACTGAAGGGGATGTAGCAATTCAATGGCTTACCATCCGACCTGCACCAGATGTTGTCCTGTCTTTGTTGTCTTGTGATTGCTCCCGCGCATGCAAGAAAGGCACATGCTCATGCATAGACAATGGTTTATTGTGCACACCGGCTTGCAAGTTAAAGGAGTGTGCTAATTGATACAACGAGGATGAGGATGAAGATGATTTCACGCAAGACGTAGATGACAGCGACGATGATGGTGATTAGTGATTTGAGAAGACTGTTTATTGCCACAGGCCTTCTGAAGCATTATACCAACTTTCTAGAATCAAGATAGATGCTAACTTCACACTAAGTGACTTTTGGTCAAGCTTTCAATTCATGGGTTGTTATAAGTATTTTCAAGAATGTTTCACGAAAACTCGGCCAAAATACCTCATTTTTCGGATATATTTGTCATTTTTTTAACAGAAAACGACTTGTAGAAACCACTTTTATTACACATGAGAGGAATTTGTATGTAACTTCGAGCAAAATGATCCAAATAAAGAGTTTTAATATCCATTCAATGATGAGTTATTACATTTTAGTATATCTTTCCCAGTTTCGTCAGAGGGAATGGCGGCCATCTTTGAAAATGGACGCCGATACCGGGGTCATTAAGCTACTGAAATGAAACGTCCGCTTGACATTTTCTGACATCTGAGATGTCAAGCTACCCAAAAATAACAACGGCGTTTATTCAGTCGCTTGATACCCACTTTTCACCTGGCTCATGGACTACATGACATCTCAAAAAGTTATGGACGGATTTGGACGAAACTTGGTGGACAGGTTGAGTGTGTGACAAGGACGAATTGATTCGATTTCGGTGAGGATCCAGATCCTAAAATTAAAAAATAATAATTTCACAATTGAGAGATAGGCCGAAGAACTATATATAGCATGATATCTCAAAACGTTATGGATGGGTTATGACAAAACTAGGTCGATGAGTTGAGTAGGTGACAAGAACAAGACAATTTGATTTTGGTTAAGGTCCGATTGCAGATCTGGCCTATCAGTGGGCTATAAAACAAACTGTTCAACCTGGCGGTGGTATGTGCTCTACCGTGTGCTGTTCTAGTTATCAATAGAAATACCTTCTCTTACAAATCCAAGGCAAAAAATAAATTCAAGTAAAAAATACAGATGATGCAGACAGTTAGAGAGTGAAAAAAGGCCACAGTGGGTTAACTTCTGCAAAAAAGGAGCCAGGCAGTGCAACAGTGGGAGACAGGGCTCACCGCGTGAGCGAGGCGGTGGGGAAGGTTCACTGGCCGATGAGACAGGACTGGCAAGATCTGCATACATGTTGTCCGAATCTGCACTGTGTACAGAGCTATGGCTTGAAGCACTGGAGGCAGACGAGACGCTACTCATGCTTAGTGACCTTTTTAAGGAGAGGGTAATGAAGGGAGTGACAGAGTGATTGCGTTAACAATGAAGCAAAACTCAGCAAGTGAGATCATTCAAGCAAAACAGAAGAGAAAAATTGGCTTCCAAAGAGAAATAAAAGTTCAATCACAGAGGATGATCAGGAATAGAAGATCCTTATATCGGTTTAGTTTAGAGGAGCACAATGCCAACAACAGATTTAGCTGGTAGATCATTGGAGAAGTAATAGATCACCATATAAATTGCATCTCTCAATACAGTTTTGAGCAATACTACATGAGAGGGAGAGAGTGAGTGAGAGTGAGCAAGATTGTTTGCAAGAGTGTGTAAAACCGACTGTTTGCCTGCAACGTTTTTAAAACATCATCAGATTTTCACTTTAAACATACCATGATATCTATTTTCGAAAGCATTTGGAGGAGTGTAATGATTAAATAAAGAACTCATCTCCAAATGAATAACTCGACAGTCGCGTTATATCCTCAGCAGCATTTGAGACAGAATAAATTGCTTGTGTAATTGCTCAGAAATTGATTTGAACTCCACGAGCACACACGCTGAACTTCTTTCCCCTTGGGAAAGCGAAGAAGATATAATAACAATAAAAGATTGGTGTGCAGAGCTGTGCTGGAGGAAAGATTTGGAATGCGGCACAAAGACATCCTTCCGAGTTACTGGGGCTTGAAGGCAGATCCATGCTCGGAGACCGTTTATGGCTTTTTGCAATGAAAATCCAGATTGCATTCCATCCCATAAGATCATCTCGGAAAACCATTATCATCGACTTGGTGGGGTCACGTGCACAAAGTACGTATTATTTTTCCTCTTACTGTGTTCACTTTTTACACAAACACTATGCACGAGCCAATCGTGGTGCATAGTCTTTGCCGACTCATTCAAATGCCGTTGATTCCAAGTTGGTGAAATAGACATCCTGTCACCCTCTAGAAATCATGTACATATACCTCACAAAGCAAAAAGCAGAGTTAAGCAATTGGTTCACTTTGTCTGTCTGTCTACAAACATCAGTTTATGATCGAGTGACAACTTGATATCAATTGAATGTTATATTTTGAACATGAATCGGAAAACAACCTGCAGCTTATCAGTACTTTGGCTCTGAATTTGTCAAGATTACAACTGCGCAGAAGAGCGAGTGGAGATTTTTTACTCTGTCTGCCGATCTGGCAGTCAAGCAAAATTGAAAATCATTCCAAACAGGAAACTTACTGCTTTTCGGGACGTCATAAAAGACATAAACAACAGGCATGGAGAAAAAAAATAATTAATTAATTAATTTCTCCTAAATAAGGTGGTGTGAAATAAGCTGCGTCATTGGCAGTGAACTTCCAATTTTTTTTTCTATGACCTCTAAAGGCTATTTTATTTCAATTGAATTATATACTTGGACACGAGAGAACACAAATCTCACCCATTTGTCACTTTCAAAACCCTTCAGTTTCACAGTACTTGGAAAAAATATTGCAGCATTTTACGTCATCACGACCAATCAAGTTTGCCACTCGTAGACTCTGCCCATGACTGCCACTCGTAGACTCTCTCAAGACAGCACGGGGTAAGGTGTTCTATGAATCTCTAATCTGTTCTGCAATAATGATTTTGTAATCACGCTGTAGTTATATAACTGAAGAATAAAAAGTCTAAAAAAGTATTTGTTCGATTACCTCTTCCTGGAAACTTAATATACAATTGAACCTCATTTATCCTGAATGGTCGGGACCAAGGGTGTTCCTTTTAATGGATGTCATGTGTTGTACCCTAGCCCCTCCCTCCCCACTGCCCCCCCACCCCCCCTCATTTCCTGTGTATTTGGACTCGCACGAGAAGCCAATAGCAGGCACGATGTTGGACGTGAAATAAACGAGTGAAACGTAATTCAATTTGTTACTAGTTATATTTACTGTTGTGGACGTTACATAAAAATGGGAAGGTGTCACATATCTGAGAATGATGTGCATGCCGATTATATAATCCCACTTTAGGAGTTGACCTCAGCACCTCTCCCCCTCATTCCCTGTGTATTTGGACTCGCACTAGCAGCCAATAGCAGGCACGATGTTGGACGTGAAATAAACGAGTGAAACGTAATTCAATTTGTTACTAGTTTGTATATTTACTGTTGTGGACGTTACATAAAAATGGGAAGGTGTCACATATCTGAGAATGATGTGCATGCCGATTATATAATCCCACTTTAGGAGTTGACCTCAGCACCTCTCCCCCTCATTCTCTGTGTATTTGGACTTGCTCTCTATGCAGTCGCTGAGAACGATGTGTATGTGTGAGAATGGATGTGAAAACGTGTAATGGATCGGACTGGAAGCTGGAATTTTTACCGGTTAGGTTCAGTGGGTAGGCAAAACCAGCAGTCAGGGTGCACTTCCACATTTAGGGGACTATATTTCTGTCTCTGCTTAGTTCATTCATTCATTCATTTATTTGTATGCAACCTATGGCTGCTTGGCTGCATCATTTTCTGGGGGCGCAGCTGTGTCGCTGATGCAATGCCCCGTTACCAGCACATTGGTACTTATTTTGCTGACCTTGGAAGGATGACAGGCTGAGTCAACCCACCTGGTACTAATTCAACAGCCGAGCAGGATTTGAAAGTTCAACGGTAGAACAGGGGCTTGAACCCTAGACCCGAAGATCTTAAGCCAGCCACTCTAACCATTAAGCCAACACCAGGCTTCTTAGTTCATTGATCGGGGTTTCCACAAAAGTACTTTCTGTGTCTGGAACCTTTTGTAGTTTCGTGGTCTGAAACCACGTTTTGACGCAAGACATTTCAGCTTTACATTTTAAATGAATTTGCAAATATTTCTAAAAACATGTTTTCACTTTGTCATTATGGGGCAATTTGTGGATATTGGTGACAAAAAAAGTTAAATTTAATCCATTTTAAATTCAGGCTGTAATACAAGAAAATGTGAAAAAAGTTGAGGGGTGTGAATACTTTCTGAAGGCACTGTAAATCGTACTCCTCACTATCTACATTGGCCTCAAGCTCTTCCATCTTATTAATTAAACTCCAAAGCATTGGAATAGAATATGTTGAACTTTTCCCTTCCTGAAATTCTATTTTCTTGCCTGGTCTTACTAATCACAATGACACAATCAGTTCCTTCCTTTATAGCTTCCCAACCCTCCACTGACCTAAAAAAGCCTGAATTCCTTCCTCAATTCCCAATGCAAACCTTGTTTCCCCCTTTTATTTCGCATATCGTCATCATTCTGGAAACACTCCTTTTGTCCCCAAAATGATTCCCACTACTTCATAAATGCAAAACCTTCCTCCCTACACAATTCTTCCAGCCAATGATTGACATCTATCGCTCTGCTCAATTTCTATTTCATCTTCTAATCTTGGGGGAATCCCACAAAAATTACCTCACAACCCTTTGCTTTCAGCCGCTTCCCCAATATCCTGTATCTATAATTTTTAAAACCTCTGAGTAAACTTTCCCGATATCATTCGCACCTAAAACAAACATCTTCCAACCACGACCCAATACGATGTCATTTACTGTTCCTTCCATGTCTCCAACTCCTGCTCCTGCAAAACTGCACAGAATTCTATGTCTACGATCCTTCCTGCAGAATGAAGAAGTGAGAGATTTAATAGTCTCATCACCCACAAAAACTGTCTCCCATAACTCATTCCTACCAATCTCTATTGCTGTACTCTCACCACTGCCTGCACCTTCACCACTGCCTGCACTTGCTGCACCTTCACCACTTCCTGCACTCGCTTCACCATCACTACTGCCTGCTCCCGCTGCACCCCCACCATTGCCAATCTCCTCAGCAACCTCACTCCACAACCATAACCAACATTACCTACAAATTTTTCACATTGTGCTACTTGCTGCAACATATTTATCCGTTCCTTCAATCTCGTAATAACTATCCTCAAGTGGGCTATTTCCTCACACTTCCGACAACAGTGAGTACCCTATGCCTCCCCTATTACTGATATGGCCGACATTAAGCAACCATCACATTTTATGTACACCTCTTCCTTTCGCCTTCACTCTCTATTTATACCCTTTTTCCGAACCATATTCCCAAAGCCCCAACTGACTAAAACGCTACACTTAAACGCAAGGCCTCACCCTGCTTCTTCCAATAAACTAATACAAATACCCGCTAAAATTGCTACAAACACAACTGGAACCTTTATAGATCTAGAAAAGCCTCAACCCCAACACAAATCTCGAAAACAAAATACACAAAACAACACACAAAAAAACCACTTATCTTGATCTGGCATAGGAGCTTACACAGCTGCGTGTGAACAACCGGGTCACCCCCCCCCCTCCCCCCAAAAAGCAAATTCACAAAGTTCATTTGCAGGAACAAATTAGCTAATGATGCGTTGCAGAGTGTTACTGGTGGGGAAAGGGGGGGGGGTGCATGTCCAAGCATTACGGAGTATTATGGGGTAGGGGTGTAGGTTCAAGCATGAGGGAAAGTTACAAGGGGGAGGGGTGGGGTGGATGTCAAAGCATTACGGAGAGTTACAGGGGAGTGTGGGTGTATGTCCAAGCGTTACGGAGTGTTACAAGGGGTAGGGGTGTTTCCAGTGCCGTTACGTTATGCTAATTAATCAATCAGTGATCACTAAGTATTTAATGATGCAAATATTCAATACATTAATGTTATCAGTGTCAGGTCAGGTCAGGTCAGGTTAGGTATGGGAGCATGCGAAGCAGCGCGTTGCTGCGTCAAGTTTCCGCTGGTACTCCAGGGGCCTCCGTCTGGCCATCCCCAAGCAGATGCCTGGCCCATCCCCATCTGCTTGAGATGCCGATCAACTTGCTGCAACCACGAGGCACGTGGTCGGCCCATTGGCCTTCTCCACTCACAAGGCTCTCTCGCTGAGAGAATCTGGTGAACAGGAAAACGAGCCACATGTCCATACAACCGCAGCTGATGCTCACGGAATATGCAGGTAACAAATCTCATTTGAGTCTCTCTCAACAACCGTTCGTTGGACACAAAGTCCAACCAGCGATAGCCAAGGATTCTCCGAAGAGACCTGGTACCAAAGGAATTAAGTTGCCATCTCAGATCCCTGCTCATAGTCCAAGTCTCACATCCGTAAAGCAAGACTGGAAGCACCTAAGATCTGAAGACTCAGACTTTCATCATCCTGCACAGGTAGTGACAGCACCACACCCCATGATCCAGTGAATCCAAGACTTCCCAGGCCCGACTCAGATGCCCATTGACCGCTGGCTCACAGCCAGCAGAGACATGAATATCACTGCCAAGGTAAGTGAATCTCTCCATGACCTCAACATCCTCACCACAAACAGGTACAGACAAGATAGCAGCAAACAAGATGTCATTGAAAGCCTGGATCTTAATTTTGACCGAGGAAACCTGTGCAGCTCCAACTCCTCATTCAGCACCTCAAGGAACCCCAAAATGATATCTAAATTCTCCGCAAAGATGACTGCATCTGCGAAATCAAAATCAGAGATCTTGACATTCCCAAACGATGCACCACAGCTTGATCTCTCCGACATCCTCTCCAGAATCCAGTCCGTACAAGCGCTGAAAAGTGTGGGAGCTAGTACACTCCACTGACAAACTCCAGTAACAACTGAAAATAAGTCGGGGATAGTATCATCACATCTCACAACACTCTCAGTGCAAGAGTATAGTTCAGACATCAGATCGATCAGCTTTGGATGCACCCCTACGAAGACCAAGAATCTTGCAGAGAGCATCCCGATTCATTGAATCGAACACTTTGCTGAGATCAACATAGGCTGCAAGCAGCCACTGCCGAAACTCTAGGCTGCATTTGGCGAGGACCCGAAGGGCAAGGATACGGTCAATCGTTGACCTCTTTGGTGTGAAGCCTGACTGTTCTGGATACTGGTGCTCAAGCAGACGGTGGCAATCCTGATCAAGAATTATCTGAGCAATGACCTTGCCCGGCACTGAGAGCAGAGTCACACCTCGGTTGTTGTTGCAGTCGTGGCGATCACCCTTCCCTTTCCAGAGAGGGACAACAAGGCCCCTCCTCTTCCAGTCAGTTGGGACGATGCCTGTGTTCCAGGCAGAGCACAGAACTGCATGCAATGACATGAGTACAGCATTTCCACCAGCCTTGAGAAGTTCAACCTGGATGCCACAGATCCCAGGAACTTTACCCCCTTTCAACTGTTCACCGCAGCCTGTGTTTCCACAAATGAAGGTGGACCACAGTTGGAGGGTCAGAAATATAGGGACAGCAACACTCTTGACATCCAACTCAACAGCTCGTGGATCAGCCTGGTACAGCCGCTCAAAGTAACCAGCCCAGCGGACCTTCACTTCGGGCTCCTCTGTCGAGAGCCCACCACCCTCTGCTCTAACTGCAGTGCACCGAGGGATGGGCTTGGAGAAACGCAATGCACGAATTCCCGAGTACGCAGCATGTGAATCACTTGACCACAGGTGATGCTCTACCCCTTCACAGATTCCTTGCACAAAGGCATCCTTGTCCACCCTCGGCGCATGTACAGTTTCCGCCTCAACTCCCTGAACAGCTCTGCCATTAAGCCTGGCCCTGCGACTCCAGTCAATGGCATTCAGTGTTCCTTGAAAGACAAAATTCTTCTTCGCCCTTCGGTGAGTTCCAAGACATCCACCGGCAACATCAAGGATGGTGGTCTTGAAGACACCCCACAACTGTTTAGGATTCCCCAAAGCACCCAGAACTCCCAAATCCCCACTCAGCCTATTCACAAATTCCTCAGCTACCCGCTCATCCTTGAGCTTGTCAACATCCAGCCAAGCTTGGGACAGTACCATTCTCCCAGGTTTAAGCTGCAACTTCAGAGTTGCGACCACAAGCCTGTGGTCGGTATTGAGGAACTGAGCACTACGATAGACACTCTGGCTCCTCCTCCAGTGACCATCAACAAGCACATGGTCAATCTCTTTTGCCACACCACCAGCATAGGAATACCAACTCCAGCGATGAGCCTGTGGGCGCTGAAACCATGAACCAGCCACCCCAAGTCCATGACTTCTTGCAAAGCCAAGGAACTTATTGCTATTCTGGTTCACAGTTCCAGACCCATGGGAACCAACACATCTCAAAACCATCCCTATCAGTTCCAATTGATGCAATGAAATCCCCCAAAACTAGAAGCGTATCTTGCCTGGGGCACTGATCAACCCCAGACTCAAGCATGGCATGGAATGCATCCTTCACGGTGAGATCACTCGCCTCAGTCGGAGCATATGCAGAGACTACGGAAACGACACCCAAGGAGTGACAAATCCTGTCTCATAATACGCTCGTTGACCGGTGTTGCCTCAATTATCATTGGAGTCAGCTAATTGGACACAGCTACAGTAACTCCTTCAGCATGGTAACCATAAGAGCGACCAGACCAAGAGCAGGTGTAACCACCCGCCATGATCTCGCCACGATCCAGTCTCTGGACCTCAGAGAGTGCTGCAATACCGATGTTCAAATGCTTGAGCTCAGATGATAACAGAGACAGGTGATCATCCTCTCTTCGGGATGGGACATTCCAGGCACCCACCCGAAAGGACCGCCTCAGGTTAACCCAAGGAGACCGCTGTCTGGTGGACGACACCTCAGCACCACCCCAACACACACTACAGCAATCTGACCCAGGAAGATTGGCCCGTGGTTTTCCTCCTATCAACAAAGAGTGGGGGGTCCCAAAGGCTTTGCCCCAATCCCGTCATCCGGTGAGCTGCCCGGCTGAGGGCAGCCGCAGAGGAGGTACTCCTACCGAGTGGGTTTTCAATTTCTTTGCGTTTTCGTGTTTTGCGGAGTGAAGGGTTTTACGGTGGCTGGAGTGCAAATCCTGCCACCAACCTCAAAAAAAAAAAAAGTAACGCAAATGCAGGATGACAGCAAACACAGTTGGGCACTAGATATGGATGGCCGTTGGCTCATAAGGAGCTCCTCCACCCCTAGACAGGTTTTGTTTTCAATCCTGCTGGGTATCCATATCATTCACCCTTCTCACCAGGAAACCTGGTGAGGGAGATGGTTTAGTCACCGACAACCCGACCATGAAACAGGTCAATGTATATTTATTCATGTCCGTACAGTATCAGCTTATGTTCAACAGTGTTAATAACTGTGTTGGATCATAACTCTCACTTCGTGTACATGGGAATATATCCCATCTGGTATGGTAATAAGCATATATATATATATATATATATATATATATATATATATATATATATATAATAAATTATATATTGTTACGGCTGTGGAATTCGCAGAACCCCATAAAGGTCCGTAGTTCAGTTAGATCGATAAGTCTGTTTCAGTTAGATTTCCCCACCGTTGTTAAATGGGAATTATTCGTGTCACAGGGCTGTGATCCTTTGAGATAGTGTTTTTCTTTTTCTATCGTTATTTTGAACCAACCACATCTCCACCACCATTACAACAACCAACATCGCTCCCCTTAACCACAACACCAACCACAACCACACCTGCCTCTCAACAACACGCCATCCTCACACTCCGCCAGCAACCGTCAACATCTCCACGCCACAAACATCGCCTCACCTTTCGTCTCCGAAACGACGCCGTCTTTGCACCAGCCGCGCGAGTCCCCAGCGAACAGCGTCGCTGCAAACCGACGCGGGGGGTTTCGTTGTGAGCGCAAGCGACGGTGATCCACCACGTCCGCTCTGTGTAAAAGCTTCGCTCTCGGAAACTCGGGAATCCAAGGGCGGTGATTGTGTCTACCAGCGTCTCGCTTCCGAGCAAGGGTCAGAGTCAAGTGAGAGGGCGGAGATCAGATCTGCTCTCACCAGCCCTATAAAAGGCCACGCAGAGCGCCAGTTCAACGAGTAAAGTCGGGAGAGAAGTCGAAGTCGGGAGAGAGTCCAGTCGGGTCTGGAGAGTGTCTGTCTGGAGCGGTCGGGAGCTGCGCGGAAGTCGGGAGCCTGGCGCTTGGAGCCTTCAGTCGGCGAAGAGGGTCGGACGCCAGGAGGAGACGCGAGCTGGGAGCGCAGCCCGGCCTGCTCTGCCGCGCAGACCTGCGGCTCGAGTACGGGCCGGAGAGGACTCGCCAACCGCTCCGAACGGTCCGAGGTGATCGGGCTTCGTGACAGTCCGGGCAGCGCGAGGGACGAGCGGGCTCTTAACGAGAGCATAAACTCGGAAAGAGCGAAGTGCCGTTCGTTCCTCTGAGGCGTTGCCGGGGCCCGAATCACCGGCCGTCGGACGAGGCCTGGGCCGGACGCGGCTACGCTAGCTGCCGTGGGAAAGGAGCGTCGTGGGTCGCCCAGCGAGGAAGGTAACCTGCGCGGCTCGTGGGGCCCTTTCGGTCAGCCAAGTCCACGCCATAAAGGCCCACGGGCCCAGTCTGACCCCCTGTCTGTGGGGGTGGTCTGTTCTTTTCTTTTGAGTGCATGTTGTGGCGCCGTGTCCATAGTAAAACTGTTAAGTGACTGTACATTAATAATCATATATTCGGTCGTAGTGCTTTCCCTTGCTTTTGTTTGCCTGTATACGTGTTGGCTGACATACGTGTAATTGAAAATAAATGTGCTTTGTTGAAATGTACCCGGTTCGTTGCGTCCTCTCCCTATTGAAATGCCATCTTGCATCGCGGAATAAATAGCTGGGTTTTAAACACCCGTTAAATAGAATCGGATCCGGGAGGTCGGGCGATAATCCCCGCTCGTTATCACTGCAGAACGAGCGGACCGCTTAGCGGTTCGTGTCCAAGCTGACCTGCGTCGAGGTACGGTCTCCCGGTTAGCTATCCGCGCGGGTACTTAGGTATATCGAGATTCGGCGATTGACCCTATCCTGCGCGGGTAGAAAATTGGCTAGCCGTGGTGGGGTTGAAGACCCACCTGTGACAGGGTTCCGGCGTTGCTCCGGAAGGTCACGACTGAATTGTCCGTCCGGTGGGCGAGCTGCTACTATTAGTGGAAAGCGGCCGTTCGCACGCCGGCGGGCGTGAATTCGTAACAATATATATATATATATATAATATATATATATATTATAGTAAATTTCGCCGCCCGGCGTGTATCGGCCACGTAACTCAAATCGCGACGTGTCGCCCACCGAACGGACAATTCAGTCGTGACCCTCTTGGAACTACCGCCAAGGAGCGAGCCACGGGTGGGGGTTTAACCTCACCACAACCCAGTCCGCATTCTAACCCACGCGAAATAGGGTGAATCGCCAAATGTCGATATACCTAAGTACCGCGCGGGTAGCGTACCGAGGAGTTGTACCACGCCGCAGGTCGACTCCGGACACGAACCGCTAAGCGGCTCGTTCCGTGCTGCAGGGATAACCGAGCGGAGTTATCGTCGACCTCGACGGTTCAGATTATTTATTGGGTGTCTACACCCACTACCAATCCCTTACGTGATGCAAGATGGAACTTTCAAACAAAGGAAAGGACGCAAGAAATGGGAAACAGTTCAACAAGCAAGGACATTTATTATACAACACGTAAGCAGGCAAATAGGAACAAAAGCAGGCAAACAAAAGCAAGGAAAGCACTACGACCGAATATAATTAATAAATGTACAGTCACTTAAGCAGTTTCTACTTTACAAGACACGGCGCCACAAGATCCATACAAAACCCGAAAAGAAAATGGTGACTCCCTTGGGCCGTCGAGTCCTCCTCCCACAACCGTCGGCGTGGTCGCGCCTGGCCCGACTCTTCTGGCGTCCGAGCTCTCTCCGGCACTCCCGCCCAAACGCGCAGGTCCGCCACACCCCACCGGCGTGCCTCGTCTCCCGTCGTGCCTCCGTGGACAGGCCGCCCGCCAAATCGCGAGAACAGGACCAGAACGAGCCAACGACCAGCCTCCACAGCTGCCAGAGCAACGAGCGCAGAGGAAGAGGAAGAGCCAGCGAGGAAGAATAAACGCGAAGCCAGGACCAGGACGAGAGAAGAGGGAGTGAGATCCACACGGAAGGAGAAGAAGAAGAAAAAAAAGAAGCACCCAACGCGCGTCCGCCCTTTATGGAGCGGGGCTCCGCCTTTGCTCCGCCCCGTTCTCGGCTCCACCTCTCTTCGAGGCGTTTCCAGAAAGCTCTCGAAGGGGGCGTGCCCCCACTCCGATGCCTCACGCCGTGCATCCACCAATCGGGAGCGAGCTGCCCCACCCCTCCCCTTCACACCAAGCGTGTGGGGGGGGATTCAGGCGGAAGCATCAGGCGGGGAAATTAGGCGGGAACCCCACAGGCGTTGTTGTTTTCTTCTCCACGCACCGTACGCCCGCGTTCTCGGACCTTTCCAACGCGGAAAGGGTCGTAGCGTGGTCCATACCACCATAAACCACACACGCGGTGACACTCACGCGCTGTGTCTCACTCATCAACGGGCTTTCACCTCACACCCGGAGTGCTGGAGGCACGCACTTCGGCACACTCGCAGACCACCACTCACCACGGGGCGCCACTCACTACCTTTCACCACACACACCGGGACAAGCACCCTGGGGAATCGGGTCACCTCTAGGGCTCCCGGGGCCTCCATACCCCAAGCTTCGTGTGCACCTGTCCCAAGCACTCGCCCCCGCTAACTCGCTTGACACGACCGAACCCACTTGGTCGAGATCAGCTTCAAGGGAGAATATGTCTCCCTTTGTTCCCGAAGGAGGCTATCCAGCTGCTTGCACCGGGTCCCACACGTTCCTGCCATCTCGCCCCCATCGTCCTCCAACTACCTCCGTGTGTGTGTGTTCGTCCACCCCATCCTTATCGTGCAGTCCTCTCCTCTATTTTTTCTGTTTCTTCTGGCTCCTTTTTCCTCCCATCTGAGTCGTTTTTTCTCTCTGAGCCCTCATTAGCTGTTCGTTCTCCTCCGGACGTCCTCAATCTCCGCTGACTCCACTCTTGCTCTCCGTTTTAGTTGTTCAATTTCAAACTCACATTGTTCTTGTTTTCTACCCCACAGTTCTCCTGCTCTTCATTCTCCAATCTCATCGTTTCTTTCCAATTGGCTCATTTCCTTCCTGTGTTTCATTCGCTGTTCTCCTATCTCTTTCCTTGTTTCCTCTCCTGTCCTTCCTTCTCCAGTTTTCATGGTTTGCTCATTTGGTTAATTTCCCTTTTGTGTTTTCATTCGCTGTTCTTCTATCTCCTCGCACTCCAGCCTTGCCTTTTCTTCCAATTGGTCAACCTCGGCTTCATGTTCTTGTTTTTCTATCCCATTGTTCCTCTCGTTTCTCCCTCTCCAATCTCGTCTGTGTCCTTCAATCGCCTCATTTCTCCTTCCTGCTTCAGTTGTTTCTTCCTCATCACCCTATATCGTTTTGTAGTTCTCCTTTCTTTGTCTTCCGTGTTTCTGTAACTCAGAAGCTTTTTTTCAAATTCCTTTCTCATCTCCACACACTCCAACCTATTTTTTTTTTCCTTTTGTCGTTCAGTTTTCAAGTTATACTCTTTTTGTTTTTTATTCCACTGTCTCTCTGTTCCTCATTCTGCAATCTCGTTATTCCTTTAATTGACTGATTTCTTTCTCCTGTCTCATTCCTTGTTCTTTCAGTACTCTTTCTTGTTCCTCATTCTGCAATCTCGTTATTTCCTTCAATTGGCTGATTTATTAACCTCCGCCATCTTCGAAGATGGATGGAGGTTACTGTTTTCACCCCTTTCTGTTTGTTACTTACGAAATCTAAAGATTTCGTAAGTATATTGATAGACTTCCGTTTGTGTTTGTTTTATGTTGTTTGTTTTGTTTGTTTGTAGGCACGATAACTCGAGAACGGAAGAAGCTACCAATGTCAATTACACCACGTGATTCAGGAGGGTGATGGCTAGTGCTGATTAGATTTTGGTCAAAATCGGTCAACGGTCAAGGTCACGGTGAGGTCAAACATTCGATTTTTGATGGTTTGGTACAGATAACTCGAGAACGGAAGAAGCTATCAATGTCAAATTACACAACCTGATTCAGGAGGGGATGGCTAGTGCTGATTAGATTTTGGTCAAAATCGGTCAACGGTCAAGGTCACGGTGAGGTCAAACATTCGATTTTGATGGTTTGGTACAGATAACTCGAGAACGGAAGAAGCTACCAATGTCAAATTACACCACGTGATTCAGGAGGGGATGGCTAGTGCTGATTAGATTTTGGTCAAAATCGGTCAACGGTCAGGGTCACGGTGAGGTCAAACATTCGATTTTTGATGGTTGGTACAGATACTCGAGAACGGAAGAAGCTACCATGTCAAATTACACCACCTGATTCAGGAGGGTGATGGCTAGTGCTGATTAGTTTTGGTCAAAATCGGTCAACGGTCAAGGTCACGTGAGAGGTCAAACATTCGATTTTTGATGTGTTTGGTACAGATAACTCGAGAACGGAAGAAGCTACAATGTCAAATTACACCACGTGATTCAGGAGGGTGATGGCTAGTGCTGATTAGATTGTTCAAAATCGGTCAACGGTCAAGGTCACGGTGAGGTCAAACATTCGATTTTTGATGTTTGGTACAGATAACTCGAGAACGGAAGAAGGTACCAATGTCAATTACACCACGTGATTCAGGAGGGTGATGGCTAGTGCTGATTAGATTTTGGTCAAAATCAGTCAAAGGTCAGGTCACAGTGAGGTCAAATATTCGATTTTTGATGGTTTGGTACAGATAACTCGAGAACGGAAGAACCTACCAATGTCAAATTACACCACGTGATTCAGGAGGGTGATGGCTAGTGCTGATTAGATTTGGTCAAAATCGGTCAACGGTCAAGGTCACGGTGAGGTCAAACATTCGATTTTTGATGGTTTGGTAAGAATCATCGTAGAAACTTCTGGTTTGCGTCGCTACCTTCTCCTAGAGAACAGCTTTTATTAGACAAGGTCAGAGGTCAAGTTGACGATTTCGTAAGTACCAGTCTATGACTGCTTGTTTGTTACTTACGAAATCTAAAGATTTTGTAAGTATATTGATGACTACCGTTTCTGTTTGTTTGTTTGTTTGTATGTTTGTTTGTTTGTTTGGTTTGTAGGCACGATAACTCGAGAACGGAAGAAGCTACCAATGTCAAATTACACCACGTGATTCAGGAGGGTGATGGCTAGTGCTGATTAGATTTTGGTCAAAATCGGTCAAAGGTCAAGGTCACAGTGAGGTCAAACATAATTCCGTAAATTAACGTGGAAAATGTGGAGTATTTTTGCTTCGCTCGACGTTACGAGTTCGTTTTAACTTCGATTTTAATTTTGTCTTCGTTTTTTGCGATCGCTTCGGATGCTTAAAACTCGGTTGTCGAAATTCTGGTAAAAATCGGATGTTTTGGAGACGTTTTAAGATTGATAAAAAAATATTACAAGCGTCAAGGGTCGTCCCATGATGCATTGCGCTCGAGCAGACGTCGACGGGTCGTCCATGATGCATTGCGCTCGAGCAGACGTCAGGGGTCGTCCCATGATGCATTGCGCTCGAGCAGACGCGTCGTTGAAGTGACATTAAGGTTTTGCATGGAGAAAATGGAGATTTTTGCTTCGCTCCACGTTACGAGTTCGTTTTAACTTCAATTTTAATTTTGTCTTCGTTTTTTGCGATCGCTTAGGACGCTTAAAACTCGGTTGTCGAAATTCTGGTAAAATCGATGTTTTGGAGACGTTTTTAGATTGTATAAAAAAATATTTCACTCGAAGCGTCAAGGGTCGTCCCATGATGCATTGCGCTCGAGCAGAGTCACGGGTCGTCCCATGAATGGCAGTGCGCTCGAGCAGACGTCACGGGTCGTCCCATGATGCAGTGCGCTCGAGCAGACTTCACGGGTCGTCCCATGATGCAGTGCGCTCGAGCAGAGCGTCGTTGAGTGACATTAAGGTTTTGCATGGAGAAATGGAGATTTTTGCTTCGCTCGACGTTACGAGTTCGTTTTAACTTCGATTTTAATTGTCTTCGTGTTTTTGCGATCGCTTAGGACGCTTAAAACTCGGTTGTCGAAATTCTGGAACAGTGATGAATAATGATATATATAATAAATAATAGTCTTTTATCAGATTCTTCTGAAAGTAATACACCTATTATCTGGAATATCCTGCTGGTACTGAATCTTAAAAAAAAAAAATGGAATTTTTATAAGAAATCTAGTTTTTGTCTGGGACTCATTATCTGCAAACCACAGTGTAAAATCGTAGACCACAATGAATTCAGAATTCAAGCTCCCCTTGGGCTTCTGACTGATTCATGCTTTTATTAGACAAGGTCAGAGGTCAAGTTGATGATTTGGTGTAAGTACCAGTCTAGTACTGCTTGTTTTGTTTTTTGTAATGTTTGTTTGTTTGTAGGCACGATAACTCGAGAACGGAAGAAGCCCAATGTCAAATTAACACCACGTGATTCAGGAGGGTGATGGCAAGTGCTGATTAGATTTTGGTCGAAATCGGTCAAAGGTCAAGGTCACAGTGAGGTCAAATATTCGATTTTTGATGTTTGGTACAGATAACTCGAGAACGGAAGAAGCTACCAATGTCAAATTACACCACGTGATTCAGGAGGGTGATGGCAAGTGCTGATTAGATTTTGGTCGAAATCAGTCAAAGGTCAAGGTCACAGTGAGGTCAATATTCGATTTTTGATGGTTTGGTACAGATAACTCGGAACGGAAGAAGCTACCAATGTCAAATTACACCACGTGATTCAGGAGGGTGATGGCTCGTGCTGATTAGATTTTGGTCAAAATCGGTCAAAGGTCAAGGTCACGGTGAGGTCAAAAATTCAATTTTTGATGGTTTGGTACAGAATCATGGAAAAACTTCTGGTTTGCGTCGCTACCTTCTCCAGAGACAGCTTTATTAGACAAGAGTCAGAGGTCAAGTTGACGATTTCGTAAGTACCAGTCTATGACTGCTTGTTTGTTTGTTTGTTTGTTTGTGAACAATATTACGGAAAAACTCCTTGACGGATTTCGACGAAACTTGGTGGGGGGGTTAGGTATGGTCCAAGGATCATGCCATTAAATTTTGGACTTGGTCCCCCCCACCCCCCAAAAAAAAAATTTAGAGAAAAAAATTGTTTTTTTTTGCATTTTTACATGTTTCAACTGATTTCCAACCCCCCCCCAAAAAAAAAAAATTGTTACCCCCCCCCCCCCAAAAAAAAAATAGAAATTTTTTTTTGGCATTTTCTACATGTTTTGAGTGATTTCCAACCCCCCCCCCAGAAAAATTGTTACCCCCCCCCAAAAAAATAGAGATTTTTTTTTTTTTTGCATTTCTACATGTTTTAAGTGATTCCAATCCCCCCCCCCCCCAAAAAAAAAATGTTGGAGAAAAGAACTATAACTCTGTCAGCACTGTTAACAATCATTTAATGAATAAGATATAAGGTTCACTTGAGTGACCCAGCAGTATTGGCGACGGAGGTTTTGCACTCTCCCCGAGTGCTCCCCCTCTATTTTCTCCTGTCTCATCCTTGCTCCTTCACTTTCTCCTCGTACTCCAACCTTGCTTTGGCTTCAAACTGTTTGATCTGTACAGTGTGGTTCCTCAACGTTTCATTTTCCGTTCTCTTCCTTTCCTCTTTTAACATCTTCAGTTCGTTTTGTAATCCTCTTTCTTTGTTTTCGTGTTTCAGTATCTCAGAAGTTTTTTTTTTACAATTCCTCCCTCAATTTGCATGCTCTTCACTCATTTCATCCCTTCTTTCCACTGCTTCCCTCTCAATTCGTCCCATTTTTTTACTGTATTCCTTTAGTTTTTTCTGCCATTCCTTTCCCATTCTTATCTCCCCTTCCAGGATTTCTCTTTTAAACTGGCTTGCCCTTACCTCTCGCTTCAGTTGTTAAAATTCCCCATCTTGTTTGCGTTTTTCCTTTTCTAGCTTTGTTTTCCTTTCTCCTTCCTCCCTCATTTCTCCCTGCAGTTCTTCGAACTGTTCTGACTTTTCCAGCAATTCCTCCGTCCTTTCCTCCAGCTGTCCTCTCCTCTTTTTATCTTTCGTTCTAGGCTTTCTCTTTCCTGATTGCCTGTTCTTATCTCTTCCTTCAATTGTTCCAACTCCCCATCGTGTTCACATTTTTTCTCTTCCAACTGCATTTCCTCACTCTCCCCTCTAGTTCTTTGAACCGCCTTGCCCCTCCAATATTTTTCCATTAGTAGTTTTACTTCCAAATCGTGCTCCTTTTGTTCTTTTCGAGCTCGGTTTTCCATTCTTCCTCTAAGCTGTTCCTATCCTGGAGATACCAATTTGCACTTCCTCTTTCCTTTTATTCTGTTCACTCGCCTTTTGTAGCAAAAACCCACGCAACCAATGTACTAACGTCGTTCCTTATGTAGCTTCTCGACTGTGCTGGCTAAGTCCTCTTCCAGCTCCTGAATTTGCTCCTGTGCATCGGCAATCGTTGTGCTTCCATGGCACATAATCCTCATGAACCCAGTCTGCGTTGGTTAAGTCCTTTTCCAACCCCCGAATTCGTTCCTGTGTCGTGTCCAATTCAATCCGCAATGCACTGCGTCGCCCTGCTCGCCTGCCATGCCCCCGTGATTGTGAAACAGTTGTTGGGAGCGCTCGCCTCGTGTCGTGCGTTCGTAGCGCCATTAATAGCGGCCCGCTCACGCCTCGTGCCACGCTGAAGTGCGGCCGCGCCGCCATCTTGTGACTCCGTTTGCTGGCAAAGTCCGTGCTCAGAATATGAGGGTGAGCTCCCCATGGATTGTAATTAGCGGTGGAGTTTATAAAAAGAACCACCCGGCCATGGATTCTACATTACTACACATATTCATTTCTACCCCCGGCACCCGCTCGCCTTGAAACTCCATATTATTTCTCGGAAGGGATTAAATTTGGCTCGCTCGTAATTTGGGGGGAACGGGGGGGTTGCTTCGCACACCTGGTCCGATCCCCGTAAATTTAGTTGGAGACGAGGTGGATTCGAATCCCACACTCCTGTACACCAATGTTACGAATTTGCCCCGCCCGGCGTGCGACGGCCAGGTAACTTCAAATCGCGACGCGTCGCCCACCGGAACGGACAATTCAGTCGTGACCCTCTTGGAACTACCGCCACGAGCTAGCCACGGTGGGGGTTTAACCTCACCACAACCCAGTCCGCATTCTACCACGCGAAATAGGGTGAATCGCCGAATGTCGATATACCTAAGTACCCGCGCGGTAGCATACCGAGGAGTTGTACCACGGCAGGTCGACTCCGGACACGAACCGCTTAAGCGGCTCGTTCCGTGCTGCAGGGAATACCGAGCGGAGTTATTGTCGACCTCGACGGTTCAGATTATTTATTGGGTGTCTACACCCACTACCAATCCCTTACGTGATGCAAGATGGAACTTTCAAACAAAGGAAAGGACGCAACGAAATGGGAAACATTTCAACAAGCAAGGACATTTATTATACAACACGTAAGCAGGCAAATAGGAACAAAAGCAGGCAAAGCACTAACGACCGAAATATAATTAATAAATGTTACAGTCACTTAAGCAGTTTCTACTTTACAAGACACGGCGCCACAAGATCCAACAAAACCCCGAAAAGAAAATGGTGACTTCCCTTTGGGCCGTCGAGTCCTCCTCCACGACCGTCGGCGTGGTCGCGCCTGGCCCGACTCCTCTCGCGGTCTGCGAGCTCTCTCCGGCACTCCTCGCCCAAACACGCAGGTCCGCCACACCACCGGCGCTGCCGCGTCTCCCGTCCGTGCCTCGTGCCTCCGTGGACAGGCCGCCGCCAAACCGCGAGCACAGGACCAGAACGAGCCAAGACCCAGCCTCCACAGCTGCCAGAGCAGACGAGCGCAGAGGAAGAGGAGAGCCAGCGAGGAAGAAGAAACGCGAAGCCAGGACCAGGACGAGAGAAGAGGGAGTGAGATCCACATGGAAGGAGAAGAAAAGAAAAAAAAGAAGCACCCAACACGCGTCCGCCCTTTATGGAGCAGGGCTCCGCCCTTTGCTCCGCCCCGTCTCGGCTCCACCTCTCTTCGAGGCGTTTCCAGAAAGCTCTCGATGGGGGCGTGCCCCCACTCCGACCGCCTCACGCCGTGCACCCAATCGGGAGCGAGCTGCCCCACCCCTCCCCTTCACACCAAGCGTGGTGGGGGTGGATTCAGGCGGAAGCATCAGGCGGGGAAATTAGGCGGGAAAACCCACAGGCGTTGTTGGTTTTCTTCTCCACGCACCGTACGCCCGCGTTCTCGGACCCTTTCCAACGCGGAAAGGGTCGTAGCGTGGTCCGTGGAGAACAGCGTTCGGAGTGCGGGTAGTGGCGAAGGTGGTGCTGTTGTTGGTTTGATCCAAAATAACGATAGAACAGAAAAATGGCTAACTCAAAGCGTCGCAGCCCGGATGAATCACACATATTCCCTCTAAAAACGGGTGTGGACTAACTACACATGAACTTATCGATATATCTAACCTGAGGACCTTTCTGGTGTATTGCCAATTTCCACAGCCGTAACAATATCGATATATATTTATATATATATAATTATATATATATTACTATATATACATATATATTATATATATATATATATATATATATATATATATATATATATACATATATGTCTTGATAGTTCGCATTGGCATACTCGACGACATGCGAATTTTGCATATCGAGACATGAGAATTTTTATTTTATTTTATAATTGATTTCGTAACCATTGAGTGATGGGGCGAAAAGCGATATATAGTGCGATATCTCCAAACGTTGTGGTTGGATGACAAAACGGGGTGGATGAGTTGGTTAGGTAACAAGAACAAGCCATTCAATTTGGAAAGTCTGGATGCAGATCCGGTCCATCAGTGGGATATAAAACGTAAACTGTCTAATCTGGCAGAGGTATGCACTCTACCGAGTGCTGTTCTGGTTACTAAAAGAATTAGAGAAGCGTTACATCAAATTCCACTAAATTCCACATTTACCATGTTCTAGCTCTACGATTTACCACTTCACGAGTTGTTATTGCACAGTATTTATTTGACGTCATCCCAATTGTTGTGATTGTGAGGTATTTCATGAACTCGGATTTATACATGTTCGGTCAGCACCTTCTACATCATGATTTTGACTATCGTCGTAATCTAATGATTCTTGATCATGAAATTATTCATCAAATTCTTTCTGATGATGAGTCTGAAGCGAGTTGTGCGGCCATTACCCTTTGCGTGCTGAGACTATCGTTCTGGCAATTACGTCACACAGATGACGCAATGACCACCATGGTTTTCTGGAATTTTTAGGGGTGGTACCTACCAGGTTGGGTTTTTTTTTTTTCAACTTTACCACCTCAAAACATTATTCGAATTAAAAACCATGTTCAGTTCTTTGTTTATTACTGAAAAATCAATATCACCACATTAAAAAAAAAACATTTCAGATTCTGTGGACTTTTAAGGTATTCGGCAAGCATGTTTGGCTTTTAGGAAATAAATTCCTGAGGTTGTTCCAGGTTGGCCACGAAACCGGGTGGCTCCCGCTGCCAAGCTTACTCCCACCCAGTCAATATGTACAGCACAGGCAACAGCTTTACACCCTCTTCAAAATATTTATATGGCCCCAAATAAATATAAATTACACATTGAAAGGACATAAATGAATGGAAACAAGGTGCAAATAACTAAAAAGACTTCCTAAAATGGTGAAACAATGTGACAAAGGAGTCCCAGGTCCCTACCTGTTAAGCTGGTTCCACTCTGGTCCAGGGCTTTTGCATGAGGACAGTAAACAAACAGATGAGACCTCATTTGTGGCAGCAATCAAGTCAGAGTTGAAAAATAAAACTTAAAAAAACATTATTTCCAGTTTGGCACAAACAATTAAATAATCGACTCAAAGTTATAAATAAACACTTCTACCTAGATTTTTTATCCCTCGATGACCCTCAAAATTTTTCATACTGATCGGATGTAGTGTTCTTCATCTGCAATGACGTCATAACGTAGGCACCTATGACGTCATCAAAAAAATCACCCTCATTCCCCATGAGTAGTACTTGCCATGTGCCAAATTGCAATTTTTTCCTTGGTGCGGTTTCAGAGATACAGAGGTCAAAAGTTTTCCGTTTTTCCAACATGGCTGCCACACCATGTGACCTATGATGTCGTAATTATTATTAAAACATTCTACATGAGAAGACTCAACTATGGTGAACATTTCTTCTCAATCCAACAAGCGGTTGCAGAGAAAAACACGAAAGTTCTGTGCGGACAAACGAACAAACAGATAGACAAACAAACAAACCCAAACGCAATACCCTCTCCTTCGGCGAGAGTAAAAATGATACAAACCAAATGTAAGTTATACAGCTTCTGAGTACTTAAATACAAGTAAGGCCATGAGATATTAATACCGTGAATGCTTGGAGCCAGAGTGTGATGCTGATGAAGAGTGAGAGTGGTGGTGAGAGTGTGATCCAGAGCTGGATACCGACTCACTGCTGTGACTTCCACCACGCTGCACAACCCTACAACACCAAATCACAGAAAAACAAACAAACAAATGAAATTGCTCGTTGAGCAAGGAATTGCCGGAATAACTTTGTCATATCTCCATGATCTCTGAAAAAACAAAAACCTGGAAATCAATTTGGTTCTTATAAGTCGATAGTGCTACTGTTTAATGATTTATAGCACTTAGTTTGGTCATGATCATAACTTGGAAGTCAATCGGACTTGAAATGGCGTATTTATCACAATTTGAAAGTTTTAACCCGACCCCCCTGACATTCGACCCCGACCGCTAAGAAGGGTATTGGTGTAACACCCCAATGAGACATATGGTTGGATGCAGTATTGGAAGATGCACATTTTGGATTTGGTTTGAAGTCGATACGACCATTTTAGCGGACGTTATTGCGAAAATAAGAATTTCGTTTTTTTGGTGACCTTGACCTTGACCTTTGACCTAGATTCATCAAAAACAAGTGTCTAAGTTGGACCATGGCCGAAATCTGTACCAAGTTTGGTCATGATTGCTGAAACGGTGTGGCTGCTACAGCGTAAACAAACACACAAACAGACAGACAGACACACAGAATGACACACACAACCGACCAACATAATTGCCGAAATCTGAAGGATTCCGGCAATTAAAAAACCACATTCTTCCTGCCATAAACAAAATTACTATTTTATATATATTGTTACGTCTGAGGGGGGGTTATGCATTCAAAGGGTAATTAGGATGTTTAATGAGGTATGCCATGCTGTTCGAGTTATACCAGGATCTCGATGTAATCAAGTAGGGATTTAGTGGTGATAGATTGTCTAGTAAATGTCCATTTCTTTAAGGGGGAAATGATAATCGTCACTTAATTAGATAGGGAGACGGGTTAGGGTAAGTTTTGATGCGTATTCCCTGCAGGCTTGCCGTGACGTGAAAGAACGGTGCTGCGGATGGCTCCGCCCCCCTGATGACCATTGGCAGAGGACCGCAGACGGAGGACTAATGAGGTGCTCAGTTGGGAGTTAGAGACCCTGGAGCATGGGGTGGCCTGATTGGAGGATTGAGAGAAAGGGAGGAGATATATCTGCGGATGGCTCCGCCCCCTGATGACCATTGGCGGAGGACCGCAGACGGAGGACCAATGAGGGGCTCCGTTGGGAGTTACAGAGACGCTGGAGCATGGGGCGGCCTGATTGGAGGATTGAGAGACAGGGAGGAGATATATCTGCGGACGGCTCCGCCCCCTGATGACCATTGGTGGAGGACCGCAGACGGACGAATGAGGTGCTCCGTTGGGAGGACCAGAGACTCGTATCTTGATTGCTTCACATTTTCCTGGAGGGAATGCTCGATCGAGAACCAACACGCCGAGCCACTGCTCAAGAGCTTCTGCAGCACACTTTCCTGCAGCTTGCAGGACCTCCTGCCTGTATATTGTCCCTTATGCAAAATCGTCCACGCCGCTAATTTATGCTCCAAGCGAGGCTTTGCTGCAGAGTAAGCTTGAAGCCCCTTTCTCGTGCCTCTTGCCTCTCTTCGTTTTGCTCTCGTGTTCTGCTGGCTCTGGGTACGGGACCGGGCGGCGGGCAGACCTGCCTCTCTCTCCTGCTCGCTCTTGGCGCATGAACTGGGTTCCCTAGCGGCTGTGAGCAGTTTGGGCCCACACCACAGGAGATCCACGAATCAAGAACAACACCACGGGCAAGCCTGACGAACTAGCTACGTTTTGTTTGTGTGTATGTGTGTGTGTGTGTGTGGTACTGGCGCCTTAGAGGGTTTGAATTTCGTGTACAGATTTTATTTGATTCTTTACATTTGTTGTATATACATTGAAATTGGTTGTGCTTTCCCCACGCCCGAATCAACACCACCCTTCGTCGAATCGCCCACGGATCCCTCCTCTTGCCGAGCCTTTTTATCGCTCTTGTGTGTAGATAAATAAACGCTATTTACTCAGTAAAGTGCCTCGTGCCACCTTTCTCGTCCCGTTTGCTATAGAGCGGTCAAAACCGCCACCCTTGGGTTATAAAAATAAAACCGCCTCCATCGTTTCGGCTCATCTTACGTTGGCGGATTTGTTCAAGTCCCGTGAACGCCACAATATAATTATTATATATAAATAAATAAAATACATACATATATAAATATATCTACCACACAACACACACACACACACACACACACACACACGTGATGTAACCGTGCTATGGACGGGCGGGGACTGGAAAGCCGGTTTGTGAAGAACTTAGGCAAAAAACTTACTACAGCTGGCCCCCAACAGAAGTAGGGTGGGTAATATTTCAATGATGTCACAGTGGCGAAACTGCTAATGCTGAATCCGCGAATGTCACCGGTGGAAACCCTAACATAATTTCCTCATTCTGCTTTAAACTCAATCTCTCTATATGTTAATTCAAAACAGCATCATTCCAATCACAAATTAATACTACACCATTAATATAACAAAATACAATGTTACAAACACTCGTGATTTAAACAAAGAGAAGCGTCGTACTGACGTTACATCCAGATAGGGAGCACAGTCATATGGATCGAAACTCAAAATCATACTTGTATTGAGGTACAGTAAGTCCTCACTTAACATCGTCCCGGTTAACGTCGTTTCCTTATTAAGTCACTGATCTATTAGAGAACATACTTGTTTAAAGTCGTTCACAGTTACATTATAAAGTCGTTTTATCTCTAATTTAGCACCAAACCTATGGTTTTCCTCGTTTTAATAATGCTACAGTGTAAACCATACCGTAAATACCGGTGTATAAACCGACCGTAAATTGATAACATCGGTGGGTCCTGGGCTGAAGTTACTCAGGTGTGCATGATTGGTGTGTGGAGGAATTTGTGGCCTGATTGTGTCAATGACGTGTAAGGATTTAAAGATGTTTGCCCCGCTATGAAGAAAGTTATCCTCGGTTTGGCTAATAAAGCGGGTTTTGATGAGGTGGAAGAAGCTGACATTACACAACTTGTGCAATCACACAGAGAAGAGCTAACCAATGAAGATCTGAAGCAACAAGAGATGATGAGAAAAAAAAGTAACTAGGGTGATGATATTCAATCGTTTGTTGAAAAAAATTTTATAACTTTCATTCCATAAATTTTCCCTGGAACCTAACCCCCCCCCCCACCCCTATTTACATAAATTTGTATGGGAATTGGATTCACTATATCTAAAGTAGTTTCAGTTAAAGTTCCACTTTGGAACTTCCACCCACCTGAGGACATCAGCTGGGACCCCAAAACATTCCACAGAAAGTTTGACTGGGATGGCCCCAAACGAGGGAGTAGTTCGGTTGGACAGACAGATGGAGAGACACTCCTGCTTTGTAATATACTAGCGAGGTATGCTTCCACATTACAAGCAATGATGAACCGTTGCTTCCCATTGTCTGGGGTCACTCACCTGATTTTTTTCTTCATTTATTTTTTTCTTCTTTTTTTCTTCATTTACTTATATTTTCATTTATGGATGCTTTCCAACAGTTCTGTGACTTTTCCTGATTTATCGCTTTCATGTCCATGGCAAGCAAAATTTCAGTACTCGAAGTACCGAACTTTAATATCAGTCAGTCAGTGATTGGTTAGAATGAGATATATATATATATATATATATATATATATATATATATATATATATATATTATATATAACATATATATGTACTAGCGGGGTGTGCCTTACACTTTGTGTAAGCATACGAACTGTGCTTCCCCATTGTCTCGGGTCGCTCACCTGCATTTGATTTTTCATATATTTATATTTTCATATACGGATGGTTTGCGATGGTTCTGCGATTTTTCTTTTCCTCCAGTGTATTGGCTTCGATGTCCATCGGCGTGCAAAATTTCAGCTTTCTACGTCACCCGGAAGGTACCGTTCTTTAATATCAGCGAGTCAGTGGTTCGAAACGTATATACGAGGTGTGTTCAAAATGTATCCAACCTTAATTTTTCGTGCGTAAACAAATGTCGGATTTTCATTTTGGACAAAATGACGGATCACTGTGGTCTCATCGCCAGTGATCACTGTGTTGAAGAAGTTGGGATCGCTGTTCACAGTCTCCAGCATGTCCTGTGCGATCTCCAACGGAGTTGCTTCTGCTCGATCGTTAGCAGCTTTGGCACGAACTTCGCTGAGATTTCCTTAAGCCCCAATCCTCAGTCACAATGGAATGAACGGATCCAATGCTGACGCCGCCTCGTCTGCAAGTTCTCTGATCATGATTAGATGATCCTGCATCAGCAGGGTCCTCACTTGGTCATGACGATCTCATTTCGGGATGTTGAGGGCCTACCAGAACGTGCTTCACTTTCACTGATGTGCGACCATCTTTGAAGCGGTTGTATCCACTCATATCTGTGTGGTGCCCATTGCTTCGTTCCGAAGGCCTGTTGAATCTTTCGGATCATTTCCACTTGGGAATCGCCAAGCTTTACACAAATTTGATGCAGTAGCGTTGTTCAAGTTTTTGCGTCATTTTGTCAAAAACGAAAATCCGACGGCGCTCACTTACACTTCTCACTCATCGGCGGTCTGTCGGCGACTGACAGCTTCTGCAGGCGGGAAAATTTCACGTATACGAATTAGGATCGCCTACATACGTGCACAAAACCACGCCTCCCTAGCTTCATTTGTTTACGCACGAAAAATTAAGGTTGGATACTTTTTGAACACACCTCGATATATATATATATATTTATATATTTTAAAAAAAAAAATTATGTAAAAAACAACAAAACATATATATATATATACAGTGCTCTCTCGCTATATCGCGGTTCACTTTTCGCGCTTCACTACATCGCGGGTTTTCAATGAAGAGGCGCTCCAGTAGAAGAGATTTAATGCTCTTCTTGGCTGTGCAGTACTACATTCATCTCATCTCGTCATCTTCATCGTCATCAGTACTGCACAGCTATCATCACATCATCGTCATATCTTCATAGGTCAGTCCCTTAACACGTTTTTTATATTTTATAGTACAATATAGTATTTTTAATTATTTTTGGTCTTAGGCTTGCAGCCCCATGAAGTCGCATTTCCGATGAAAATTTTTTAATTTTTTTTTTTTAATAACTGATTAAATGTGTTGGGGAAGGTTAATAAGAGTGTGTGAATGCTGTATAATGGTTTAAAATACGTTTAAAATGTGTTTAAATATATTTAAATAATTAAAAATATGTGGTTTCTACTTCGGGGATTTTCACCTATCGCGGGTGGGTCTGGAACGCATTAACAGCGATAGGTGAGGGAGCACTGTATATCAATCGCACTTTATGATCACAGGTCACACTTTATGACCCAAGAATCACGGGGCCCATGGGCAGCGAATCCGCAAATAGCAGGTTGTGACAGCATATATTTTATACACACACACACACACACACACACACACACACACACACACACTCCTGTTAACAGAACAATTATTCACATCAGCATTATTGCACCAACCTCTGTGGCTGTTTTTGATTGGTCCATTCCACTTTCCCATATCGTTTTGGTGGTGAGCGCCCAGGTGATCCCCTCTCCTTCGCCCTGCCATCCCTAACTTCTGCCTTGTCACTTGGCTGTGCTGGAGGTACAACGTCTGCTGCCTTGGTCAAGGGATCGGTATTACCCTTTGTAGGACGTCCCTCTTCAGAAGGAACTGGAGGGGCTGGTCGAGCTTCTGCAGCAACTTTTGCAGCCAGAGCAGCACCTTTTTGTACACCAGAAGCCGATGGCTGACCAGCTGGGGGCTGCCGTAAAGCAGCTGAAGGTGGCTTTTTCACAGCAGGTGGTGAGACCTTGCCACTCGGCAAGGCACGCTTCGCTTCCCTATAACATACATTTTTAAACGTGGAGAGGATAGTGAGATAGGCAGAGACAAAGAAAAAAAAATTACTGGAATGGCAAACAAACATCAAAGCAAACACACAATCAGATCGAGTGGGGCAAGCACAGCTCTAGCCACGAAAGCCAAGGCGCTGGGTGAGCTTGATCAATGGTTCCTCATGGCTTAAAAAATATGAAAACAGAGAAAGCCAATGCAAGGACCATGCGAGCTGAGAACCTCACCCAGCGCCGGGCGGTCCTTCCTGACGTTTCCCCTTGACGGTGCGTGTGCGAGGTGGTGTAATGGAACGAGAGGAAGAGGGAGAAAAGGACCGCGACCTGTACAGAGAGAACAAAATATATAAAAATAAAATAAAGGGAAGAGCAAAATAAAATAGAATCTCAATTAATTTTCAACATGAAAACAAAATTATTCCAAAAAGCAGATGAGACCCGCACAAAATTGGTGAAACGGGAAGCTGAGAAAGTACTCAAGGAGAATTTAAAGGGCATTCTATATTGTCACCTCGTATAGTCAAAAGGTGTTCAAATGACACCTGCTTGTCTTTATACAGATGGCTTACAAAAAGAAGACAGCTTCACATGAGCAAACTGCAAACTGAACCAGGGTTAAGGGCAAAGATGTAATGCAGTAGATGTTAACCATGACTCTAAAGATATATCTGTCCATTGAAAGCAATTTCAGGAATTCCTGAGCCATTCAGCATGATGAAAGATCTTGCAGCATTTAGACCCGGGACAGGTGTCGGTCCGTTTGATGTTCTCATCTGAACCAAAAGCTCATGATGCTCGTAACCCAGGTTCAAATCCCATATACTAGATGGATTTGTACATTTTCCATCAATCTCCGTGGAAAAATCACATTAAATGGCACTGGCGTTGACTAATGTCTCTCCTGCATGTGGTTTATGAGATCAATGCAAAAAGAGAGAAAAAAATAAGAGGGTGCAGGGGTAGGGGCATGTGGATCTGAGAATCCCATTAATTTGCTGGATCTCTTAATGAAAAGTACACTGGGTCTAACTGCATCCAGCTTCCACCTGAATGAAATGTAAATCAAATGGTCTTAGAAATAGCTCTACATAAACATGGAAGTTCTGACGTCTATAAAAATGCCTGACAAATTTTCTGCTTAGTTTATGATCAAAATGTTCTTGCCAAGATGCAACGTAATATACCAGAAGAAAATATTTTTGAGCAAAGCACAAAAAAAGGACAGCAGAGATGAGAAGAAAACATGACTTGCTTGCTCTAACTCAACTCGAGATCAATGTGTAGATTTTATATACAAGGGAACCAATTAAATAAATAAATGTCAAAAAGTAATATATGTGTGTGTGTGTGTGTAAATATATATACAGTCAACCCCCGCTTCATCGCGGTTCATCGCCGGTTTTCCTTGGAACGTAACTAATTTTTTCTGCGGATTCCCCTGGTACATCGCGGTGATAATATATAAAATATAAATTATTTAAGCAATAAATTATAACGCGTGGTGCTCGACCAGTCACACAACGCACGAGACAAAGTTTCGCTTGTAACTACGAATATTTTCTACGTTTTTTCTCCAAGCCCCACGATGCCGCCCAAACGCCCTGCACCATCTAAGGCTTCTGGCAAGGAACCGAAGCGCCAGAGGAAGGTCCTGGACGCTCCAGGAGAAGGTTAAGGTAAAGGTGCTCGATATATGCTTCGGGAAGGAAAAGGTTTGCCGCCGTTGGACGAGCACTGCCTCCATACCCAGCACCTCAAAACCGAACCAGACCAGACTAGTCGATATCCGGCACCTCAAACCCAATCACTGCCAAACTGACCAGACCAGACTAGTCGATCTCCGGCACCTCAAACCCAATTACTGCCAAACCGACCAGACCAGACTATTCGATCTCAGGCACCTCAAACCCAAACCGACCAGACTAGACGAATCGATTTTTTGGGGAGG
>CM068955.1:115559134-115577196 GCA_035128595.1 Eptatretus atami
GCATATTCGTCTTTTATACATCAGACGCACCTCCTGACTGTTATGGTGAGCATCAACCTACACACCACGGCTTCTCCTGGACACTTGCCTCCTCATTGGTCGGACCATCGCGCGATTCCCTGGCCGTCCTCCATTGGACAGGCCCACGGTAGGCGGGGCAACTCCCACCCCTCTGGGCAGAGGCGTTTGTGGCTCCGCCCACCTCCTCGCCTTCGCCACGTGCGTAATGGCGATCGTGTTGGGTCGGAAACAGGGCGGGTGAGACGCCGCCTCCTTGCCGCTTGGCTGAAGAGGGGCGCCATCTCTTTGTTAGACTCCGCCCACGCGCGCGCTTGCTGGCGAGCATGCGAAGAATGCGCGATCAGAGTGTTGTCGTGTGAAAGTGAAGGTGGGCGTTGTCGTTGATGTAAACAAGCTGAAATGAGCTAAGATCCTCGTCCTCTTAATGATGACGTCATAAAATGAATATGACGTCATTGTGATGTATCAGGTTTGCGATAAATTGTCTGTGCTAATGCCCGGCTTGATTCCTGCAAACAAAATTCAAACAGTTTGCCTAGTTTCGGAGATAATGGTTTCGGCGATTTCCATTTGCGGCGATATTATGACGTCAACTTTTTTTTCTTGGAAGAATTTCCAAAATCGGAGATGGTTACTGCCTGCGCGTGGGCTTTCTGCATATACATGGCAAGTTTCACGAAGATCCGATGAAAACTCTGGGTTGTGAAACAAAAAATAGGAATGCGTCATAAAATTGATATGACGTCATAGTGATGTATCATGTGTGCGGTAATTCATCTCTGCTAATGCCCTGTTCGATTCCCGCAACAGAATTCAAAAAGCTTGCCTAGTTTCGGAGAATTTTTTAGGCGATTTCCATTAGCGGAGATATTTTGACGTCATAACTTTTTTTTCTAGGAGGAATTTTCAAATCGGAGATGGTTACTGTCTGCGCAGGGTATTTTTACATATATACGCCAAGTTTCAGGAAGTTTCGATGAAAACTGTAGGCTGTGAAACAAAAAAGTCCACAAGAACAACAATGTGAGTAAGACTTGGAGATCCTCCACGAGGATCTAAAAAGTCCACAAGAAGAAGATGAAGAACAACAACGTGAGTAAGACTTAGAGATCCTCCACGAGGATCTAAAAATCCTAACTATCAAAATACTCCGCAGCGCATGCACATTTAATTCCCATTAGATTAGGACGGGACCCTAACTAGAAACACGTACTTACCGATATAACTGTTCTATAGGGACCTGAATGTTGAGTGCAGCAAGCTTCCAGATTCGTAACAGTATCACGTGTGTGCGTGCGTGCGTGCGTGCGTGCGTGCGTGTGCGTGTGTGTGTGTGTGTGTGTGTGCGTGCGTGCGTGTGTGTGTGTGTGTGTGTGTGTTTGGTGTGTGTGTGTGTGTATGTATATGCATTTTTATCTATAATTCCAGCAATCTCTGTGTGTGTGTGTCTGTCTGTCTGTATGTGTGTGTGTGTCTGCGACCACCGTTTCTCGACAACCACTGGTCGAGCTAATTTAAACTTGCCAGGAATATTGCTGGGGACCTGAGGATGTGCCTTTTCAAGGTTTGATATTAATCGGAAAGTGGTTCCCAAGTTATGGCCATTTATTTATCGACCAATGACAGGACACTGTGCTATGATGTCACGAGTGTCGTCACAATCACAATTCTTTTTTTTTTTTCTTTTTTTTGATATGATGTCACAATTGACGCTGGGGACCTGAGTATGTGCCTTTTCAAGGTTGATATCATTCTTCTTCATCCGTTTCAGCTGTTTCTCAAGTGTTTCCCAAGTTATGGCCATTTATTTATCAACCAATGACAGGACACGGTGCTATGACGTCGCGAGTGTCGTCGCAATCATAATTCTTTTCTTTTTTTTTGATATGATGTCACAATTGACGCTGGGGACCTGAGTATGTGCCTTTTCAAGGTTTGATATCGTTCTTCTTCATCCGTTTCAACTGTTTCTCGTGTTTCCAAGTTATGGCCATTTATGATACGGTTGGTCGATATAATTGAAACAATGCCCCAATCCAGTCGTTTACGAGAGCGAAGGAGCGAAGGACGAAGCTGCGCGTCGTGCATGCACAATAGAATCGGACGAAGCACGAGCTGCTCGCTTGACACGCGACGCTATGCGTGTGACAAGGCGTCGTGCAGCTGAAACGGATGAAGCATGAGCTGCTCGCTTGGCAGACAACTTTTTTGCACGTACGGCCCCGCACGTAGGCACGCACGTACGGGCACGCACGAACAGCCACGCATGTACAGGCACGAAGAGCGAAGGAACGGCCTGTGTGGTTGTTGTTTCTGGCATGCGGTTTGAGTTTTTTTTGTTTGTTTGTTTTTGCACGTACAGCCACGCACGTACGGCCACGCACGTACGGGCACGCGAGAGCCAAGGAATGGCCTGTTGGTGTTGTTTCTGGCACGCGTTTGAGTTTTTTTTATCCCCCGCCGCGTGGCGGAAGGGGGATATTGTTGTCACCCAGGGCGTCCGGCTGTCCGTTCCGCGTCCGGGCGTCAACATTTATAGCTGTGAGTGCGATAACTCATAAACTGTTCGCCATATCGATTTGAAATTTGGGTCACACATGAACCACCTGAAAAGGAAGAACCCTATTGATTTTGGGCGTGGCGGGATCAAGATGGCGGGCTGGGGCGGCCATCTTGAAAAAAATGTTTTTTCACCATATCGATTTGAAATTTGGGTCACACATGTACACCTGAAAAGGAAGAACCTATTGATTTTGGGCGTGGCCGGATCCAAGATGGCCGACTGGGGCGGTGTCAACATTTATAGCTGAGAGTGTGATAACTCATAAACTGTTCGCCATATCGATTTGAAATTCGGGTCACACATGTACCACCTGAAAAGGAAGAACCCTATTGATTTTGGGCGTGGCCGGATCCAAGATGGCCGACTGGGGCGGCCATCTTGAAAAAAATTGTTTTTCGCCATATCGATTTGAAATTTGAGTCTCACATGTACCACCTGAAAAGGAAGAACCCTATTGATTTTGGGCGTGGCCGGATCCAAGATGGCGACTGGGGCGGCATCTTGAAAAAAATGTTTTTTGTAATAATGGAAACCGCTTATCTGATTTCAATTATTTTTGGTTACTACATTCCTCACCCCTGGAGAACTTTTTCGAGATGATGACCAAATGGTGTCTTGTTTCCAATTCACTCCCTCATTATCTGGAATATGTATGACCTTTTTCATTCAATGGCGGGGGATTCCCCATCTCTGATGGTATTTTTTTTTTTTGCACTTACAGCCACGCACTTACGGACACGCATGTACGATCTAATTGAAACTTGCCAGGAATATTGCTGGGGACCCGTGGATGTGCCTTTTCAAGGTTTGATATTAATCGGACAAGCGGTTCCCAAGTTACGGCCATTTATTTGCCAACCAATGACAGGACACGGTGCTATGACGTCACTATTGACATCACAATTCTTTTTTTTTCTTTTTTTTCACGTACGGGCACGCACGTACGGGCCCGCACCTACGGGCATGCACTACGAGCACGCACCTACGGGCATGCACCTAGCGGCACGCGAGAGCAAAGGAACGGCCTGTGTAGTTGTTTCTGTGGTTTGAAGGCTTTTTTGTTTTTTTTTCCCACGCACGTACAGCCAGCACGTACGGCCACGCACGTACGGGCACGCACCTACGGGCACGCACCTACGTCACGCACTACGGGCATGCACTAGTATGTATATATTTGTATGTTTCTGCATATATATTGTGGTATATATATATATTATGTATTTGTATATATATATATATATATATTATTATATATATATATATATACTATATATATAATATATATATGCAGGGGTTTCCTTATTTCTTGGAGTAGGAGGCTCCCATTAAAAAGTAGCAGGTTACCATCACCGCGAGCAAAGCGAGCGAGCTGTATGGCCGGGGTCCAGGGCCCACTTAGGGCCCTGGAAGCCGGAAGATCCTAGATGGCTGGAGATGCATTCTCGCACGATTTCTGACATGAAATAGTTCTCATATTATCATGCTGTTGGGGTGGAAAACTCCACAAAAACAAGTGGTTAGGCCTGTACTGGATGTAGTTGCATTAACATAATGACTGACTGACTGGTTGACTGAAATTCAGCTATACTGTATAGTTAGTTCAAGCAGCTTTTAAACAAGGTTCATTAATTTAAAGGCCATGGTTTAGGGCACACCAAGGTGTCTGGAAGATGGAGAAGCTAAGCACTTTAAAAGAGTCATTTTAGCAACATTGGGCCATACCTTAGTGCTTAGTTCTTAATAGGAGATGATACTGCACATGGTGGAGTACAGTGAGCAATCTGAGTAAGTGTGTGACATAATATAGTGTAGATGAACTAGCATTCATTAGGAAACCATATTCCATTTTCGGATTTCAAAACAGGGGGATGTAGAGATTTCGTGGTGACAAAAAAAAAATAAAAAAAATCGAAAAATTGGCGCTGAAGTAAGTAGGCGGCGACCTTTGACATTTTTTCTCTGAGTAGACGGCTGCGGGTCGCCGTAACCGGCTTCTAAGGAAACCCCTGTATATGTATGTATGTATTTATATATTGTTACGGATCCGGGGTGGGGGGATTCGCACCCAACTCTTGATAGCCAAGCGTTACAGATTCGGTGCCACCCTCACCACCGCCGTCTCCGGCGTTATAACGCCAGCTGGCTCGGCACAGGCCTCGGGTCGCGCGTCTTCAATCGCGATACCAACGTACCCCTGGACCTTACCAGTTGGGAATAGACCCCGGTTACAGACTGGTTTTGTCAGACGCCGAGCGTTTTCTGCCAGTCTGTAACCATTTTGGTTTTATATACCAATCGAACGGATCGTTCCTCGACGCGACACGAATTAACTCAAAGCGGCAACTTCATACGAATCAGCCAGATTTATTGGGGAACATCTGGGAACACAACACAAGCAAAGTATTCACGACAATGTTATTATCAATCTGTAACCCGTTCTTAACTAGGGAACTACGGATTACGGGTTTCGAGGGGGACCCTAACGAGATATACCTTAAACGACATGCAGACAAGACATAGACGCATGCAGACAAGACAGAGTACTTGGTGATGTTTCATGGACGAGAGGAAAGTGTCAAAAGCACGAATGTCGCTCGTAACAAGCCGATGTCGATGAATTCGAGCCCCAAGCTCGACACAGCCGCGTGGCAAGATGTTGCTCGTCCTCCTTTGTCGCACCGCCCACGCACCGCGGCCTCCGCGCGTTCGACCCCGCGAGGTCGACTGCACCAGACCGTCAGGTCGATGTTGGGTTTCAGCTGGTTTCTCACAAGGTCCAGCATACAAGTCCAGGCCTGGCTTGTTCACCAGGCCTCCTTCACGAAGCAGATCGCAGACAGACACAGCCATCCCTACACAGCAGATCACGACTCCCACCAGTCGTCTCTCATCCAGGATGGCAGACAGACCTCATGCAGTCCTTTCCCTGCCTTTCCTTCGGCCCTGGCTCGCTTCTCCAGGCCACAGAAGGCAGATCCGGCACGCCCAGGTTCAGTTTTCTCTCTCTGCAGAATCACCACTGTCTTTTCTTTCTTTCTGCTCGCCTCCAAAACCGACTGCAGTTTTTGTACTTCTCCAAAACTGAACTACTCCAAGAAGTCTCCGTTCGCTGCCCCCACCGGCTCCTCCTTAGTTTCACTTCCTCTTTTCGGCGCTCGTGGCCTCTCAGTTTCACTTCCTCTTTTTGGCCACTCCCCTCTCAGCACTGGGCGGGGACTATTGTCCGGAGAGAGGAAGGAAGAGAAAGAAGCTCTCGGTACACCACCCACTGTACGAACAATAAACATGTATCCTGCACCCTCCGACACACATGTAACGTCCATTTACCGAACAACCTGACTAAACATGCATTTAATGGGGGTCTGGGCTAATCCTATATTTAATAGCCTACTAATAGTGGGCAACTTAGCATAACAATTGTGCATTTTGTGAGGAAAGCACCAAATTTGGCACACTGGTAACCTATCATATTATGAACAGATTTGGATATTGGGCCATCTCAAAATTTTTGATGGCAGTGGAAAATGGCTGCCACAGCCATCAGCGGCTGAATTTGAGATGGCCCAATATCCAATCTGTTCATAATATGATAGGCTACTAGTGTGCAAATTTGGTGCTTTCTCACAAAATGCACAATTGTTATGCTTATTTATCTAAGTTCCCCCACTATAAGGGCATTTCCGCAACAATATGTATATATTTGTATTTATATATGTATATATGCATATATGCATATATTGGTTCACGAAAAATATTTTCACGAAAAATATAAGTGACCACTATATTCGTTATTGTTGTGTCTGTATGTCTGTCTGTCTGTCTGTCTGTATGTCTGTCTGTCCCGAGCATAGCTCCGTGGGTTTTGATCCGATCCTGATGAAATTTTGGTGGGAGGTTTATATCATGATCTCGTTGTGTTTTCCTGAAATGGGCGTGGTCCGCCATTATGGGCGGAGCACGCCCAAAAACGTTTTTTTAGGGGAATATGGTCATCATTTGTTACATATTTATTGGTATGACATCCTGATGAGGGCAAATAAGCCCAAATCCGGATCGGCGGTTCCGCTTGATGAGTTTGACAGAGTCACCGGGCCGAGGCCTCTGTGTTAGAGGTGAAGTTTTGGGTGTTGGATTGTGTCCAATGGGGATCGGCGGAGTGTTCGTCACACTCCACATGTTTCGATTTTCCCACCGATCACATCTCGTGCCTTCTGGTTGAATGGTTTGCATTAGCAGGAACAATCGTCTGGGTGGCAGAGGGATGGTTGTTCTGTGCAGATTATGCGATTTTATCGTGTGAGACATCATCCGCGGTGATGCTCACCATAACATTCAGGAAGTGCGTCTGGTATGTATGTATGCGCACACACGGCAAAAAGTATGTGGACACCTGCTCATCCAACATCTCATTCCAAAATCATGGGCATTAATATGGAGTTTGTCCCCCCCTTTGCGGCAATAACAGCCTCCACTCTTATGAGAAGGCTTACCACTAGCTAGATGTTGGAACATTGCTGCAGGCATTTCCTTCCATTCAGCCACAAGAGCATAAGTGAGGTGGACACTGATGTTGGGCAATTATGTCTGGCTCGCAGTCGGTGTTCCAATTCGTCCCAAAAGTGTTTGATGGGGTTGAGATCAGGGCTCTGTGCAGGCCAGTCAAGTTCCTCCACACCGATCTCGACAAACCATTTCTGTATGGACCTTGCTTTGTGCATGGGGGCATTGTCATGCTGAAACAGGAAAGGGCCTTCCCCAAACTGATGCCACAAAGTTGGAAGCACAGAATCATCTTGAATGTCAATGTATGCTGTAGCGTTAAGATTTCCCTTCAATGGAACTAAGGGGCTGTGGGAAATGAAATAAAATTTGTGCACTTGGTGGATTTAATAAATTAATGCTTGGGCAAAGAGATTTATTGGCAACAGTCAAGCATGCCTTTCATTGCCGTGTCTATAGGAAAAGGAGTTACACTGGCCCAGGCACGTCCTGACCAGAGCACTATCCCACACTCCCACATCCTGCCTCATGGCATGCCTGGCCATATATGGAGCTGTTTTTTTCCTTTCTGTTTTAAGTCTAGCTTTACAAAGCTCTTTGAAGTTTCAAGTTAATTAGTTTTCTTGGAAATGATGCTTATGGTATAAACCATGCCTTATTAGTAATAATATAAAACTCAGTAATACTCTGCCTATAGTTAGAGAGTGCTTGGAGATTTTGCAACAGGCACTCCTTCGACACACGTGTATGCAATAAACGATCATAATTGGACTATGTCTTTTCTGATTTATAGATATCCCAAATTTCCACGACAGGGCCGAGCCCGAACCCGAACCATGAAAAACAGCCATAGACCATTATTCCTCCTCCATCAAACTTTACAGTTGGCACTATGCATTCGGGCAGGTAGCGCTCTCTTAGCATCTGCCAAACCCAGATTCGTCTGTCAGACTGCCAGATGGTGAAGCGTGATTCATCACTCCAGAGAACGCGTTTCCACTGATCCAGAGTCCAATGTCGGTGAGCTTTATACCACTCCAGCTGATGTTTGGCATTGCGCATGGTGATCTTAGGATTGTGTTCAGCTGCTCGGCCGTGGAAACCTACTTCATGAAGCTCTCGCCAAACGGTGCTTGTGCTGACGTTGCTTCCAGTCAGTTTTTGACTCGGTGGAGTATTGCAACCGACAGATGATTTTAATGTGCAACGCGCTTCAGCACTCAGTGGTCGTCTGTGAGCTTGTGTGGCCTACCATTTCGCGGCTGAGCTGTTGTTGCTCCGAGACGTTTCCACTTCACAATAGCAGCACTTACTGTTGACCGGGGCAGCTCTAGCAGGGCAGAAATTTGATGAACTGACTTGTTTGAAAGTTGGCATCCTACAACGGTGGCACGTTGGAAGTCAATGAGCTCTTCAGTACGGCACATTCTACTGCCAATGTTTGTCTATGGAGATTGCATGGCTGTGTGCTTCATTGAATACACCTGTCAGCAATAGGTGTGGCTGAAATAGCCAAATCCACTAATTAAAAGGGGTGTCCAGATACTTTTGGCCATGTGGTGTGTATATATATATATATATACACACATATATATATATATTTTCTACATGTAGTTTAAGGTGGAATGTCTGCAGCGGCGATGGTGAAATGTATAAAAACAAATGAATAACAATTCAAAGTTGTGTGTTCGTAGCAGAAAATATGGTGTACAAATAAATAAATAACTCAACGTGGTGTGTAGGTTGCAGTCAGTGTGGTAAAATGTATAAAATAAATAGTTAATTCAAAGTTGTGTTGGTCGTTATGATGGTAAAGTGCATATAAATAATCAAATACATTTGAGGTGGCATCTTGGTAACAGTGATGATAAAGTGGATAAAAATAAATAAATAAAAATCCAAATTTGTACATTGGTGGTGAGAATGGCAAAGTGTATACAAAAAATAAATAATTTTAAAGTTGTGCGATTTGGTAGTGGAGATGGTAATGTGCACATAAACAAGAAAAAAAGCAATCAGGATTGCAGACTCTCACCAGGAGATATTGTATGTGTGTTTGTGTACTAGCGTGTTACGTAATTAATAAGAGACAAAATTAGAACTGTCACTTTATACTGCTGGCAGTGATGACCGGGTACCAAGACGTCCCGCTTTGATTGGACACCTAACCCTGACCATGACGTTTTTTTATTATTCAAATGAATTTAGAATGGGATAAAAATAAATTCAATTCAAATCAAATGGAAGACCAAATATTGGAGTAATAACTGCATTGGAGTAATAACCAGAAGGAACCCAAACAAGCAAAAAGAAAAGATGAAGTCATCAGGAGGAACCTGGATAGGATTCACATTTCAGCTGATACTCTCCCTCAAAAACATCCAGGTACAGCCAAGTGAGCCATATTTTTTTTTTTTTAAACATCAAAAAATTAAATAATTCTGGCTGGCAGACCATGCACCCGATCAAGTTGAAATTTAAAATGTATTCCCCATCACGACGTGATCATAATTGTGAAGTTTCACGTCGATTGATTAAGCGGTTTGAGAGAAAACATTTAATATTTTCTTCAATCCAATATGGCTGCCAAACCATGTGAGCTTTCAATTATTCCTTAACAAAATTGTACACCCAAGGCTTGGGAAACATTTGTGTGAAGTTTCCCCTTGATCTGTCCAGCCGTTCTGGAGATTTTTTTTTAGGTTTTAGGGTAAATCCAATATGGCTGCCAAACCATGTGACTTATGACATCATATGTGCGCTGGGTAACGAGCTGGGGGGGGGGGGGTGCAAAAGGAGCGGTCGCCCGAGCGGCGCTTTTGGGGGGCGACAAATTTGTTATTTTGCATCTATCATTACTGACGCCATACCATTTTTCCGTGGCACATGAACGCGCAAGCAAAGAGAGGAGTCAACGGTTGAAAATGGCCCCACCTTCCTTTTGCTGACCAATGGTTGCGGCCAACGATATTCCGGAGAGAGGGGGCGGGCTAAAAGGAGTGCGTGGCATGGCAGGAAACTAAGCGGACGAGGCATTCGTGCTCATTTTAATTCGTCGTTCACGCCTCATTAGTGTTCGCGGCTCATTTGTACAGATGAGAAAAGGATACGAACAAAAAGCAGAAGTTATTCGCATGACTTTTAAAAGTTGAAAATTAATTTTCTTTATTTTCTTTGAAATCCTGTCGGATAAAACACTATTATCTATTTATTTTGTAAGCAAAAATGGCAGAATTCCCCTTTTGAAGGCCGAGCGGTGGCGGGCTAATGCGACATGGTGCTTCACGGAGTGGAGAAGCCACATGACCTCAGGGTCTTGTTACTGATTGCCATCTACGCAAAATCTTGAAAAGTCGAACTTGTAAAAGAACCCTTCCCCCCAGTGTCGGGATTCTCTCGTGATCGATAAGTTATCATCATCGTGGAGCTCTTGTTCCCTCTGCTTCCCTCTTTGCAGGGTTAGCATGCTGAGCTTGCTTCTGCAGTTGTTTTTCTTCCTTATTTTTAGCCACGTCGCGTTGCGAACGCTGGCTCTAAGAGAGCTCCGCGTTGTTCTTCTTCTTCTTCTTCTTGTTCTTTTTCTTCTTCTTCTTCTGGCGAAGACAAAACCTTTAGGACGCGGCTCTTGGACACATTTGTCCTTGTTTTTCTTCTGCTAACGTGAAGACGAGGAAGTGACATTGTATTTACGCTTTTGGAATACATCTGGCATCTTATTGAATAAGTTGGGCCAATATTAATTCAATTTATTAAAGATTCATTTTTTTACATAATTTCCACAATTTTTTGCAAAAATCCATAATTTTCACGATCCAATATTGTTTTCAAGGAATGTTAATGGCAGATCTGAAAACGTTGTAGTCTTAACAATTTCTTGTTTGCTTTATAATTTACTACCACAACATTTCTATTGAATTATTCTTGTCCTTACTTTTTTTAGACGAACCCTCTCTACCATGAGCAAGCAGGTTACATCACATCTCAGCAGGGCTGCCTACAAGTGCCTTCGTCAGTCTCAAGAACAAGAGAACCAGATAGGTGAAGCTGCCTTACGAAAGTTTCTACAGCCCTCAGACAGAGTGGATGGGAAGAAGTCTGATCATGGACCAGAGACTGACGAGACCTTACCTGAAATTCAAAAACAAACAAGGGATGCATTAGGGCAGGAGTCCACTGAGGTAAATGAACTGCATGAGCTACGTCGAGCTATAGATCTACCTCAACGAGATTACAGTTGGATTGATATATTTTGTGATGTGGCAACGTGGCCACACTATATTTCTCAACATATTTGAGTGGATCTAGTGATGAAAGGCCCTCTGGGTATTCAGAACAGGGATGGGCCTTTTCCCAAAAATGAGAACCACAGTATGTCTGCGGAGTGGTTTTTCAAAAAGCTAGAGAATGGAGAAAAACTCCAACGCCACTGGTTGCTCTATTCACCCTCAACGGACTCCCTCAAATGTTTCTGCTGCTGCCTTTTCAACCCTGGTAGTCGCTCCTTTGCCAAGAAGGAGGGATTTAACAAGTGGAGGAAGTTAAACCCTCGGGTATCTGAGCATGAATAAAGTCCAGGCCATGATGAGGCATCCATGAAGTGGAAATAGATGTGTATTCGCTTGGAAAGAGGAGCAACAATAGATCATGACGTCCAACGTCAGATTGAAAGCGATGCGACAAAATGGCGCACCATTCTCAAATGCATTCTCGATGGTATCATGTATTTATCACGCCAAAATCTCGCTTTTCGTGGGCATAGAGACTCTCTCACCCGAAATAACTAATAACCCGGGGAATTTCCTGGCACTAATGCAACTGTTAGGAAAACATGATCCAGTAATGAGAGAGCATTTGATGAACATTGAAGCTGTTCCCCACCCTACCGTTACATACCTCTCATCCACAATTCAAAACGAATTCATACAACTTCTCGGTAGCCGGGTCAAGTCAGACATCAAGGAAGTTAAAACCGAAAAATACTATGCCCTCATTTTGGATAGTCACACGTAGATCTCCAGATCAATCACACGTAGATCAGATGTCTCAGATCCTAAGATATGTCTAGATCTCACATGGGGAAGTGAAAGTAAAGGAGTCATTTATTGATTTCATGCAGCTGGAAAGCAAGACGGCTAGGGATTTAACACAACAAATCGTCAGCAAGCTGCAAGATGATGGTCTTGACTTCATGAACCTCCGTGGTCAAGGGTACGACAATACCGCTATTATGGCTGGGGTTCACCATGGAGTTCAACGGCGAATTACTGACATCAATCCAAAGGCTGTCTTCATTTGGTGCACCAATCATTCCCTTAATTTGGCTGGAGTTCACTCTGCTGCAACTACATTGAACGCCATGACTTTTTTTCAGGACAATCGAGAAACTTTACCAGTTTTTCTCTGAACATTAAGTTTGGGTTTCTCACGTCACTCAGTTTTCTGATGGACTTGGCCAACGACAGAGACATTGCCATGAAAATCCATCATCTCACTGAGACATACGATGATATCATCGCCAGCGAGTTACAGAAGGAGATTCATCGTCTTCGTCGACACATCAAAATGTATGAGGAAGCCACTGGGATGGAAACGGTGGACTGGAAGACTAATGAAATCCTTCAATACGTTGTGAAGTAAGGATTCGAGGAATTTTTCCCAAACCTTCTCATCACACTGAGGACGTTTCTCACCATATGTGTGAGTGTTGCAGCATGTGAGAGGAGCTTCTCCAAACTGAAAATGATAGAGACCTACCTCAGATCCACAATGAGCCACTCTCGGTTCAGTAATCTAGCCATCCTCTTCATTGAGCGTGAACTAGCCGAGTCAATTGACTTTGAAGCTGTGATAGACGACTTTGCCTCACTGAAGGCTAGGAAAAGGTAAACCACAGTCACACCAACTGCACATTTAGTCAGCTAATGACCATTTATAAAGGCAGAAAACAAAACTTCAACTGTTTACTTGCAAATGCACTGTACGTAATTTGATTTGTAATAAAGTCATTTCATCGGGCTTTGTGTTTAATTCAGCATGTGAGTTACGAGGGGGCGGAAATTTGACATCTCGCCCCGAGCGTCATTTTTCCTCGATACGCCACCACATGTGTGAACCTTTTTTTCCTCATAGGTAGGCGGTCATACGTGTAAAATTTCGCCTCGATCTGTTCAGCCACTTCAGAGAAGATTTTTGAAAGTTTAAAAGAAACAAAATAAAACCCCAAAATGGCTGCCGAATCATGTGACCGATGACATCATTTGTTTTTCTATAGACCATTTTATCCCAAGATGACGCTCAAAACTTTTCATACTGATCAGATGTAGCATTTTACATATGCAATTATGACGTCTTAACAACGGCACCTATGACATCATTAAAAAAACTCACTTATTCCCCATGAGGAGTACTTGCCGTGTGCTAAGTTTCAAATTTTTCCTTGGTGCAGTTTCAGAGATACAGAGGTCCAAAGTTTTTCCAACATGGCTGCCACACCACGTGACTTATGACGTCATTTATCAGGAAAACATTCTACATGTGAAGTCGCACCTGTGGTGAAAATTTTGTCTCAATCCAACAAGCGGTTGTGAAGAAAAACACTAAAGTTCTGCGCGGACAAACAAACGAACCCAAATGCAATACCCTCTCCTTCAGCGAGGGTAACTAGAGAGTTCATAGAATACCTTGCCCCATGCAGTGTTCAAGTTTATACAAGCAGCAGTCAATAAGTAACCTTAAAATGGCGATATAAATTTGAGAATGTAATGTGTGTAGTTGTTCACGACATATGTTATATCTATGGGTAAGAGTCATGTTTTGCCTGTTTTAGATCTGGCAACATTGAGCGTATGACGTCAGTAGAGCAGTTCCAAGATGGATGCTCCCTTAGAAGAATGCAGCAGGGAGGAGCAACGTTCTGTCATGCGTTTCTTGGGAAGTGAGTGTGAATCCCAGTGAAATCCATTTCAGACTGAAAATGCAATCTGGTGACGCATGCTTATTGCTGCAGCAGGTGTTCAACTGGGACATACATTCAATTGAAATGAAGTTGATCCTCGATCATAAACTGCCATTTGTAGACACACGGACAGACAGACAGAAGTTAACCAATTGCTTAATCTCAATTTTCACTTTGCACGCGGAGAGTATTAATGGTTTCCAAAAACATCCTGTATAATTCTCTCCCGTAATTTTTTTTTTTTTAATCATCAAAATTCGTAAATAAAATTGTTTCCCGTGACTTTTGCCTCCGATCACAAAATCGACGTGCCTAATGCCCAGATGCTATGAGATGTGTGCGCCGAATATGAAAGGAATGAATCGAGTAATTTTCAACAAAAGGTTCTGGACGACACACGGACTGACAGCACCCAAAATACAAGCCCCAGCCAGGATGACGCCTGGTTGGGGGCTAATAATTGTTTCCATTGTATTCACCGTAATGTAATATTCGCCTGCCATTCTAGTTACAATTACATCTTACAAGACAGGCTTTTCCACGTACAGGTTGCACTGCAGAAAAGCCAACAAAGCCCAGCAAATGTCAGATGAGAAAGGCCAGTCTGATAGTGAAAAATCAAAGCAGGTGCATACAACGTTGCAAACATCCAATCACAGCATAACCTGCACAATAAGAGCATTTGAGCTTGCTTTTTTTGTCTTTCACCTCCATCCATCTGATACAAGCATTTTACACGAATGTGAGAAAATATCCATGTGTCATTGAATGAGCTTACCTCGTTCAACCCCTCTGTCTGCTCCTCATTTTGTATTGCATCTGGTATTTCGATTTCACAAAAACCAAATTGACACAAAGTAAAACGAAAGGAAAGCAAAAAACCTCTTGAAATAACAAACCCGACACTATTTTGATGACAAAACATCAAACAAACTATTTTTCAACGATATTCATGAACAAAAATGCAAACCTCAAAGGGACGGGGTTAGAGTCATTGTCTTAAAACCCTGCCCTACCTTGAAGGACTTGGAGAGGCAGAGGAACGGCTTGAATTGGAGGAAAAAGACGAACCAGAGTGTGATGGTCGACGTGACTGGCTGCGAGACGAGCCTGAGAAAGAACTTGAACGAGACGACCTGGAAAATAAAAAGGAAAAAGACATGCTTGCTAAAGATCCCACGACATCTGCATTGCAGCAGGTAACCACCATGACCGCCACATTAACAGCGCACGTGCAAGCAAATGGAAAGGAAGAATTGTGCATTGGTCCATTTATGACGAAAATATAGAAAACCAATTTCAGCTCTTTAACATCCTAAAAATAAACAATGAAGAGGAGAGAAGAATGAAAGATGATGGCGATGGAGATGGATAAAGGTTAAATAAAATAAAGAGGTGAATTCTAATAGTATTCATGCTTGCACCACAGCAACACCACACCAATTTACCTACACTAGATCAAAACAAGATAGAATACAAAATGTTTTTGTAATTCAAAATAAAGGTGTTTTTGAAGGTTTTTTTTGAAAAATTTTTTTCCCTTTCCAGGGGAAACACAGTCTTGGGTAAAAACCACACATTAACTACACAACACCCCTTGACGAGACACCCACCAACAACACATATTATGTACGCATGCACATAATCACCCATCAATGCTCAATTTTATCAATGTGTTTACCACACCTCTTCTGCCTCTGCCTCTGCCCGAATACGGATGGTGGTTATGTCCGGGCAGTGTTTGTCTCTGGACAGTATTTACAGTATGACCGGTAAAAAATGGATTTCAAATATTATTTTGTTTCCATCTTCACTGTTATTCTATGCAGAATCATTTTGATGAGACAGTGTGAATCGTATTGGACGCTTTACTGCACATCTGCCTTCCCTTCCTCTAGCTCAATTTAATTTTTCACAAGCCACTCTTCACACATCACACCATTTTGATGATACAGCATGAATCGTAATTGACCTTTACTGCACATCTGCCTTTACTTCCTCTCAGTTCACGCTGCCTTCCCTTTCCCCACCCCTCTTCACTCTCCTTCCATACCTCCCTCCTCTCTCTCTCTCTCTCTCTTTCCCCCTCCACCTTCTCAATCTCCCCATCAACTCTCTCTCTCCCCTTCTTTTTCTCTCCCCCCCCCACCCCCCCCCACATTTTCCCGTCAGCAAAGCGACGGGTGGTATTTGCTGGCCATCATCACACCATTTTAAAGCCTTTTTCCCTGAGCAGGGGTCAGCTTTTTGCGGGCTCCAATCATGGTACCCTTTCTGTGGCAATGTTTTTATGGCCGGATGCCCTTCCTGATGCCAACCCTTTAGTCGCCTTCGCCACGCAGGGATAATTTACCAGAATACTGGTGCTCATTTCGCCGACTTCGGAAGGATGACAAGCTGAGTCAACCCCCCTGATGTTAATTCAGTGGCCAACAGGGCTCGAACTCAGGACCCCGAGGATCCCAAGCCACCACCCTAACCACGAAGCCAACACCAGGCTCCGGGTGGTATTTGCTAGTTATGAATCATAATGGTCCTAGTGCTGATCCCTGAGGTACCCCATTACTTGCATCCTCCCAGTAAGACATCCTCCCACTCACAGCCACTCTTTGCTTCCTATCACTAAGCTAGTTTGCAATGCAATTACCGATCTGACCAGCCACTTCACAAGCCATCACCTTGGCTAACAACCTCCGATGTGTTACCTTATCAAATGCCTTCTTAAAGTCTCGATATGCTATGTCCACTACCCATCCCTCATCTACCCAAACAGACACTGCTTCATAGAACTCAAAGATTTGCGAGACAAGACCTACCTTTGGTAAACCCATGCTGACTACCTTTAATTAATTTGTATTTATTTAAATGGTTCCTCATCTCGTCCCTAATTAATGTCTCAAACACCTTCCCCACAACTGAAGTCAAACTAATAAGTCTATAGTTTCCCAATTCTTCGCTGGATCCTTTCTTAAATAATGGTGTTACATTTGCTACTCTCCAATCCTACGGTACCTGTCCTGACTCCAGCTAACTATTGAAAATATCCGTTAACATCTCACTTACCTGCTCAGCCACCTCAATCAATACTCTCAGAAGCATATTATATGGCCTCGGGGCCTGATCTACTCTGAAATTACCTAGCTGTTCCTTTACTTCCTCCACTCCAACCTGGATCTTCTGTAAAAGCCCTTCGTCACCACCTTGATAGATACTCTCAGCGATTGGCAATTCTCCTGACTGTTCTTACGTAAAATTGAAGCAAAATAACTGTTTAATAAGCCTCTCCATCTCACTTTCCTCACTAACCACTCTCCTGGTGCTGTTTATCAATGGGCCACACTTGTCCTAACCTGTTCATTACCCTATATATACTTAAAGAACATTCTTCTATTAAGCTTATATCCTTAGCCATGACCTTATCACACTTTCTTTTGGCTTGCCGTTATTTTCTTAACTTTCCTCCAATTACTCCGACACTGATATAATCTAACTCCGAGTGTGTGTGTGTGTGTGTGTGGTGTGTGTGTGGTGTGTGCGCGCGCGCAGCGTTTCCTCCATAACTCCAAAATTTTTCGTGCACACGAAGGGAACTTCAAGGTAGTGCATGCGTGAAAATTGGGTGTTTGGGTTCATTTAAACACCCTTTCGAAGATAATTAACGGTCTTATTTAAGCATCTTATATCAAGGCTCAGCTTTGGTCAGCCCTCTATCAGCTTGCAGGGGGTCTTGATTCGCCATTTTGTTTGGCCTATTCAAACATGCCTTGATTTGGAAACATTATCTACTCTCGCAGACCAATTACCTCTACCACCAAAGGTGAAGGAGGTTGTGTTTTCACCCTTTTCTGTCTGTTTGTTTGTTTGTTTGTCTGTGTACAGGACATCTCAAAAAGTTGTGGATGGATCTGGATGAAATTTTGTGGATGGGTTTGGTGTATGACAAGGATGAACTGATTAGATTTTGGTGAAGATCCAATCCAGATCCAGATCTGATAATTTGTTAAGTGATTCTTCACCATTGAG
>CM068955.1:115608962-115641264 GCA_035128595.1 Eptatretus atami
TGGGCCAGGGCGGGATTATACGTTCGTTATTATTATTGCCAAATTATACTACTATGATTGTTATTGCTGTTAATATTATTACTATTAACGAATTAATGTATGCTTTGTTACAATGTTATCATTCTTTTTGTTATTTATTTTGTAATTAGAATGCCATGCCACGGAAGGAGCTATTAAGCTGCTCTTTCCACCTTAACATGGCATGCGTTTAAAACATGGGAATTCTTCCTGGTTCTTTGTAGTTAATTTGCCGAATCAACTCAGGAGATCATGACAATCATTTCAGTGTGTCACACTCCACATCAGAAAACTCCATAAAAACAACATGACGCAGACAGGCAGACAGACAGACAGACAGACAGACACAGTAGATGCTTGCATGTGCCAACAAATAAAATAATAAAAAACTTAAATGCAAAATAAGGCAGCAATCCAGACCTGCCCCTTTAAGAAAGAAGCGGCAGATGGGTCTTGGGCGAGAACGCTTGTCACTGCCGTCTTTTACTTCGCCCTCCTCCAGATCATCATCCTAATGGCAGGGAGGTAGACAATAATGAGCCATTCAAAGCAACAACAAAAGAGTATACCTTCGAAGTCTTTCTCCCACCTATGGAACCATCTCCTAGAGTCAGCAGCACAATGTCACACTTCTGTAAAAGGAGACCAAAAACTGGTTGTACGGAACCAAAATGCAACCCAAAGGCATTTCATCATCCAATTGAGTATGGTGTGCACGCATACAAGCTATCAAGCACACACAAACACCCCACATATCATCTTGCCTACAAGCCCTCAGCTTTCGTTCTCCTCCAGAACCCACCATTTTGTGGAGAAACGTCGTACACAAGTTACACGGCTGGTAAACCTCGCTCTGAATCGTGAGAACAATATAACCCACATTAGTGAAATAAAGCAGCAAAGACAACTACTGAGCCGGTCTACAACCTGGTAACATGCAAATATTGTGTTACCGTCTGTTATGGCAACTTACCATCTGGCACTAATCTCATAGTAATATTAAGCACGAGCGAGAACATGTCCTCCACCGATGTGATATTTTGTAAGTCCAAAAAGGGCAGAAATGAAAAGTTGATGAAACGCCCTGAAACTCGAACATGTTCTGTAACTTATCATAAAAAAGCCATGTACCAAGTTTCAGTTGAATATTTTAAAGGGTATGGGGAAAAATAGTCTGAAAAACCACAGGTGGGATGGACAGATGAAGAGCAAACCTATAGTCCCCTCCAGGTGAAACCGGTCGGGGACAAATAACCCTCCCACGTAATACCACTCCCTGATAACCACACAGACAAGTTCTTCCATATAAAACACAGTAAACTAGAGTGACACGCAGTATAGCGCACACCTCCCTCCGCCAGACTGAACAGTATACATTTTGTTTCCCACCAATAGGCCGGATCTGCATCCGGACCTCAACCAAAATATATTCAGCTCGTTCTTGTCACCTACCCAAATCATTCACCTAGTTTTGTCATAATCCGTCCACAACATTTTGAAATATCATGCTATATGTCGATTTTGGCCCCATCTCTCAATGGTGAAGAATCACTTAAAAAAATAAAAAATAATTCTCGTATCCAGATTCGGATCTTCACCAAATTTGAATCAATTTGTCCTTGTCCCGCACCCAACCTCTTCACCTAGTTTCATCCAAATCCATCAACAACCTTTTGAGATATCCTGCTCACAGACAAACAGACAGACAGACAGACATCGGTGAAAACATAACCTCCATCCACCTTTGGTGGCAGAGGTAATTAAATATATAAACTCTGTCAACTATAATTTAACTTCACCAAGTTATCGAATCATGAAAATGAAGGGTCTCACAGAAGGTTATGCACATTTCCGATGAATAAACTACGGTATTAACTAAGCCAGCGAAACAACGAGTTTTGCTAAAAAAAAATAACCTATCATGGTATCACCCCACAGGTGTTTTGTTAATTCCAACAGAAGAACTGATGAATGTGATGAAAGGAACCCAAGATTACAATCTATGTGTAATAATTACATACATATGCTTTTAGTAAATTTCATATAAATGCGTGCAAGATAAAATGAAGCATATTCATGCGTTTCATTGCTATATACTGTAGTGAACAGGCTGCAAGTGCATCGACCGACACAAACGAGTGTTGCCACGAGAATCTCGGGATAGGTGGACCAATCCAAGCTCTTTCCTGTATGAAGTGGCTTTGACTGGCCAACAACAACAACAAAAAAAGAGCATCGAGCACACCATTCCCCTTTCCACAATCACAATCACAGCTACATTACACCACATGGTTTCATAATTGAAGCTGCTGGGAATGGTAATCATGACCTCGGATTTGAGGGGAAAAAAAGATCACGATTGCTGGGAGAAATTAAAAAAACAAAGAAAAGTTTTTTTCAAGAATGTCGCCAAGGTGGCAAAATCTTGACACTTTCTACTTCACCGCAACCCTCTCAAACATCTGAGGGATGTTTCCTTGAGTCATGTCTGTGGACACCCATATTGAAAATATGTACAATTATTGCCAAACTGGAGATAAATATCCCTTCATAGTCAAAGAATGCCATCACATGAAACGCATGAATCACCTGATGACCGATATAGCTTAAGAGCTGCTGCACAGACAGCAACCACAATTAGCAAGCGGTGTAATGTGGTGTCAAGGAACCTTCCAAGAAGAGCACACCACTTGCCAAACGTAGTTCAGGCGGGTATTTGTAATTTGTCGAAGGTCCTGGCGATAACCAACCTACTCTTCAAGAAAGACATCTTGGGGTCTTTAACATCTGCCAACTAATACTATCAAACGAGACATCCAGTTTATCGTCCATCTGAGGGATGGCGTGCACACACCGATGCCTCGCTCTGTATGCGAAACACCAGGATGCAAATTTAATTTATAGCTGGGTGAGGATTCAAACCCAGGCGAGACAGCTCAGAGGTGAGTGTGCATACCATGAGGCTATTCTGCCAATCCAATTGGCAAACAGACAGATGGAGTAAAAAGGAAAGTTCCTCCATATTTCAAATGCAATGTGTAGAGATGAAAAAAAATAAAACTTCCACTTACATCAATTTCACCATCATCAATCTCTCCATCGTCTTCTGCCCTTTTCAGGACACCTCGGGCATCTGCAGCTTCCGCAACTACATCCTGCCCTCTTTCTGCTTTAATATCTACTCCCTTTGACTTCTCTTTTACTGGCTCTTCATTTATTTTCCCATCATACTTGACTGCTTTTTTATCCTTTACTTCTTCGTTTGTACATGATGCGGTTGCCACAACGACCCCTTTTACTTCTTGTCCTTCTCCATCTTCGATGTCTTCCTTGCATTTATCTTCATCACCACTGGCACAGGCTCCTTCATTTTCTCTGACTTTTTCATCACCCACATCAATCTTTAACATCTCAGCATCTTCTTCCTCATCATAATCCAATTCGTGGTCATCCACATATCTGCCCGAAGCATCCTCAGACTTCCTGACCAAGCCAGAGGTGTTATCATCAGCATGCTCAGAAAGTAGGTTTTCCAGAGACCCCTTCACGACATGACTTCCTGAGGAATAAAGAAAACAAAAATGAAAACGAAGCATTCCAAAAGCATACCTCCAAAAACCCCAGACAGTCAGACAGGGGTGAAAACATAACCTGCCACCACCATAAATGAATTACAATCATACGAATAGTATGCCTGGTGTTGGCTTAATGGTGAGCATGGCGGGCTTGGGATCCGAAGGTCCCGAGTTTAAATCCCGCTCAGCCATTTAATAAATACAAGGTGGGGTTGACTCAGCCTGTCATCCTTCCGAAGTGGGCAAAATGAGTATCAGCTTTCTGGGATGATTGAGCCATTCAATTATCCTGCGTTGGAGTGGCGACCGATCCAGGATCGTGCCCAATAGCCCAGGAGACTGTTTAAGCAGCACCGATGCTCTATACAGAGTATGGTCCCAATGGATGGATACTAAGAGTTCAACATCGCTTGAATTATATTAGCATACCAAGAGGTATATTGCGTTGGTTTTGATGTTCGATAAAGACGGCCAAGAGTCTTTCCACATTTTCCATGATGCTGCTTCGGATTATCTTAGTAACGCTTAAATGTGTCACACTTTGAAGACTTTCATTGACTAAATTGTTCTTGCTATCGTAGGAGGTAGCACCAAAAAAGCAAAACAAAATCTGAAAACCCACTCCGTGGGAGTGCCTCCTGTGCAGCTGCGCTCTGCAGGGCAGCCCACCCCACGGAATGATGGGATTGGGGCAAAGCCTTCGGGACCACCACTCTTTCATGATAGGAAGAAAACCACAGGGAAACCTTACCGGGTCAGAATGCGGTTGTGTGTGTCGGGGTGGTGCTGAAGTGTTGTCGACCAGCCGGTGGTCTCCTTGGGTTAACCTGAGGCGGCCTCTTCGTGTGGGAGCCTGGAATGTCCTCTCCCTAAACCCACGGTCACAACGAACCCACGACGCATTTGTGCCACAACACGACAGAAAATTTGGGCAAATCGTGGGTCATCGCAAGACAGTCCTACGAAATTTTGAGCATCGTGGCATCGACTTGCCATCGTGAGGCAAAATTGGACATGCACCTTTTTTTGCTCGACGATTTTTTTGTGGTATCTATGTCTTGTGGCTGTCGTGAGTCTGTCCTACGACAGTCTTGCGTTATATAGTCGGGAGACGGACGCGAGAGCATCGCACGCGCATCCCACGAGTGAACCACGACCTGATCACGTGAAAAACAGCCCCCCCGACAACTCACGATGGTCCCACGACTGACTTGCGACACACCCACGACATATCTTTTTTTTCTGTCGCGTACCCATCGCCAAACCATCTTTAATGTGTCGTAGCCCTTGTGACCACTCAAAATAGATTTCGGGCATGTTGCAAGATCTGGCCACGACAAATATTTTATGGGTCTACCACGCCAAAATTTCGTACGATCCGTTGTGCCCGGGGCTTAAGAGAGGATCATCACCTGTCTGTTATAAATCATCTGAGCTCAAGCGTCTGGACATCGGTATTGCAGCACTCTCTGAGGTTTGGAGACCGGATTGCGGCAAGATCATGGCGGGTGGGTACACCTACTATTGGTCTGGTCGCTGTGATGGTTACCATGCCCAAAGAGTTTCTGCAGCTGTGTCCAATAAGCTGACTCCAATGATAATTGAGGTAACACCGGTCAATAAGCGCATTCTGAGACGAAGGATTCGTCACTCCTTGGGTGTCATTTCCCTGGTATGTTTCTGCCTCCCTGGCGTCATTCTCCTCCTGAAGCGAGTGATCTCACCGTGAAGGACGCATTCTATGCCATGCTCAAGTCTGGGGTTGATTAGTGCCCCAGGTGAGATACTCGTCTAGTCTTGGGGGATTTCAACGCATCGACTGGAACGGATAGGGATGGTTATGAGACATGTGTTGGTCCCCATGGGTCTGGAACTATGAACCAGAATAGCACCAAGTTCCTTGGCTTTGTAAGAAGTCATGGACTTAGGGAGGCTGGTTCATGGTTTCAGCAACCACAAGCTCATCGCTGGACTTGGTGTTCCATCGCTGGTGATGTGGCAAGGGAGATTGACCATGTGCTCGTTGATGGTCACTAGAGGATGATCCAGAACAGCAGGGTACACTGGAGTGCTCAGTTCCTCAATACCGACCACAGGCTTGTTGTAGCAACTCTGAAGTTGCAGCTTAAATCCGGAGAATGGTACCATCCCAGCCTAGCTGGAGTTTGGCAAGCTCAAGGATGAGAGGGTTGCTGAGGAGTTTGCAATAGGTTGAGTGGAGATTTGGGGGGTTGGGTGCTTTGGAATCCTGAAGAGTTGTGGAGTGCTTTCAAACCACTGTACTCGATGTTGCCGGTGGATGTCTTGGAACTCACAGTAGGGCGAAGAAGAATTTTGTCTCTCAAGGGACACTGGATATCATTGACCAGAGTCGCAGGGCCAAGCTGAATGGCAGAGCTGAGCTGTTCAGGGAGCTGAGGCGTAAAACTGTATGTGCTCAGGGTGGACAAGGAGGGTTATGTGCTAGGAATCTGTGAGGGGTGGAGCATCACCTGTGGTCAAGTGATTCTCATCCTGCTTACAGGGGAATTCACACATTGCGTTCCCCAAGCCCGTCCCTCGTGTACTGCAGTTAGAGCGGAGGGTGGTGGGCTCTTGACAGAGATCGAAAGTGAAGGCCGCGCTGGGCCAGTTACTTTGAGTGGCTGTACCAGACTGATCCACCAGATGTCGAGTTGAGATGTCAGGGTGTTACTATCCCTATTGCTGACTCTCAATCAACTGTGATCCACTTATTTGTGGAAAACCAGCTGTGGTGAACCTGATGAATGGGGTAAAGCTCCTGGGATCTGTGGCATCCGTGCTGAACTTCTCAAGGCTGGTGGAAATGCTGCACTGGTGTTGTTGCATGCAGTTCTGTGCTCTGCCTGGAACACAGGCATCATCCCAACTGACTGGGAAGAGGAGCCTTGTTGTCCCTCTCTGGAAAGGGAAGGGGGATCGCCAAGACTGCAACACCGAGGGGTGACGCTGCTCTCAGTGCCGGCAAGGTCTTTGCTCGGATATAATTACCTCTGCCACCGAAGGTGAAGGATGTTGTTTTCACCCCTTTCTGTCTGTTTGTACAGGACATCTCAAAAAGTTATGGACGGATCCGGATGAAATTTTGTGGACAGGTTGGGTGTGTGACAAGGATGAACTGATTACATTTTGGTGAAGATCCGGATCTGATCCACGACAACAATTTTTTTTGTGATTCTTCATCATTGAGAGAAAGGGCGAAAATTTATATCAAGCACAATATCTCAAAAAGTTGTGGACGGATTCGGACGAAACTTGCTGGACATGTTGGTTGTATGACGAGGAAGAATTGCTTCAATTTTGGTAAAGATCTGGATTCGGATCTGATGATTTTTTAAGTTATTCTTCACCATTGAGAGATTGGGCTAAACTGATATATAGCACGATATCTCAAAAATGTAACGGGCCTGATATGTTCTCATGGATCGGGCATTACGGGGCGGAGCCATGTGCTCTACAGAGTGCCCATCTTGTTCTTGATAGGGTTCGCCACCACCAGCGTCCAGAGCAGTCAGGCTTTACACCAAAGAGGTCAACGATTGAGCACCAGCGTCCAGAGCAGTCAGGCTTTACACCAAAGAAGTCAACGATTGACCGTATCCTTGATCTTCAGGTCCTCACCGAACGCAGACGAGAGCTTCAGCAGTGGCTGCTTGCAGCCAATGTTGATCTCTGTAAAGCATTCATTTCAGTGAATTGGGATGCCCTCTGGAGGATTCTTGGTCTTCGTGGGGTGCTACCAAAACTGATCAATCTGATGTCTGAACTATACTCTAGTACTGAGAGTGCTGTGAGATGTGGTGGTACCATCTCTGACTTGTATCCAGTTGTTACTAGAGTTCGTCAGGGTTGTGTATTAGCTCCCACACTTTTCAGCACTTGTTTGGACTGGATTCTGGGGAGGATGTCGGAGAGATCAAGCTGCAGTGTATCGTTTGGGAAGGTCAAGAACACTGACCTTGATTTTGCAGATGATGCAGTCATCTTTGAGGAGACTCTGGATATCCTTTTGGGGGTCCTCGAGGTGATGAATGAGGAGTCGGAGCCGCTGGGATTACGTGTTTCCTGGGTCAAAACTAAGATCCAGCTTTCAATGATATCTTGGATGCTGCAATCTTGTCTGTGCCTGTTTGTGGTGAGGATGTTGAGGTCACGGAGAGATTCACTTACCTTGGCAGTGATATTCATGTCTCTGATGGCTGTGAGCCAGAGGTCAATGGATGGCTGGGTCAGGCCTGTGGAGTCATGGAGTCACTGGATCATGGGGTGTGGCGCTGCCAGTAATTGTGCGGGGGGACGAAAGTCCGAGTCTTCAGGTCCTTCGTGCTTCCAGTCTAGCTCTATGGATGTGAGACTTGGACTATGAGCAGGGATCTGAGACGGTGACTTAATTCCTTTGGTACCAGGTCTCTTCGGAGAATCCTTGCATATTGCTGGTCGGACTTTATGTCCAATGAGTGGTTGCTGAGAGAGGCTCAAATGAGATTTGTTATCTGCATAGTCCGTGAGCATCAACTGCCTCTGTATGGCCATATGGCTCGTTTTCCTGACGCTGATCCTGCTCACCAGATTCTCTCTGTGAGGGAGCCTCGTGAGTGGAGGAGGCCAATGGGCTGAAGAACCACTGCCTCGGGGTTCCAGCAGGTTGATCAGCATTCCAAGGAGATGGGGATGGGGGATGGCCAGATGGAGGCTCCTGAGTACCGGCGGTGACGGACGCCCAGCGACGCGCTGCTCCAGAGCATGCTCCCATACCTGACCTGACCTAAGGTAGCACAAGCTTTCTTCCGATAATGAACCGCTCATTCTCTGGCATCAAAATGCTTTAAAACCTCTAATTTAATTGTTAAACTTTTTTTTTCCTTCTACTGGACTCACAACTGTCACTTATTGAGCGTTTTTGACTCATCTTCACAAAGAGAATGAATCACGCTTCAAACAACAACAAAATGGCATGATACAACTGTTGAGCGTCTACACTGGCCTCTACGTCTACGCTGGCCTCTACGTCTCCGCGACACAAAGGTGCTCGCTGTGGCCCACTGGCAAAACGAGGCAATAGCGAATGTCATGACATGAAAAGCATATACAGGTTGTGGCCAAAAAAAAAACTGGACACACCTGGGGAAACTAAGAACACCAAGCAACGACTTCCACACAGGTGTGTGGCCCTTGTGCTAAGCAAATCACATCCCAGCATGCTCCAGGTCATGTATAAAAATGCTCTACAGGCCTGGTTGCCTATAATTATGGCTAGGATGCCTGCAAGAAGAGACTCTCCAATGCCCCCATCTGCAGAGCACATGTGGTTGCCCAATGGTTTGATGAGCATGACACTGATGTTAACCATACGCCATGACCTTCTCAGTCACCAGATCTGAACCAAATCAAGCATTTATGGGATATTCTAGAACGACACCGGACAGCATTTTCCACCTCCATCAAACAGGTGTGAGTTGATTGACTTTCTCGTGGAAGAATGGTGCCTGCATCCCTCCTGCAGAATTCCAGACACTGGTGGACTCTGTCACGGTGCATACAGGCCGTACTGGCCACACGTGTGGCCCGACACCCTGTTCAGCGACTTTATATTGGCGTTTCCATTTTTTTTTTGGGGGGGGGGTATCTGTTGGTGTACTTGTGTATCAGCGACGTTATAACGAAAGAAGTTAACTGAATCATGTTAAGTGAGGAATTACTGTATAATCATAGCACACGCACTTCCATAATTATTGGTTGCACGTTGGTTGTGTACGCAATGTACCATGTGACCTGAGTGTGCTGCAATGTTAAAAAAACAACTGCTAAATACACAAGAATGTTTTATTGTTAAGCTCCCAAAATCCAGGCTCACTGCAAATCTCCACCCATTTGTTCCTCTTTTCTCTCGACTGTGGAACCAACTTCGCTAGTCTGTTCAGTCCAATTCTTCCCTCCAGAGTTTCAAGACAGCTGTTTACCACTACCTCTGGTCATCCCACATCCATACTCATATCTTCTACCCAAATGAACCAATGCCCAAGCATTCCCTTTTTCCAGCTTATTGCATTCCCTCCCAACCTACCCCCTCTCAATCAACTTTTTGTTTGTTCTCGGATGGTTTGCTCCTTTTGTTTCACCCCCACTTTCCCCTTCCTCTTCTTGCAGTGTTTCAATCAGCTTGTTCATCCCCATGTGTCCTTTTCCCCTTCTCACTTCTATTCTGCTGTTGGTGTTTTCCTCTTTCCATTTTGTTCCATTCCATTCTGCTCCAGCTCTTCCATGAGCTTCGACCATGTACACAAAAAAAAGAGAAAAAAAGCATAATCGTGTACATGTATTTACCAATCAATTTTGCTCAGCCTTCCTGTTGGTTGTGCACATCAGGTGTTCACAATAGTCATTATCCCCACTTTTTATGTTGGGTTCATACATGTATGGAAGCATCTGCCCAGTATCTACCTTGACATGATAATCATTCCAACAATCAAATAAATCCTCATCCAAGAATACGGAGTCAAGTTTATTTTCTGAGTCGGACAAAAATATCGGGTCAGCCATTCAATGTGAGTGGCATACAAGCTGCATGTCGTCTGCCAAATTGTTTCTTTTCATGATGTCATAAACCTTTCCTGTCATGCCATGAGGTGTGTAGGGCTGTTGAGGCTGTTTCATTGGCGAAGGAGTACAATCCTGGACGGGTCTCCACTCTGACACAGGATACTCAAATGGCTTATTACCCCAGTAAGCTGGTACTCATTTTGCCGACACCAGAAGGATGTCAGGCTGAGTCAACCCACCTGGTGTCATTTCAACAGCATGACAGGGGCTCAAACTTGGGACCCTGAGATCTTAAACCAACCATCTTAACCATTAAGCCAACACCAGGCGATGATGTCATAGCCAGAGCACAATGAACACCCTGCTCACAGTGTGTTGTGTGGAGTTTAGGAGCAGCACCGACTCAATTCTTTTTTTAAATACTCAAACGTCTCAAATGATTTTTTTTTTAAGTTTTATTTACTACCTATGTGTCATCATTTTAAAGCTAAAAACAAATGTCACAATCTTCATGACAGGAACCACTTTAGGAATTGCCATTTGTAGTGCAGACATCTCAGAATCTTGCACACTTGTACATGGTACCTCAAGTGTTTGCTCAATTCCATTGGAAAAGCTTAAACCAATTATAGAAATGAGGTAAACAGTCATGGTGCGGCAACTATTGGGTGCCAATTTCTTGGTTGTTCGGTGCAATTTGCCGAGCAAAACGGTCATTTATAAAATCACAATACTCATTGCATATGAAAACAGCAGCTCAGGATTGTGTGTACTGGAATCACGATTCAATCTAAAACTAGAGAGTTTATAGGACACAATACCCTGCACGATGTTACTTCAATTTTCAAGAAATGATGATTTAATGATTGTTTTAAAAATTCTGAAAGTTTAGTGCAATTGAAGTAGTCCAGAAGAAGCTGCAAACACCACTCTTCCATACCACCCCATTGAACCTTTATTTAAATTGAAGTACAGCACATTACTGCAAAACTGGAGGTTTGTGGAAGTATTTATAGTGGGGTGGCTTTGCTGATCAATTGTGCACTTTCCCTTAAAAGCATGAAACTTGGCACATGGTTTAGATAATACAATACAAAGATTTTTAGTCCAGGGGCCACCGGAAATTGCACCCCATATGGTGGCCATCTTGGATTTCAAAATGGCCACCAGTGTGGACCTGTTTTGTTAAATATTTCCTTAACTAGTACAGATAGAGACAGTTGAACCGCCTATACCTACATTTTACGGCTCTAGGAAGCCAATGGTGACATAAAATGTTTGAAAATTGTGGCTGCCATCTTGAAATCCAAGATGGCCACCATTGACAAGCTATTTTCTTCAATATCTCATCAAGTACTAAAGATATCAATACAGTTTTAACGCTTAAACCTACGTTTTAGGGGTCTAGGAATCCAATGGTGAGATTGAATATGTGTTCAGCTATCTTATAATCCAAGATAGCCACATCCAAAGGCTAACATAAAACTATCATCAGTTAGCACAATATGTGAAGGAATGAACCATCAATAAAACATCACAAGCAGTTGGCAAAAAACCAGTTACCGTCACTTGACTTTCTAGTCTCTGTGCATTCCCCATCACAAGAACAAAGTGACGTGCATGGAAGTGCAGACTTCTTACACCTGCAGTGATCAGTGCATCCTTTGTGCATCCACACCGGATAAGCTCATTGCAGATCTTTGCGGCTTCCGGTAGTGTTGTCCAAATCGGTTTAAACTGACCGTCGGATGTTTTTTCCCCAACCCCACTCACTTGGACATGGAGCTCAGGCTGTGCATGTAATGCCTGGCCCCAGCATAATGCTCCTTGGTACACTGCATGCCTAACATGCTGCACCAGAGCATGGTGTGTAGGCGGAATTGATTCCAGAGGTCTGCCTTTCTTTGCAAACAGTTTCTTTCGTGCTGTATTAATGTCACTACAGGTACTTGTGCGATCATACATCAAAATGACAATCTTGCAATAATGCTCATACAGGACTCAGTTATATCTTTTGTGTTGTTCTGGTTGACTTCAGATAGTGCATCTGTGAGCTCTGGAACGACTCCCATACAGCCCATGCAGTTCGCTTACCACGCCCAGCAAACGCTGACACAGTGTCACATCCTGTCAGTGCATGAAACATGGGAGGGCCTTAGACTTCTCAGGGCCGAGAGCAGTGGCTATGTCATGTGCAGGGAGGAATCGCAAGCTCTTCCCTGTTCCAAAGGCTAACCATATCTTCACAGAAAGTCTCCGAGTTGCCATAACTGCAAGTACGACAACATCTGTATCAACGGTTCCGATTAGGATCCTGTCATTCCCTCTCTGTGCCGCATCAGCTGCATGGAGGAACATGCGCCATCTGCCTCTTCTTGGCTGCATGGAGCAAGTGATTCTAGATTCATGCGTGGTGGAGAGCAGTAAGAACCTCTGTTTTCAGTGTGACTACTAACTCTTTGCTCTGGTCTTCAACTGACTTGATTATTTCATTGGACAGGAAACTGAAAAGTTCTGTCTTGTTTTGGTCGACACGAAGAAAATTCTGCCATTGTCCAGGAATTGCAACTGAGGTACCCACACGTCGACGAACTCCCCTGCCACGCTTTTCTCGGGTCATGCTCTTCAGACTTTCAGGCAGGTAACGGTCCCACACCAGGTCAAGTCGGGTTGCAGATTTGTACTGGGAGAGAACAAATGGGCAAGAATTCGCTGCTTGAGCCTTGTAGATTGTATGCGGCTTTCCTGCTTGATTCCTTAGTTGGTCCAGCCTGGAGGAATACAGTTTGATAGATCAGCTAGCTTAAATACAGGAGCAATGGTGGCAACCTCCAAACGGGTTTCCTCAATATATGTCACAAGTTCTGCAAATGCTATGCTACAGAGCATGTTATCGAGATTATCGGTGCCTTCTTGCTCCGTTTGGACCATTGGATGCATGATAATAGAGAGATGCTAAGCACTTTGCATGGTATTTTGCTTCAAGAGCAACCATATCTCCGCCACAGAGACGTCTCAGCAAGTCATCGTCTTCTAGAAGTGCAGCACACTCTCGAACACGTTTGTCTGTTTTTAAAGTAGAAACCTCATGAAGTTTCTCTTTTCCAGATGACCGCCCACAGAAAAAGCAGAGATCTTGAGAAATTGATGATGCAGAACTTGACCGAGTACGCTTAGAAACACCAGATGTACCTTCACCTGCATCATCAGCCGCTATATCTTTAGAACGCTTCCTTGCACGTTCCAGTTTTGTATTGTTGTACGTAAGCCTGCACGACCTATGCCAACGTGCATTATGAGCAAGGAAAGCTGCCTCGACACCATGACCTTCGTCCAATGTGTCAATGTTTATCGTTCTAGGCAGCAGACCGAGGTTATTAAACTCGAGGAGATTATCAGTCAATGTTTTGCACCCTACGAGTGTTGCTTCACCTTGTTCACCTTTTCGTTGACTGGGAAACTGAACCTTTTCAGTGGTGTTCTGTTGACAAAGAATGCAGAGTTCCCACTGAGTAACTCGACCCATTTCAGCATCTGGCTTAGATGGATCCACAAGTTTGATGCGCTTTGCCATCTCCAGTTGCAGATGAACGGGGCTATGTAGGGTTGATCACTTGTGCAGTCACCATAACAATGGATGATGTCCCTGAATGAGTAGATGCATAACTACTACCAGCTTCATAGTTTGATCAATATTTAAAGCATCAAAAATTTCTTTGTCTCTGAAATGTGAGCATAGACCTTTAGAGCAAAATAGCTGTGGATGGCGGGATTTCAAGATGGCAGCCACAATTTTCAAACATTTAATGTCACCATTGCATTCCTAGAGCCCTAAAATGTAGTTATAGGCGTTTCAACTGTCTCGATATCTGTACTAGTTTAGGAGTATTTAACAAAACAGGTCCACAGTGGCGGCCATTTTGAAATCCAAGATGGCCACCATACGGGGTGTAATTTCCGGTGCCCCTGGACTAAAAATCATTGTATGGTGTTACTCAACCATGTGCCAAGTTTCATGCTTTTAAGGGAAAGTGCACAATCGACCTGTTTTTTTGGAGCTAAGCCGCCCCACCATTAGGCGATTTGGTGTTTTCAGTATTCAAGTATATAATTCAATTTAAATAAAATAAAAAATGTAAAAGTCATATAAAGAAATTAATTCTGAGTTTTACTGCCATTTTCCAAGGTGTCTATTGCATCAACTTAACTAACACATTAAATTCGTTTTTCGTGCCTGTTGTTTGTGTCCATTATGACATCCTTAAAAAAAACAACAGTACGTTTCCTGTTTGGAATGATTTTCAATTTTGTTTCACTGACAGGCAGGCAGAGTAAAATATTATCTCACTCTTCTGTTTCACATCTGAAATCAGGACAAAATCAGAGCCACGGTACGATAAAACAAAAGACTTGTCTTCCTATTCATGATCAAAATACAACATTCAATTATAATAAGTCGTTCCTCGATCATAAATAGATAAGACAGACAGACAGACGGATGGATGGTCATGAACGAATTTTCACTTCGCTTGCACAGCATAAATAAAGTTTAATTCAATAACTTTAATGTTTGCTCTAACCTTGTTTACTCTGTGTACCCCACCCCATCCCTCTCCCTTCCACAGATCTCATGTCTCTGTTCCACACTGTTTCTTTCCTTCCCTCGCCCACCCCTCTTTGTCTCCTGCTCCCCTTGTTGTACGTTATGTGTGTTAGCTCTCATACGAGCCTCGAAAGTGCATACAAAAATAAAATAAAAAATAAAATAAAAATAACCTGAGCAATATTATATTCCACTCCATCAAATCTCAAATAGTATTCTTTTTCTACCTATATTTCTTCACATTGACAGAGGAGATAATGCTATGCCAATCCCCAAATAAAAATTACCCCCGTGTGGGGGTGACGGTCATCTCTATAATACCACAAGTTCTCAATGTTCAGTTCAGGTAACCGCGAAACAGTCCAAACTAACCGTTTAGATTGAAAAGTTCACAGAGATACACTAGGATAATACTACTAATGACATAATTAATAAATATGTATTGTTTCATTTAGTACCCAGATTAACACATCAGAATCACCAGTAAGTGCAATACGTGGTTTTTCCGGTCCGTCCACTCTCTGGGGACATTTCACTTCCGGTTGTAGAAAAAAAACGACAAAAAGGCTTAGCTCTCGGAGATTATGATAATCCTGTAGATTATTCTTCACTGATTATAATGCAACTTTCAGAATGAAAATTGGGTCAAGTATTTATAGAGATATTGAGGTTTGAAAAATCGTTAGAGCGAGCAAATTCATTAATTATTAATTCCACAGAAGTTTCGTGACACTGCACAAAGTAACATGTCAGGTATGAAAAAACATTTTGTATGCCAGATTCAATAATTATTAATTATGGAATGTACTCATTGATATATTAATCAGAAAGCCCGAAGCATGTAGCATATTTTATCACTTATCCCCTCATCCGGGATCCGTGGCCTCGCCCCACAGCCTGCAGCCCTATGTCCGCCGGTGATTATGTTAGATATCGGCACGATCGAGAGGAGCCTGCGAATTTATCCCTGCTGATCACTGAATTGATGCAATCGTTCGGCCAGAATATTCGTTGTCAAGATGTTGCGTGATTAAATCACCAATACAGTCACTCGAATTTATACCGCCGACATACTTCTTAACAATCACCTTCGGCCCAGAAACCACAGTCAATCTGAACCACGCTGGCCACTGCTCAGACGCCATGACCGGACTACTGCGCAATTCTAATGCGCAGTTTGGTTAAAGATGACTCGGCTTTGGCGCGCGCGCACGAAATTATATTTGAAAATAAATGCCGACGTTTACATTTCGGGTTTTGAAACTTTTGCACCTTCGGCGGAAAATGTATAAATATAAAAGGCTAAAAATGTGTTTATATTTATATTTCATTTCTCCTTCCTTCTTTGCGAATCGCATCGGCGTTTTTGGCCATCTTCCAGATCACGTACGATCAAACGGGAAGGAAATTCAAAAATCTGTCCGGTTAGATACAAGATAATATTTTTTACTATATAATCAATAAACAGTTGCCGAATATCTTGTAAAATGGCAGACTAGATAGGTTTTGAAAATGGCGATTTTTATTAACTTACGTGACCTCGTGACCTCATCCCTGACCTTGAACCCGGACAAAAGTTATATCGTTGTGCAACACTCATCGACCTCTACCCACATACTAAGTTTCATCAAGATCGGAAAGAAAAATTGACGACGGACCACGGACGTACGTACATTTGGTCCGGCTTTATTGTCATCTCGGTAGAGATGACCTAAAAAACACCATCACATAACACACCATAATAAACATTATTGGCAGGCCAATTTGATTAGTATTGGAGACAACATAATCCTTAAGTTACTCGACTCGGTCAGTGGTGCATTTACTAGACTCAGTAACGTTGGGGTGAGAGCGTCCTCTCAGGAGTCTGGAAGGCTGGCGGTTTGCGGAATCATACCAAACACTAAATATACCATCAGAGATGGGAATCCCCCGCCATTGAAAAATAATTGAAATCAGATAAGCGTTTTTCCATTTATTACAAAAAACATTTTTTTTCAAGATGGCCGCCCCAGTCGGCCATCTTGGATCCGGCCACGCCCAAAATCAATAGGGTTCTTCCTTTTCACGTGGTACATGTGTGACCCAAATTTCAAATCGATATGGCGAACAGTTTATGAGTTATCGCACTCACAGCTATAAATGTTGACGCCCAGCCAGCCAGCCGGACCGCCCCAGTCGGCCATCTTGGATCCGGCCACGCGCCCAAAATCAATAGGGTTCTTCCTTTTCAGGTGTACATGTGTGACCTAAATTTCAAATCATATGGTGAAAAACATTTTTTTCAAGCTGCCGCCCCAGTCCATCTTGGATTCAGGCCACGCCCAAAATCAATAGGGTTCTTCCTTTTCAGGTGGTACATGTGTGACCCAAATTTCAAATCGATTATGCGAACAGTTTATAGATATCGCACTCACAGCTATAAATGTTGACGCCCAGCCAGCCAGCCGACGGATGGACCGCCCCAGTCGGCCATCTTGGATCCGGCCACGCCCAAAATCAATAGGGTTCTTCCTTTTCAGGTGGTACATGTGTGACCCAAATTTCAAATCGATATGGCGAACAGTTTATGAGATATCGCACTCACAGCTATAAATGTTGACGCCCAGCCAGCCAGCCGGACGGATGAATCGCCCCAGTCGGCCATCTTGGATCCGGCCACGCCCAAAATCAATATGGGTTCTTCCTTTTCAGGTGGTACATGTGTGACCCAAATTTCAAATCGATATGGCGAACAGTTTATGAGTTATCGCACTCACAGCTATAAAATGTTGACGCCGCCCCAGTCGGCCATCTTGGAGCCGGCCACGCCCAAAATCAATAGGTTCTTACTTTTCAGGTGGTACATGTGTGACCCAAATTTCAAATCGATATGGCGAACAGTTTATGAGTTATCGCACTCACAGCTATAAATGTTGACGCCCAGCCAGCCAGCCGGACGACAGCCGGACGGACGACCCGGTGATAACAATATCCCCCTTCCGCCACGCGGAGGGGATAAAAAAACCAGCATTTCAATTACTTGTACGTGCGCATTAAAAAAAAAAAATAATAATAATAAATAAATATTCAAACCACGAGCAACAAAACACAACCACACAGGCCGTTTCTTAGCTCTCACGTGCCCGTACGTGCGTGGCCCGGAAGTTCGCATATTATTCGCAGTTACGATTATTCGCAATTTAGTTTTAATACCCAATTATTCAATTAGCGCCAACGTATTTTACCTTTTCGCAATGTCGTGGCAAGGAAAAACAAAAAGAGAAGAGAAAGAGAGAGAAAAAAAAATTACTTCCTGGTTCGGAGCATACCAGCCACTCTGATGTTACCGAAATTTATGCACCGTCTAATATTGAAAACGATCATAACTTGGGCATTGTGTTTATCTATAAATGCGCATAAGAAATCGAGAAATTATTAGAATACACGAAGTCATCACTATCCGGAAGCCATACGTTGTAACCCGTAATGGGAACGCGGCTGAGCTTGTGTCTTGTCTTGTCTTGGTGTCCCACGCAACAACGTGTCTTGTCATTGGTTTTGTAATAAATGGCCATAACTTGGGAAGCACTTATCCGATTAATATCAAACCTTTGAAAAGCACATCCTCAGGTCCCCAGCAATATATCTGGCAAGTTTCAATTAGATCGGACCAGTGGTTGTCGAGAAACAGCGGACACACACACACACACACACACCACACACACACACACTGCTGGAATTTTCGATAGATAAATACCAAGGGGGCACAGGTAAACCATCACCCCCACCACTATTCCTTTCTTGTGAGATGGTGAGGGTTCAACAAAGTAATTGGTCATCAACCCATTCCATTTCTCTTTTGTGGAACAGACCTCCAGGTTACAATCTATGAACTCTCAATGAGGTGATGCAGACAATGGATGAGGTGATAAATGTTCTGCACAACGTGACTGCACATCAGGTTTTCACACAAAGGATTGATTGGATTGGCTCAGTAGCTGTGAAGGTTATATAACAGTTGCAGCATGAAACTGCTTTTATAGGATTCCTGATATCAGCTTGCCAGCAATAATTATGATTTGTGGAAAGTTCATGAAACTGCTTTTTCAAGTTTCCTGATATCAGCTTGCCAGCAATAATTATACAATTTGTGGAATTGGCACGCGTGCACACGCGCACACACACACAGAGCTAGAGCGAAAGGTCACTAATCATGCAAACCTTTTGTCATTTGTCCTATCTACCACCGCAACCCCCACCCCTCCCACCACTACACTTACCTCCCCATGGTAAATCACGTTCACGTCAACAAGCTAATGTGAAAAGTCAAGATTATCACATTCTTGAAAAGCGACTCTTCGTGGTGTATTAGTTCAGTGCTAGGTTTACTGTTGTATACGTAAGATTTCATATGGAATCAATTGCTTATTACACATTTTTGTGTAATACTTGTTGAGGTGTGATTATCTTCCAAGATATGCGTTGTGGAAAAAATACAACACGTTTATAATGTTATCGTTATACGTTAAGCCGTGTGGAAAGATCGTGAAAATTCAGGATATTTCGGGATTATAGAACCACCTTGTGTTAAAAAGCAGTTTTTCAGAGTTTCTGGCTACAAAACCATTAGGTCATGTGGAGGTGGGTCGGTTCGTTCAGTTTCGTTGTGCAGATCACCAATCTAAACGAAATTCACCCTGTACATTCATGAGAACACAACCATTGAATTCCTACTTGTTTCCATATGCACAAGTTGACACACCGACAGTTATTACCATTTGAAATTACCGCCGCTGAAGTGGGCATGGCGTGCTTGTAATCGCGGAGGAAACGACCAGGAAACAACAAATCAAGATGCGCGCGCCCATGGTTGTGTTGTGATTGAGTGATTTTTGGTGCTTTCAACAACCAAATATGCGTTGTTTCATACACTTGGGCGCGGAGGATGATGAGAAAGTGACGCAATTCACGGACAAGAGCTGGCGTAAGTATGCGAGTGTGCGAAGGCTTGGTGCGACGCCACAGATAGTGAAACTATCAACAAATCAAATGCCGTTTGGTGCGCTGATCAGATGATGAAACTGCTGCCAATGAGTGATCCTCCTGCGGATGCCGCGCTGTCACGCGTTCTGCTATGCGTCGTTTGTAACAAGGATCATATAAAACGCTGCTGAAGCCAGGAAAAGGAAATCAGAAGCCAGCACTACTGCAGTTTCTGCTAGAGCCAGTGAGGTGGTGGGCGGACTAGAAGAGAGAACAACTCATACCACAAAATACGTAGAAAATCCCTCAGAACCTCTGTAGAAAGGGTGGCTGGCAAATGAGCTGGTTGTACTGCCTAGAATTTGTATCATATGCCAGAAAAAAGACAAATTCATCCTGTCAAAGGAAAATCTCAACGTGATCAGTTGTCCCTGCAGAAACACAGGATGGAGGAAAGCTGAGGGAAACTGCTGAGCAGAGGAGAGATGAACTTGATGTGAGAATAATGACAACTATAAAGGATAAAGACTGGTGTGGCGTGGAGTGAAGTTTGTTATCACCGTAAATGTTATTACGAGTATGTGAATGACACATACCACAGACAGAGTGAAAGTAAACTCCAAACTCAGAAAGTGAACTATGACTCAACATTTGACATTTTCTGTGATAAAGTAATCCAGGTAAGACTCATTGATGGAAAGCAATCTATACATATGAAGAAGTTGTGTGAGATGTTCAATGACCTACTCAGAGTATGCGAAGGTCAGGATAAGGCCAACTACCAGGCAACAAGACTGAAGAAAAGAACGTACCCAGACATGATTTTCTATCATCCACCAAAAATGTCTGAGAGCGAAGTGGTGTACATGAAGGACATTGATATTGGTTCCATTGCTCAGGCTGCTGTTGGAGACAGTCACTCGACAACAGAAACAGAGTCAACTACAGAGGATGAAGCCAGCCAGGATCCACAGCAGGGTGACTCAGGCCTCAATTTACATGCTCTATACTCGGGAGCACTCATGGTGAGGGATGACCTGAACAAACACCAAAGTGTGGACATTACATGGCCACCACTTGCTCCTGACTTCGACATTTCAAATTCTGAAAGAGCCATCCCTGTTGCATTGTACAACCTTGTTGCATGGATAGCGGGCCTGTCAGACGAGCCAACCCTGGAGAATTTGTGGAACTCCCACGGCATATTCATCTGAAAATGCTCTCTCTTCTTCACGACGTGTTTCTATAGCGTCAAGGGGTCAGACGTTTACTCCGAATCCTATGCATTGGGCCTGACTGTGAAACATTGGACTGGTTCTACTCGACTGTTAGGACTGCTCAACAAGCTTGGCATTGTGTCTCAGTCAGTACTACACAGGCGTTGGAAACTGCTTTGGCGCTGTTGCAGATTGATCAGGAGGGAAAACTGCCCTCAAACTGCCTCAGAAATGTACCGACAATATTTGTATACGATAACATCGATTTCAGTGAGGAGACCCTCACCGGTCATGGGCACACTCACCACACCAATGGATTGATGATACAAGACGCACCCTCTGAGCCGATTCAGCACGCTCGTCCAGTGACTCCAATTAGCCGTCGTCAGCGGTCATTAGTTGGTAACACGCCACCCATTCTCAAGTATGGTGGCGGGAAAAGGAAGGGACCACAGCCTTTTACAGTTGTGACATTGACATCAGTCCGCTCACAAGAGGACGGGCTATCGCTGGATGTGCTATTACACAATGAAAACGGTCCAGAAACGGACGGGCGGTTGCCGACATGGACTGGTACAACACCCTCCTTCGTCGCGGATGAAGAGTTGACCAAGTCAGCCATCATCTACCTTCCCTGTGATCGAGGCATCACCCACTGAACTGGACACCGTTTACACGGTCCTACGCCAAAGCATCGATATGGCTGATAAACTGAACTGAGAACGTGAAGAAGTAGTTCTAGTCTTCGACCTTGCGATCTCCAGTAAGGCGCAGGAGATTCGTTGGTTGCACCCGGAGTTGACAGAAAGGTTGGTAATTCGTCTCGGCGAATTCCACCAACTCATGAGCTTCCTAGGCTGATCGGCAAAAGATTCAGAGACGCAGGTCTGCTAGACCTCATAATAGAGTCTGGTATTGTCGCTCAGCGTTCTGCAAATTCAGTAATAAACGCCACCACTATAACAGGACTGCGCTGTCACAAGCTCGTCTACGAAGCGCTAGGAAGACTATGCTTCCAGGCCTTCATGGACTCCCTCGCAGAGGAGACAGCGTGTGCGATTCGAGAGGTGTATAGAGCATCTCCAGGAAACGTTTCCGTCTCCGTTGTTCGCAGAACAGTTACTGTCATCGGAAGAAGTCTCGGAAATGTTCACACGCCACAGCGACTTCAGACAGCAGGCAATGTACAGCGAGCAAAACATTCACATTCTGGTGCTCAGACTTGGAAATGGTGGAGCTAGCACTAGAGCCTATACGGGCAACTCGTACTTCGAACTGCCGAAACACCTTGCGATCACACGAGAGCGTCAATGCCCTGGTACTTTGCGTACGATCACCTAAACTATGCAAGGTACTTACCCGTTTACTGGCTGAAAATGGCCGGGTTAGAGCACTCCCACCCAGACACCTATCAAGCGTGCATGGACTGCCCAAGCGCATACTCGTTATGGATTTAGTAGTGTTGCGTGTGATCAGATCATAGACAGACTTTAAATAGGACAGCAAGACCAGTGGAGGAATCATTGGTTACACTCAGAAAAGCACAGCTGTGAAGAAGTGGATCCTGTCCCAACCAGCACGTGCGGAAATCGCAAGGAAATGTGAGTCCATGGCGGGTATCCACGACGAGCCCCGAACGAGAGAGGACTTGGATGTGACGAGCTCGAAGAAGAATGAAGCAGCGGTGGTAAAGTGATGGACACAGTACTCTCAAATGATTAACCCTTTCTCTGGCGCTCACCTTGAACTCGTCAATATTAGTTCAGGTGTCATCGCACCGCCAGCCACTTCCGCGGACTTGATGAACGCGTATGACAAGGGAGAGAATGCTGTCGTGCAATCATGCGGTGATCGGCTTCTCTCAGGTGAGGTCCCATTCTTCAGTTCCGATTTTGAAGGCCAAATTGCAACTTTCTCGAAGGCGCGAGCAAGTCGGCGGCTCCCCACCAGCAGACGCCGAAGGTTGAAATTGCGAACGAACGTAGTCTTTTCACACGACTGCTGTTGATTGGCGAGAAAAGCAATGTAACACTCCACGATCTGCTCGCGTACCCACTGGCGAACATATCTTTCCCGCTGGCATCTGGTGATGGTTCGATTGCTAAGACGGACAAAGCCAAACTCCGCAACCATATACTGAAACTGTGGCCCGATTGCCGTGTGGATGCTCGGCCTATCCAAGGTGCAACAATTGTGGATGGAATGGCCGTTATTCAGGCGATAAAGGCTGGTTCACTGCAAAACACTTTCGGAAACTGAAGAGATGTGTGCTGAACATCGTAGTGGCCAAAGCATGACATAACCAATCTTCGAGACTGGACGTGGTGTTTGATACTTACCCAGTATCAGCATCAAGTGCCCGGAGCACGCCAGACGGCAGCGGCAGGGCGGCGATCTTCAGGTGCGAACCATCTACGGACGCGATCAAGCCCTTCCAAAACAGTGGGCCAATTATCTCCTGAGCGGAGCCAACAAGGAGGCGTTGATAGAGTCATCACGTCGAATCATGGACGAGAACATCTCTCCATCAAAACTGGGCGACATGCTGTTGTACGTCAGTCATGCCGCAAATGTGAGAAAATCGAGACGTCGAATGGTGTCATGACTGTGTCGTCAGTACCTGAACTTGAATGTGACCATGAGGAAGCGACACGAAGCTCCTGCTACATGCCGCTCATGCGGCGACAGAATGAAGAGTCGTGGCGCATAGAGAGTTTCGACACCGATGTGTTTGTGTTGGCGTTGGCTCACTCGAAGTCGATTCGAGCACGAAATTTCCATCTGGTCACAGGAAGTCCAAGACATTATCGTCGTTGACATTAGGAAGCTGAGTAATGCCCTGGAAAGTTCTGTCTGCGATGCGTTGATAGGTTTGCACAATTTCACGAAGTGATACCACCAGTGCATTCCACGGTAAGGCAAAACAAGGCCATTTGACTTTATGATGAAGAGTCCCCATCTCATCACCTGTTTCGGAGCATTGGTCGAGAATTCACGCTAGATCAGAATATCATTCACGACCTGGAACAATTCGTCTGCCGCATGTACAATCAGCCGACCATGAAGAGTGGGATGAGGCTCGCTACAAGCTATTCTGCAGCCAGTCGTGGGAGAACAGAAGTTGCGCCTCTACAAGCGACGCTCTGATGCTGCAATGCAAAAGAGTGAACTATCAGTCTGCGATCCACCACCGCGCGACTGAGAGGTTTATAGAAGCCCCTTCTCCTACATTTCACGGATGGGTGGAATGCAACGGAGCACTGACTGTTCACTGGCTGAGAAACTACCAGCGCCGAAGGAACTGTTAGAGGCGACGAAATGTAATTGCAAGAAGACGAAATGCGAGACCAACCAGTGTTCTTGCCGGTCAAAAGGACTGTCCTGCACAGAGTGCTGTGGGTGTCAAAACTGCGCCAACGATGAACAGACCCGTGCAGAAATGGAACTTATGGATGATGAAAGCGGAACTGACGATGATTCCGACGACGAACTGTGAATGCAGGTGTCACACTGCTTTTGCTGTGGTAATCTACTACACAGTAGTATTCAGGTTGGTTAGCATGTAATGGTGGACTTGAGTTTTGTAATAGCAGCAGTCAAGAGCCTAGTTTAGCAACCGCTTCAGAGCAAGAAATACTGGAGTTCTAAGACAGTAATCCTCTTGTGGCGGTTCTACTTTTCATCAGGCTGAGTCACGCAGTGTCTTTGTCTTTGATTTAATCCGTAATAGCCAATGTAACTGTCTTTAATAGGTGCTGTAACTGCCTTTAATAGTCAATGTAACTACCTTTAATAGCCAGTGTGGCTGCCTTTTAAGCAAAATGTTGCCTTGTCAACTCGAAGGCCTGTCTGTCAGTCCAGACGTTTTCGGCCGGTAAAAATATGTAACTGCTTCGGTTTACGACCTTTAATTATAAACATCTTTAATAACAGTGAATAGGGCTCTGTATAAACATATTGTATCATTTTAAGACCTCACAAGAGTTTTCTTTGACGTACATATCAGTCTAACCTTGATTCTTCATTTCTGTGTCAAAATCGTGCTTTAATGTTCGGTTTATCTTTAATTGCCAAAAATGACCAATTGTGTCACATCCTCGAGCTGGAAACAAGTGATTTGGACTCGGCGTCTAAAATTCTTTAAGTATGCCAAATTTCATTCAGATTGGTGATCTGCACAACGAAATCATTTTCTGAAGTAATAGCGAGTACCTCCACATGGTCTACATCCAGTAAGAGTAGTTTGTAGGACAGGCTTTTGTAAGCATTCTTATCCTGGGTATCACACACGATCTAATTTGAGAAGTGCCTGTTCTTTGTCACTTCCATGCCACTCCGCTGAACTACTGGACAAAAAAAAAAAAAAGAGGGAAAAAAGGGGGGGAGGGTTGTGACAATTGAAGCAATTAAAATATTTGGAGGAGAAACAATAAGTAACATGTTACATGTCACTTTCAGGTATCAGTAATCACAAAGATTGTACATTGACTATGCTTCAACTTAATACATAACGGTATAACAAAAGAATGAGTACTTTCAGCAACTCCACTTACCTGGTTCTACCAAATGATCTTCATTCTCATCTCCACTGGTTGTAGACCGTTCTGAACAATCATCATCATCATCCTCATGTAAGGCAGTCTCACATTCTTCACCATCAACACAATCATCATTGCCTTCTTCATCCTCATCACATGCCTCCCCATCATTTTTTTCTTCACCTTCCTCCTCACCATCATCTCTGTCACTCTCATCTTCATTTGTTTTTTCTTCACTCTCATCCTCTTCTTCATAATCATCATCCTCTTCCATGGTCCCTTGAGAAGGTTGTTCTGCAGGACTGTCTGACAGGTCCATTTGGATGTAGCTCCTCCTCCTCTGGAACAGATCAACATTTCAGTATCATTTATCAAATCCCTCAAAAAAGCATCGTCGTGCTTTTCTGCATTTATACCGAGTTCAACTATACAAATAAAAGTCTGAATATGTTGCAGACTCTTGTGATGAAAAGACTGTGGTGCATTCAAATTAATCAACATTGGCCTGGGCTGTGCAAATGGGCCTGTTTAATATATTTTCTATTATTTAACACAAAACATGTATCAGAGGTACATTAGTGCATCATTATAATGACCCAAAATAACCCCCAACAGTTGTTCCACCCGCCCCCCCACCATCTGGTCCGGGAACATGGCCAAGGTGGAAGTGATGGATGCTCATTTGATGGCTCAAACACGGATGCAGATATCTCTTATTCCCCAAAAACAAAACCATGAAATGAAAACAGTTCAAAAAACAAAAATAAAAATTACCCCCGTGTGGGGGTGACGGTCATCTCTATAATACCACAAGTTCTCAATGTTCAGTTCAGGTAACCGCGAAACAGTCCAAACTAACCGTTTAGATGAAATAGTTCACAGAGATACACTAGGATAATACTACTAATGACATAATTAATAAATATGTATTGTCATTTAGTACCCAGATTAACACATCAGAATCACCAGTAAGTTGCATACATGTTTTCCGTCCGTCCCACTCTCTGGGACATTTCACTTCCGGTTGTAAAAAAAAACGAAAAAATAGGCTTAGCTCTCGAGATTATGATAATCCTGTAGATTATCTTCACCGATTATAATGCAACTTTCAGAATGAAAATTGGTCAAGTATTTATGAGATATTAAGGTTTGAAAAATCGTTAGAGAGCTAGCAGATTCATTTATTATTAATTCCACAGAAGTTTCGTGACACGCACAAAGTAACATGTCAGGTATGAAAAAACATTTTGTAGCCAGATCATTATTTATTTTAATTCATTATTATGATGTACTCATTGATATATTAATCAGGAAAGCCTGACGCATGTAGATAATTTATCACTTATCCCCTCATCCGGGATCGTGGGCCTCGCCCCACAGCCTGCAGCCCTATGTCCGCCGGTGGATTATGTTAGATATCGGCACGATCGAGAGGAGGCCTGCGAATTATCCCTGCGATGCACTGAATTGATGCAATCGTTCGGCCAGAATATTCGTGTGCAAGATGTTGCGTGATTAAATCACCATACAGCACTCGAATTTATACCGCCGACATACTTCTTAACAATCACCTTCGCCCCAGAAACCACAGTCAATCTGAACCCATGCTGGGCCACTGCTCAGGACGCCATGACCGGGACTACTGCGGCAGTTTGGTTAAAGATGACTCGGCATTTTGGCGCGCCGCGCACGAAATTTAATTTTGAAAATAAATGCCGACGTTTACATTTCGGGTTTTGAACTTTTGCACTTCGGCGGAAAATGTATAAATATAAAAGGCTAAAAAAATGTGTTTTATATTTATATTTCAATTCTCCTTCCTTCCTGCTTTAACGAATCGCATCGGCGTTTTTGGCCATCTTTCAGATCACGTGACGATCAAACGGGAAGGAAATTCAAAAAACTGTCCGGTAGATACAAGATAATATTTTTTACTATCATAATCAATAAAACAGTTGCCGAATATCTTGTAAAATGGGCAGACTAGATAGTTTTGAAAATGGCGATTTTATAACTTAACGTGACCTCGTCCCTGACCTTGAACGCCGACAAAAGTTATATCGTGTGCAACACTCATCGACCTCTACGGCCACATACAAAGTTCATCAAAGATCGGAAAGAAAAATTGTTTGCGGACGTACGGACGGACGGACATTTGGTCCGGCTTTATTAGGTCATCTCGGTAGAGATGACCTAAAAACTGGCTCAAAATGCAAAATAAATAAAGGCTCAAAGCAGAGATTGTTCAAAGGCCAACTTTAATAGTCGTGGGGCAACTTAGCTAAATATAGCATAACAATTGTGCATTTTGTGAGGAAAGCACCAAAATTGGCACACCAGTAGCCTATTATTATTATGAACAGATTTGGATATTGGCCATCTCAAATTCAGCTGCTGATGGCTGTGGCAGGCATTTTCCACTGCCATCAAAAATTTGAGATGGCCCAATATCCAAATCTGTTCATAATATGATAGCCTACTAGTGTGCCAAATTTGGTGCTTTCCTCACAAAATGCACAATTGTTATGCTAAGTTGCCCCACTATAGAGGCTGATAGAGACATGGCCTTAATTCGCATGTAATACAAACTCCCCCAAAGGACTTATTAAAGTTAAAAAAGAAAAAGAAAAAAAACGTCAGCACATCGATCTGATCAAAACAGATCTTCAGTATTTATCTTTATGATGATATCCTTCACATGATGCAAACGTGTATAAAATGTACCGACTCCAGTCTTGTTGAGAGCTTTACAACCAGTTACCTACAATCTAAGCCTGGTGTTGGCTTAACGGCTAAGGTGGCTGGCTTAAGATCAAGCCCCCTTTTTTGTGCCGTTGAATTAACACCAGGTTGGGTTGACTCAGCCTGTCATCCTTCCAAAATCGGCAAAATAAGTATCAGCTTAATGGTAACGGGGCATTTCATCAGCGGCACAGCCGTGCCCCCAGAAAATGATGCAACCGAGCAGCCACAGGTTGCATTCAAATAAATAAATACACCTGCAATCTAATCAAATGGAAGACCAAGAAGGAACCCGAAGACGTAAAGGGCAAAGATGGAGCCATCAGGAGGAACTTGACTAGGATTCAGGTTTCAGCTGCTACTCCACTCCCCTCAAACCCATCCAAGCGTGGACAAGCGAGCCTTGCAGAAAACCTTTAGCAAGAATTAACTTCTCCTCAGACAGATAGATAACGAAAGAAAGAGAGAGAGAGAAAGAGATGAAAGAGAAGAAAAAGCAAGAATTAGAATTAAAAAAAATTGAAAGAAGTGTAAAAGGAACAAAGAACAAAGACGTCAGGAAGAACCCCAATCGATAGATTGCAGCAGTTACTCTTCATTTGTTTCTTCTTCACTCTCATCCTCTTCTTCATAAAACAAAAATGAACACATTCATTTTTGTTTCAATATAATCCAAACTGTTTCAGAAAGCAAAACCATATATTTGGCACAGGAAGAAGGCCAGAACCTTCTGACATACCTCCAGTACCCACCCCTCCCCCTACACATCCCCTTCCACCTCCCCATCGTGCACTTCACACACCTGTGGGCTGCACAGTGGCCATCTTTCGTTTCACAAAATGTCCACATCAAAATCTTTTTTTTTATGAAGAAAACCATATGAGGTGCCAAATTCACTAAAGATAAACAAGCATAGCACAGATTAAAGAAGCAAACACGGGAATGCATCATGTATGTAACAAAAGAGCATGAGGAAACAATGGAATTTAATTAACAGTACGAGATAAAGGACAAGTAGCACACCTGTGTACAGTTCATTTTTGTATACTGTATACAGAAATAAATATGTATACATGCATCATTAAAACATTTATGTTGAATGCATATTGCATAGGTAATTAAGCAATCATGTAGTCTAATATTACAAGTGTTATGAAACAATAATGTGAAAGAAAATGAAGCTTATAGTCAGGCAGTGAATCAAGTGAATGTTGAAATGGGGTACAACAAGCTAATTTTTTCATATATTTGTTCACAAGTATGTCCTGAATGAAATTCCATCGGGTGCCACTTTGTCATTTTGGGGCAATTTTTTTGAAATGTAAAAAACGAAATGGCCACCGACGCCTTTGTGAAATCCTAAATTCCCCATAACTTTGCTAATAATGGACCAATTTGAATGATGTAAAGATGTTTTTATATGTTTTCTGACATACCACATCAAAACAAATGCATTGGAAACAGCAATTTGGGGTTTCAAGGATCTCTGAATGTATTTTGCTTAATCAATCTGCAATATCATGACCATTTCCTTGCATTTAAGTATAGTTGTTGTCATTCAATTGTCACCAGGGTTGCAATGAAAGAGTATCAAAGTACGAGAAAATAATGTATACGATATGGAAAGCTCTATGGGCGTATGCGAGTCCTGTCAACAGTATTCAAGTATGAATTGGCACCTGTGCCTTCATCTTTGTTTGATGAATATGGGCAATTTAGGAAGTCGTCAAAGGCATCATCGCTGCAATAGCTTGGCATAGTCGATGCCAATAGCTGTCAACCAGAAGTGAAGATATATGATGGAAATGAAATGATATATTGTACAATGTTTCATGGCCAAAATGTGGAAAATTGCAGCATTTGGCTGAAAACTTCATAAAGGCAGTAGAAGGTCCACATGCAGATTCATAGGTTGGCTTTGACAAGTATGATGATCAATCGCCAAAGACAAATGAACGCAACAGATGCACAGGAAGAAGGGTCTTCCCAGACTACTCCCTGACATTGGGGCATGGAATCCAAGAGATGCAATCATGAAAAACACTAGTAACAAAAAACAATTGATCAAGTTGTTCTGTGACAATGGTAGCTCATAAAAAGTGAAACTTATTGGCAAGCAACAATGCATGTTCAATCATGAAGAATCTGATGTCAGCATTGTGAGTTAAGTTTTGCACGTCGTTATGAGAAAAGAAAAAAAAATGCGAAACGCATCCAGGTTGTTGCTGATACCAATGACATATTTGCCCTGCTGGTGCATTTCACCCGGAAATGGTCATTTTCAGATGTACACATCTCCATGAAAAAGTCAAATGGCACTTTAATCGATATCACTGCTTCTGCAAAAAAATGCTTGCTGAGAAGTGGAAAAGATCTGCTTGCGGATCATGCGCTCACTGGTTGTGATTCAACTAGCTACCCCTTTGGAAAAGGCGAAGTATCTGCTATCAAGATAATGATTAAACATGATCTAATTTTAGAATGCATTGGAAACCCACATGCAGACAAAGGGCAAGTCATCAATGCTGGCCGTCATTTGCTAAGCCTGCTTTACGGTGCCAAAAAGAGTGACATTACGCTTGATGAACTTCAGCACCAAATATTTATCCAGAAAAAGGACAGCCCAAAGATTAAGATGTTGCCACCAACCAAAGCAGCTGCAGCACAACATAGCCTATGCGCTCATTTCAAATGCTGTTTGTAGAAATATGCCAAGGAGCAAGAACCACCTGCCCTTGATAGAACGAACTATGGATGGTGAATTGTTGATGGCACAGCTCAACCACTTGTGCGTGCATCATAAATGGCACCGATGGAACTTATCAAAGTTGTTGCATGTGGATGTGCTTCTGACAAGGCTTGTTCTTGTAATTTTAGCAGCTGTAAAACAATCGGTGTGTCTTGCACATCATAACTGTAATTGCATGGTACAATACATGTCATAATCCCAATACAAGTCATGACGACGACGACGATACAAAACTGGTGTAATCTGAAGATTCAAGTGGACTTATTAAATATAAAAATCATTCAGTGGAATAGTAACTTTATAAACATTTGAATTTAACGACCATAATTCAATGCAAAAAAAAAAATCATTAATTTTCATATTTTCTTCAAAAAGATACAATCAGAGATCCGTGAAACTCAAAATTGTTTCCAATGTATTTGTTATGTCAGAAAACATATAAAAACATCTTTATATCATTCGAATTGGTCCATCATTAACAAAGTTATGGGGAATTTAGGATTTCACTCAAGCATGAGTGGCCATTTTGTTTTTGAAAAAAAAATTGCCCAAAGATTACGTATGAAAAAAATTGCCCAAAGATTACAAGGTGACACCCTGTGGAATTTCATGCAGGACGTACTTGTGAACAAATATATGAAAAAAATTTGCTTGTTTGACCCCATTTCAACGTTTCGGTTCATTTTGCCTTGTTCACTTCTCAACTATTACAGAAATGAAGAGGGGCAAATCAGAAAAAAAAGAAAAACAGGATGCAACAAGTGGTTGACTGTAGTCTGTACATGTCTGAAAAGCCTAAATGGGTAGAGTGGAGAGGTAGTGGGAGAAAGATGTTCTACTTTCTCATTGCTTTGATGATTGCATTCTCATTGATCCCAACTCCTCTCCACAATTTGACTAATTATCTTGTTTTGATGACAAAATTCCAACACAACCACCATTTTATGGCTCAAACCAACAATGGCGACGTGGAGCGAGAAAGTTGATTCAGCTTATTAGTTACTACCTCTGCCACCGGAGGTGGGCGAAGATTATATTAGTGCTTTCACCCGTTTGTGAGCGGGATGTCTCAAAAAAGCTATGGACAGATTCGGACGAAATTTGGTGGACATGTTGGGTGTGTGACAAGGACAAATCGATTCGATTTTCTTGAAGATGCTAATACGAATGCAGGGTACTAGAATTTTGAAGTGATTCTTCGCCTTGAGAGATGGGGACAAAAACAATACACAGCATGATATTTCAAAAATTTGTGGACGAGTTGTGACAAAACTAGGTTTATGAATTGGGTAGGTGACAAGAACAAGCCGATTAGATTTTGGTTCAGGTCCGGA
>CM068955.1:115678275-115694308 GCA_035128595.1 Eptatretus atami
ACAAGGTCATAAGGTATCCCAAATCTCAAAATTTATCTCATTGAAAATGCAAAAGCAAAAAAATGGCAAAATCCCGGACATTTTTAGATATTTTTTAAAACCTGTCCAGACGGAGATTCAAGGACGGAGGAGGAGGACATCCGAGAAAAACCTGACGTATGGTTTCCCTTCCCCTCCCATTATGCTGCCTTCCCTTCCCCTCACCCTGCTTCTCTTAACCCCCACACTGCCTTCCCTCCCCACCTCACACTACCTTCCCTCATGTTACCTTCCACTCCCTCATGTTGCATTTCTCTTCCCCTCATGCTGCTTCCTTCCTCCCCCTCTGCTTTCCTCTCCCTCACCCGCCCTCCCTTACTTTCACATGCCTTCCCTTCCCACACCCCTCCTCACTTCCCCTCCCTCTTCCCTCTCTCTCCCACTCTTCCACTCTTTCCTCTCTCCCCCTCTCTCAGTATTCCCATCAGCGAAGTGAAGGTGTCATTTGCTAGTCTTCAATAATAGTCACCAAACTGCTGCATATAGAAGGTATAACATTCCAAGCTGGTGGTGCATATTAAGTTGACCTTCCTCTAAAAAGAAGACTCCTTGTTTTACTTATTAAGGTGGGGAAAATGCAATTTTGAATAACACCCGTTGTTTCAGTCAAAACTCATTGACTTGAAAAGACTTCGTGTTAAAGAGAGTTTTCTGCATTTCACTTATTTACATTAACAGACTTGCCGCCAGGTGGGAATTATTGTATCTGCTCCAGCCAGCCATTACATCATTATGAAACGGTCTCTGCTCTTCCTCCTCTGTCTTTGTGCTGAGAATCAATTGCAGAGACATTTGTGACGCGGCAGGTATAAACACTCGGAGGCCCAAACTCGAAATGATTTTGTGATTCGTGACCAAGTTGCTTCCCGTCATAAAGTTTTTTTGTGTTGGAACTGTTACTTTTGCTTTTGGATTCATCTTCAGTTTTTGGACAAAGGGTTGTTAATACAAGGAAGGGTATTTGCAAGGCAAGACTTTGCAAGCCTAGTTAATGGCGTTCTTCATAAACATCTACATTCAGATTCCGATATAATTAGTTGGAATTAATAAGTTTTTTTACCTTCCCTGTTTGTCTTGTGATTAACTATTTCTTTGCACAGGTGGTTTCTGCAGTACTTTGTTATGAACAGAAGGGGCCATCATTGCATCCCATGAGGACATGTGGTGCTGATTAATGGCTTATGTACTCATGAGTGGAGATCGTGGTGGAGCACGTAAAGCCATGCTCCAGTGTCCTCACTCTGTGTGTTTCCTTCCCACACCTGCTCACGTTGGAAATCCCAGTACCTTGAGGTAGGGGAAGATGCAGGGGGTGGAGCATTCATCCGAGGATGGCTCATTGTGAACACCCCCAACACTGTCAGTGGTATGTATAGGCCTGCAGCCTGCACCCCCACATGTATTGATGGAAATATTTCAAATATACATCGAGTAAATGCTCTTTATAGGATTGCCACGGTGAAATTATGTTGCCACTGTGGATTGACTTTTCACATTCAAATCCTCAGACACCAAGCATGGCTTTCGGATTCTATTTTTTATTCACCGGTTGAAGTTAATTATATAGATTGTGCTTTTTGTGTTGGGGAGTGGGGAGAGGGGGATGCCTTAACAAAAGCCATCTTATGGTGTTGTAAATATGTCATTATTACGGAGGATGTACCCTGACCCTTCTGAGGCTGAAAACCACTCAGGTGAAATTTAATTTTGCTGGAACAATATGAAATGGGTAGAGATCTTTAACGTCCATCACAGTCAGTACTCGTGCTGGCTGACAGTCCTCCGGGTTTTTTTTTTGCATACAGAGTTAAGGCTCGTGGAAGAGCAAGAACACAACGGATAAGGATGCAACAGAACAAAAGGAACAGTATAAGAAAGGGGGGGGACGTTAACAGCAGGCCAAGGGACAAAATAGGTGGAGACGGACAAACAGGGGATGCAGGTAAGAATGAGGGTAGGGAAGATGCAGAGGGTGAACAAAGATGGATGCAGGAGCAAACTCTCAGGAAGGAAAAACTGATTGCATCATAGCCCGTTGGTCCTTTGGATTCAAGTTGAAGAGCATGTTGAAACCTGTGTCTGTGCTAAACCTGCAGCCTGGCATTGCTACTCAACCCAAGTCTTTCGCTTGGGAGGTAAAGATAAGAGCATGTCCCACAAGAAAACAGTACCACAAGGGTTGTGACTGTTTCCAAAACTTTTCCTCAGATGTTTATTATGCATTACTAAAAGGAAAGTGTGTGTGTGTGTGTGTGTGTGTGTGTGTGTCGCTTCCTTCTAAAGGGTTTCGGGGTGTGTTCCATTACCAATAAGACTGCTATCACTTGCCAAGCCAGCTGTTCTTTTGTACCGTTTTGTTGGAGTGCTTGCTTGAGTGCTTAAACCCTTGGTGAGCACTCTAGAAGCTGCTTGGTAATGGAACACACCCCTACTGTTGTAGAATAATTAAAATGGTACCGTTGGAAAGCTAACTAGCATCCGTTGAAGACAAAGTCTTCGATATCCCCGCCATAGTAAATGAGGATTAACAAACTTATATTCCCTAAGCGTGTGCAATATGTATGTGAAGTTTCCCTTGTCTGACGAGCCGTTCTGGAGAAGAAGATGTTTGCAGGTTTTAGGGTAAATTCAATATGGCCGCCAAACCATGTGACCTATCAATTAGAAATTAACCAACTTCTAAAGGATTCTTGGGAAAGTGTGTGTGAAATTTTGCCTCAATCTGTCCAGCCTTCTGGAGAAGAAGATTTTAAAAATTTATTAATTTTCAATCCAAGATGGCTGACGAACCATGTGACCTATGAAATCATAAATTTACATTCTACCTCCAATCCTCCAGTGGAATACGTGTGTGAAGTTTCGTGTTAATCGGATGAGGTGCGTTTTCTATCCAAGATATCCACTTAATGTGAAGAAAGTGCCTTCTCAATTACTTTCATTTCAGGAAAATATAGATAAATCGTTGTTTCTGAACACCCAACTTCAGTCGCTCCAGCAGTCGCTGTTTTCCTTCGTCTTTTTAATGTTGAATTTCACATTAACGGTACTTGTGCGTCATTTTATGTATAGTTTGTACATTTTCTGTCAATGTAAGTCTGATTTTGAATTTAAAAAATGCTAATTAAAAAAACAAAAATTTTGGTTATCTTTTCCTTAAAAATTGAGATAGCATAAAAACTTGACCTGATTGAGCGAAATTAGATACATTTCTGAATTCAGCATGCAAAAAGCATATGGATCCGTTGAGAAAACCTAGACCTCTGAAATGACGCAGACCAGTGTTATTACTTCAACTACCAAAGGTTCCTGAGGTTCATATGTTGATTTCACCAAAATGAAACAAGGGCATGGTTGCACAAACACAAGGCAGGGACATCGCAATGCAACAAAGATATCCCAATGTGTGACCGAGGAAGAGAAAGAAGAAGCTTAAAGAGAGTGACCGCTTGACACTTACGGGATCAGGCACCACCATCATGAAAAATGTAAATTTAACAAGTCCAGTAAATTCCACCATGGAAATATTGTAAGTGAGAAGATGCCCAAAGGAAATCGAAGAAATCGCAAGCAGTAAAAGAGAAAACACAAAGATACTGGCATGATAGTCGAGTGGTATGCATACTCACCTCTGAGCTGTCTTACCTGGGTTAGAATCTCGACTGTGCTATAGATTGTCGTCCTGGTGTTTCTCATGCAGGGTGGAGGCCTCGAGATGTGTGCCGCCAATTAGGAGGACATTAAACTTGGGAGTCCCATCTGCCAGCATTAGTTGGTGAACGTTAAACATCCCACGGGGTCCGATGCAAAGAGGAGGTGAGCCATCCCCTGCACCCTGAACAAATTACAAATTCCTGGCAAAATCACCTGCTTCAGTCGAAAGAGCCAACTGGCTGCAGAGGGATTGAACCAGAGGAACCGTTATACGAGCGAACCCCACAAGCACAAGGTAGGAAGAATTGGGTCGTTAAAGAAGGATAATAATAATAAAGAGAAAACACAAAATAAACACAAGTAATTACATCCACAAAAAATGACAGAAGGGAATGACATTAAAATCAGCATTTCAAGATTTAAAAAAAGGAATTCACCAAGAAATGGAGGAGATTGAGATCATTCAGAATGTGGGTGATGCTATAACATGATTGCAAAGCCATCAAATGAAGGATTATATAAAGTGGACTGATCAAGCACCATTACTGGAACCAATTGGAAGACAAATTGAATAATAACAACCTTTGACAGAAGCATTTAACAAACCAACCACAATGTTGGTGTGCACATTTCGATTCAGAAAGCTGGAAGATGATAATACAATTCAATGTCGTATTTTGGGTTAAATATTTTACGGTGCTCATTTGTGAACATGAGAATAAATGAAGAGGGGGTTGATTGTGTGTCCGCAGATTGTTAGATCCAATGATTCAAACGATACACAACTTATTTAAAAATCATCAATCATGGTTATGCTGGGTGATTTAGTTGTGCTGGGTGATTTCTTATGGTGGATGGTTTGTTTATGGTGGATGGCTTGTTTATGGTGAGTGATTTGGTTATGGTGGATGATTTGTTTATGATGGGTGATTGGTTGTGGTGGGTGATTTCGTAATGGTGAGTGATTTGGTGTGGTGGTGATTTCGTTATGGTGGTGATTTGTTTATGGTGGGTGATTTGGTTGTGGTGGGTGATTTCGTTATGGTGGGATTTGTTTATGGTGGGTGATTTGGTTTGTGGTGGTGATTTCGTTATGGTGGATGGTTTGTTTATGGTGGTTATATGGTTATGGAGGATGGTTTGTTGGTGGGTGATTTGCTGAGTGGTGTTGGTTATTGTGGATGATTTTGTGTGGGTGATTTCGTTATGGTGGGTGATTTGGTTGTGGTGGGTGATTTCGTTATGGTGGGTGATTTGGTTGTGGTGGTGATTTGGTTGTAGTGGTATGGTTTATGGTGGGTGATTTGGTTGTGGTGGGTGATTTCGTTATGGTGGGTGATTTGGTTGTGGTGGGTGATTTCTGTTATGGTGGGTGATTTCGTTTATGGTGGGTGATTTGTTATGGTGGGTGATTTGGTTGTGGTGGGTGATTTCATTATGGTGGATGATGGTCATGGGATGGCTTGTTTATGGTGGATGGCTTGTTTATAGTGGGTGATTTGGTTTTGGTGGGTGATTTCGTATGGTAGTTGATTTGGTTATGGTGAGTGATTTGTTATGGTGGTGATTTGGTTTTGGTGGTAATTTCCTTATGGTAGTGGCTTGTTTATGGTGGGTGATGTGATTTGCTTGTGGTGGGTGATTTGGTTATGGTGGGTGATTTGCTTGTGGTGGATGGCTTGTTTGTGTGGGTGATATGTTATGGTGGTGGCTTGTTTATGGTGGGTGATATGGTTATGGTGGATGGTTTGGTTATGGTGGGTGATTTGTTTGGTGAGTGATTTGTTGTGGTGGGTGATTTTTGTGTGGATGGCTTGTTTATGGTGGGTGATATGGTTATGGTGGATGGTTGTTTGTGTAGTATTTGCTTTGTGTGGGTGATTTGTTTGTGGTGGGTGATTTTCTTGTGGTGGGTGGCTTGTTTATGGTGGGTGATATGGTTATGGTGGATGGTTTGTTTGTGGTGGGTGATTTGTTTGTGGTAGGTGATTTGCTTGTGGTGGTGATTTGTTGTGGTGGGTATTTGTTTGTGGTGGGTGATATGTTATGGTGGATGGCTTGTTATGGTGGGTGATTTGTTTGTGGTGGATGGCTTGTTTATGGTGGGTGATATGGTTATGGTGGATGGTTTGTTTGTGGTAGGTGATTTGCTTGGTGGGTGGGGTTGATTTGTTTGTGTGTGGTGATTTTTCTGTGGTGGTGGCTTGTTTATGTGGGTGATATGGTTATGGTGGATGGTTTCTTTGTGGTGGTGATTTGCTTGTGGTAGGTGATTTGCTTGTGGTGGGTATTTGCTTGTGGTGGGTGATATGGTTATGGTGGATGGTTCTTTTGTGTGGGGTGATTTGCTTGTGGTGGGTGATTTGCTTTGTGGTGGTGCTTGTTTATTGGTGGGTGATATGGTTATGGGTGATTGCTTGTGGTGGGTGATTTGCTGTGGGTGGCTTGTTTATGGTGGGTGATTTGGTTATGGTGGGTGATTGTTTGTGGTGATGGCTTTTATGGTGGTGATTTTATGGTGGATGGCTTGTTATGTTGGTGATATGGTTATGGTGGATGGTTTATTTGTGGTGGGTGATATGGTTATGTGGATGGTTATTTGTGGTGGGTGATTTGGTTGTGGTGGGTGATTTCGTTATGGTGGATGGCTTGTTTATGGTGGGTGATATGGTTATGGTGGATTTGTTTGGTGGTTGATTTGCTTGTGTGGGTGATTGGTTATGGTGGATGATATGGTTATGGTGGGGTTTGTTTCTGGTGGGTATTTGCTTGTGGTGGGTGATTTGGTTATGGTGGGTGATTTGTTTGTGGTGGATGGCTTGTTTATGGTGGGTGGTATGGTTATGGGATGGCTGTTTATTTGTGGTGATATGGTTATGGTGGATGGTTTGTTTATGGTGGATGATATGGTTATGTGGATGTTGTTTATGGTGGATATGTTATGGTGGATAGTTGTCTATGTGGGTGATATGGTTATGGTGGATGGTTTGTTTATGGTGGATGATATGGTATGGTGGATGGTTTGTTTATGATGGGTGGTATGGTTATGTGGATGGCTTGTTTATGGTGGTGGTATGGTTATGTGGATGGTTTGTTTATGGTGGATGCTTGTTTATGGGGTGGTATGGTTATGGTGGATGGTTTGATTATGGTGGATGGCTTGTTTATGGTGGGTGGTATGTTTATGGTGGATGGTTTGTTTATGGTGGGTGGCTTGTTTATGGTGGTGATATGGTTATTGGTGGATGGTTGTTATGGGGTGATATGGTTATGGTGGATGGTTTGTTTAGGTGGGTGATATCGTTATGGTGGATGGTTTGTTTATGATGGGTGGTATGGTTATGGTGGATGGCTTGTTTAGGTGGGTGGTATGGTTATGGTGGATTGTTTGTTTATGGTGGATGGCTTGTTTATGGTGGATGGCTTGTTTATGGTGGTGGCTTGTTTATGGTGATGCTTGTTTATGGTGGATGGCTTGTTTATGGTGGATGGTTTGGTATGGTGGATGGCTTGTTTAGTGGTGATATGGTTATGGTGGATGGCTTGTTATAGTGGGTGATTGTTTTGGTGGGTGATTTCGTTATGGTGGTTGATTTGGTTATGGTGAGTGATTTCGTTATGGTGGTGATTTGGTTTTGGTGGGTAATTTCCTTATGGTAGTGGCTTGTTTATGGTGGGTGATGTGATTTTGCTTGTGGTGGGTGATTTGGTTATGGTGAGTGATTTTGTTTGTTGTGATGCTTATTTATGGTGGGTGATATGGTTATGGTGGATGGTTTGGTTTTTGGTGGTGATTTGCTTGTGGTGGGTGATTTGGTTATGGTGGATGATATGGTTATGGTGGGTGCTTGTGTGTTGGGTGATATGGTGGATGTTTGGTTATGTGGGTGATTTGTTGTGTGGTGACTTGTTTGTGGTGGGTGATTTGTTTGTGGTGGATGCTTGTTTGTGGTGGGTGATATGGTTATGTGGGATGGTTTGTTTGTGGTGGGTGATTTGCTTGTGGTGGGTGATTTGTTTGTGGTGGGTGATTTCGTTATGGTGGATGGCTTGTTTGTGGTGTGATTTGCTTTGGTGGGTGATTTGTTTGGTGGGTGATTTTCTTGTGGTGGTGGCTTGTTTGTGGTGGGTGATATGGTTATGGTGGATGTTTGTTTGTGGTGGTGATTTGCTTTGTGGTGGTGATTTGCTTGTGTGGTGGCTTGTTTATGGTGGTGATTTGCTTGTGGTGGATGGTTTGTTTGTGGTGGATGTGTTTTGTGGATGGTTTGTTGTGGTGGATGGTTTGTTTTGGTGGGTGATTTGCTTGTGTGGGTGGCTTGTTTATGGGTGATATGGTTATGGTGGATAGTTTGTTTGTGGTGGGTGATTTGCTTGTGGTGGGTTATTTGGTTATGGTGGGTGATATGGTTATGGTGGATAGTTTGTTGTGGGTGATTTGCTTGTGGTGGGTTATTTGGTTATGTGGGTGGCTTGTTTATGGTGGGTGATATGGTTATGTGGATGGTTTGGTTATGGTGGTGATTATGGTTATGGTGGGTGATTTGGTTCTGGTGGGTGATATGTGATGGTGGATGGCTTGTTTATGGTGGGGTGATATGGTATGGTGGATGGCTTGTTTATGGTGGGTGATATGGTTATGGTGGATGGTTTATTTGTGGTGGGTGATTTGCTTGTGGTGGTGATTTGGTTATGGTGGATGGCTTGTTTATGGTGGGTGATATGTTTTGGTGGATGTGTTTGTGGTGTGATTGCTTGTGGGTGATTTGGTATGGTGGAAGGTTTGTTATACAGTGATACCCACCATAACGAAATCACCCACCACAACCAAATCACCCACCATAAACAAATCACCACCATAACGAAATCACCCACCACACCCAAATCACTCACCATTACGAAATCACCCACCACAACCAAATCACCCATCATAAACAAATCATCCACCATAACCAAATCACTCACCATAAACAAGCCATCCACCATAAACAAACCATCCACCATAACGAAATCACCCAGCACAACTAAATCACCCAGCATAACCATGATTGATGATTTTTAAATAAGTTGTGTATCGTTTGAATCATTGGATCTAACAATCTGCGGACACACAATCAACCCCCTCTTCATTTAATTCTCATGTTCACAAATGAGCACCGTAAAATATTTAACCCAAAATACGACATTTGAATTGTATTATCATCTTCCAGCTTTCTGAATCGAAATGTGCACACCAACATTGTGGTTGGTTTGTTAAATGCTTCTGTCAAAGGTTGTTATTATTTCAATTTGTCTTCCAATTGGTTCCAGTAATGGTGCTTGATCAGTCCACTTTAAATATAATCCTTCATTTGATGGACTTTGCAATCATGTTATAGCATCACCCACATTCTGAATGATCTCAATCTCCTCCATTTCTTGGTGAATTCCTTTTTTTAAATCTTGAAATGCTGATTTTAATGTCATTCCCTTTCTGTCATTTTTGTGGATGTAATTACTTGTGTTTATTTTGTGTTTTCTCTTTATTATTATTATCCTTCTTTAACGACCCCAATTCTTCCTACCTTGTGCTTGTGGGGTTCGCTCGTATAACGGTTCCTCTGGTTCAATTCCCTCTGCAGCCAGTTGGCCTCTTTCGACTGAAGCAGGTGATTTTGCCAGGAATTTGTAATTTGTTCAGGGTGCAGGGGATGGCTCACCTCCTCTTTGCATCGGACCCCGTGGGATGTTTAACGTTCACCAACTAATGCTGGCAGATGGGACTCCCAAGTTTAATGTCCATCCTAATTGGCGGCACACATCTCGAGGCCTCCACCCTGCATGAGAAACACCAGGACGACAATCTATAGCACAGTCGAGATTCTAACCCAGGTAAGACAGCTCAGAGGTGAGTATGCATACCACTCGACTATCATGCCAGTATCTTTGTGTTTTCTCTTTTACTGCTTGCGATTTCTTCGATTTCCTTTGGGCATCTTCTCACTTACAATATTTCCATGGTGGAATTTACTGGACTTGTTAAATTTACATTTTTCATGATGGTGGTGCCTGATCCCGTAAGTGTCAAGCGGTCACTCTCTTTGAAGCTTCTTCTTTCTCTTCCTCGGTCACACATTGGGATATCTTTGTTGCATTGCGATGTCCCTGCCTTGTGTTTGTGCAACCATGCCCTTGTTTCATTTTGGTGAAATCAACATATGAACCTCAGGAACCTTTGGTAGTTGAAGTAATAACACTGGTCTGCGTCATTTCAGAGGTCTAGGTTTTCTCAACGGATCTCATATGCTTTTGCATGCTGAATTCAGAAATGTATCTAATTTCGCTCAATCAGGTCAAGTTTTTAATGCTATCTCAATTTTAAGGAAAAAAATAACCAAATTTTTTGTTTTTTTAATTAGCATTTTTTAAATTCAAAATCAGACTTACATTGACAGAAAATGTACAAACTATACATAAAAGACGCACAAGTACCGTTAATGTGAAATTCAACATTAAAAAGACGAAGGAAAACAGCGACTGCTGGAGCGACTGAAGTTGGGTGTTCCAGAACAACGATTTATCTATATTTTCCTGAAATGAAATGAAGTAATTAGAAGGCACTTTCTTCAACATTAAGTGGATATCTTGGAATGAAAAACGCACCTCATCCGATTAACACGAAACTTCACACACGTATTCCACTGGAGGATTGGAGTAGAATGTAAATTTATGATGTCATAGGTCACATGGTTCGTCAGCCATCTTGGATTGAAAATTAATAAATTTTTAAAATCTTCTTCTCCAGAACGGCTGGACAGATTGAGGCAAAATTTCACACACACTTTCCCAAGATATCCTTTCAGAAGTTGGTTAATTTCTAATTGATAGGTCACATGGTTTGGCGGCCATATTGAATTTACCCTAAAACCTGCAAACATCTTCTTCTCCAGAACGGCTGGTCAGATCAAGGGAAACTTCACATACATTTGCACACGCTTGGGAATATAAGTTTGTTAATCCTCATTTACTATGGCGGGGATATCGAAGACTTTGTCTTCAACGGATGCTAGTTAGCTTTCCAACGGTACCATTTTAATTATTCTACAACAGTAGGGGTGTGTTCCATTACCAATCAGCTTCTAGAGTGCTCACCAAGGGGTTTAAGCACTCAAGCAAGCACTCCAACAAAACGGTACATAAAGAACAGCTGGCTTGGCAAGTGATAGCAGTCTTATTGGTAATGGAACACACCCCAGAAACCCTTTAGAAGGAAGCGACACACACACACACACACACACACACACACACTTTTCCTTTTAGTAATGCATAATAAACATCTGAGGAAAAGTTTTGGAAACAGTCACAACCCTTGTGGTACTGTTTTTCTTGTGGGACATGCTCTTTACCTCCCAAGCGAAAGACTTGGGTTGAGTAGCAATGCCAGGCTGCAGGTTTAGCACAGACACAGGTTTCAACATGCTCTTCAACTTGAATCCAAACGGACCAACGGGCTATGAGGGAGAAAGAGATTCAATCTCCTACCATTTCTTGGTGAATTCCTTTTTTTAAATCTTGAAATGCGATTTTAATGTTCATAATCCACACTTCAACTCGTACATGTTGTTATGGAATGGAGGATAAAGAGACGATGATGTGTTTTATTCATTAGTGTTCTTCTCTTCATTTTCTTGTGTTAGATATTTTTCACTTCCTTATTTTTACTATATCACGTGAACTACTGACTAGATCTTTTTACATCGTACCATCTTGTTGCTTTACGCCTGGGGTCGCTCTGGTCGATTTCTGTTGATTGAGTGTAAAACGTTTATCTTTGCTCTGGTTACAATTGTCCTCTTGTGTTTCATCGCCAGTTTTGCCTCTTTCGTATGTAAGGCAGGTGATTGTCCTAGGTAATCTTGTACATTTGTTTCTTAGTAAGCGACTCCAATGGTGGCAGGGGTTAGGCTCCACACCTTGCTCTTGTCTGCATGATGGGAGTTCGCACCCGTGGTGTTTACACGTTCAACATAGCACTAAGTGCTTGGCACGATGGGACTCCCAAGTTTATGTCCATATCCTAATGGCGGCACACATCTCGAGGCCTCCCCTGCATGAGAAACACCAGGACGACAATCTATAGCAGGAGTCGAGAATTCTAACCCAGGTAAGGACAGCTTCAGAGGTGAAGTATGCATACCACTCGACTATCATGCGCAGTATCTTTGTGTTTCTCTTTTATACTGCTTGCGATTTCTTCGATTTCCCTTTGGCATCTTCTCATTAGCAATATTTCCATGGTGGAATTTACTTGGACTTGTTAAATTAACATTTTTCATGATGGTGGTGCCTGATCCGTAAGGTAAGCGGTCACTCTCTTTCAAGCTTCTTTCTTTCTCTTCCTCGGTCAGCACATTGGGATATCTTTGTTGCATGCGATGTCCTGCTTGTGTTTGTGCAACCATGCCTTGTTTCATTTTGGTGAAATCAACGATATAAAAAAAAAAAATAAAAAAAAAAAAAATTAAAAAATAAAAAATAAAAAAATGTAAATAATATAAAAAGATAAATAATAAAAATAAAAAATAAATAAAAACAATATGAAAACATAATATATTAAAAAATAAAAATTATTAGATAAAAAAAAAAAAAAAATCGTAAGCATAAATAAGAAAAAAAATAAAAAAAAAAAAATTAAAAACAAAATAAAAAAAAACGATAAAAAAAAAAAGGATAAAAAAAATAAATAAAATAATAATTTAAAATGAAAAAAAAAAGATAAACATAAAAAAAAAAAAAATAATAAAAAAAAATAAAAAAAAATAAAAAATAAAAAAAAAAATAAAAAGATAAATAATAAAAAAAAATATAAATAAATAAAGATAGAAAAAAAAAAATAATACAAGAAAAATATTATAATATAAAAATAATAAAAAAGAAATAGAAATAAAATAAAAAAAAAATCAGACATAAAATAAAAAAATAAATAAAGAATAAATAATAAATAATAACTGGATATAAGATGAAAAAAAGAAAAAAAAAAACAAATAAATAAAATTAAGATATAAAAAAAAAAAAAAATAAAGAAATAACATAGATAAAAAAAAGAAAAAATATAAATAATAGTTTAATAAAAAATAAACATAAATAAAAAAGAATAAATAAAAAAAAAAAAAAAAAAACGATTATAAGATAAAAGAAAAAAAATAAAAAATAAAAACATAAAAATAAAAATAAAAATAATAATAAAAGAATTAAAAAGTATACGATAATAAAAAAAATAAAACATAAAAAAAAAACAAAAAAAAAAAAAAAAAATACTAATAAAAAAAAAAATAAATAAGAAAATAAAAAATAAAAAAATAAAATAAAAAATAAAGATAGAAAAAAAGATAAAATAAAAAAAAAAAAGAAATGAAAATAAAAAAAAAAATATAAACATAAAAATAAAAAAAAAAAGATCAAAGATAAAAAAATAGATAAAAGCAATAAAAAAATAAAGAAAAAAATAAAAAAAAAAGAAAAAAAATAAGATAAAAAAAAAAAAATAAAAAAAAAAAAATAAATAATAAAAAATAAAAATAAAATTATAAAAAAATACATAATAAAAAAGAATAAGAAACAAGATATGAATAAAATAATAAAAATAAAAATAAAATAAAAAAAATAAAACAAAAATATAAAAAAAATAAAAAAAATAAATAAAAATAATATATAAAAAAAAATACACCAATGATAAAAATAATATAAAAATAACATAAAAAAATAAAAAAAAAAAAATAAAATAAAATAAATAAACTATAAAAAATAATATATCAAATAAAGATAGATAAGTATAAATAAAGAAAACAATAATATAAATAAAAGATTTAAATCAAAAAAAAAATAAGAAAAAATAAAAAATAAAAAAAAAAATACAAAAATAAAAAAAAAAAAAATAAATAATAAAAAGATAAAAATAAAAAATAAAATAAAAAAAAACCATACAAATAATAAAAATAAAAAATAATAAAAATAAAGAAATATAAAAAATAAATAAAAAAAAAAAAAAAAAAAAAAATAAAAATTAAAAAAAATCATAAATAAATTATAAGAAAAAAATAAAAATCATAATAAAATAAAAAAAAAAAAAAAAAATATAAAATAAAAAAAAAAAATAAATAAAAAAAATAAAAATTAAAAATAAAAAAAAATTAGAAAAAAAAAAAAATAAAACAAAATAATATAACCATAAAAAAAACATATAAAAAAAATAAAAAATAAAAATAAAATAAAATATACGAAAAAAAAAAAAAATTTAAAATATTAAAATAAAAAACAATAAATTAAAATAAAAATAAAATAATAAAAAATAAGAAATCAAAAATACATTAATATAAAATAAATAAAACCGATAAAAATAAAAAAATAAAAAAGAAAAAATATAAAAATAATAAATATTAAAATAAAATAAAAAATAAAGAAAACAAAATAAAATAAAAAAAAAATACAATAGATAAAAAATATAATAACTATTATAAAAAATATAAAAATAAAAAAATAAAATTTTACATTATATGGTAGATGCCATAATATCTAAATTCAAGGAATCACCTCTAATGAAACATCAATTACTCTAAATCGTAAACAATGAAAAAAAATATTTTGCAATATGATAGTCTTGTTTGAAAATTTATGCAAATGCCAATATAAGAATAATCATTGTGATAAATCAAAAAATATAAAAATGAACCTCAGGAACCTTTGGTAGTTGAAGTAATAACACTGGTCTGCGTCATTTCAGAGGTCTAGGTTTTCTCAACGGATCCATATGCTTTCTGCATGCTGAATTCAGAAATGTATCTAATTTCGCTCAATCAGGTCAAGTTTTATGCTATCTCAATTTTAAGGAAAAATAAACCAAATTTTGTTTTTTTAATTAGCATTTTTTAAATTCAAAATCAGACTTACATTGACAGAAATGTACAAACTATACATAAAATGACGCACAAGTACCGTTATGTGAAATTCAACATTAAAAAGACGAAGGAAAACAGCGACTGCTGGAGCGACTGAAGTTGGGTGTTGCCAGAAACAACGATTTATTCTAATTTTCCTGGAAATGAAAGTAATTGAGAAGGCACTTTCTTCACATTAAGTGGATATCTGGATAGAAAAACGCACCTCATCCGATTAACACGAAACTTCACACACGTATTCCACTGGAGGATTGGAGTAGAATGTAAATTTATGATGTCATAGGTCACATGGTTCGTCAGCCATCTTGGATTGAAAATTAATAAATTTTTAAAATCTTCTTCTCCAGAACGGCTGGACAGATTGAGGCAAAATTTCACACACACTTTCCCCAAGACATCCTTTCAGAAGTTGGTTAATTTCTAATTGATAGGTCACATGGTTTGGCGGCCATATTGAATTTACCCTAAAACCTGCAAACATCTTCTTCTCCAGAACGGCTCGTCAGATCAAGGGGAAACTTCACATACATATTGCACACGCTTAGGGAATATAAGTTTGTTAATCCTCATTTACTATGGCGGGGGATATCGAAGACTTTGTCTTCAACGGATGCTAGTTAGCTTTCAACGGTACCATTTTAATTATTCTACAACAGTAGGGGTGTGTTCCATTACCAAGCAGCTTCTAGAGTGCTCACCAAGGGGTTTAGCACTCACGAAGCACTCCACAAACGGTACATAAAGAACAGCTGGCTTGGCAAGTGATAGCAGTCTTATTGGTAATGGAACACACCCCAGAAACCCTTTAGAAGGAAGCGACACACACACACACACACACACACACACACTTTTCCTTTTAGTAATGCATAATAAACATCTGAGGAAAAGTTTTGGAAACAGTCACAACCCTTGTGGTACTGTTTTCTTTGTGGGACATGCTCTTATCTTTACCTCCCAAGCGAAGACTTGGGTTGAGTAGCAATGCCAGGCTGCAGGTTTAGCACAGACACAGGTTTCAACATGCTCTTCAACTTGAATCCAAACGGACCAACGGGCTATGATGCAATCAGTTTTTCCTTCCTGAGAGTTTGCTCCTGCATCCATCTTGTTCACCCCTGCATCTTCCCTACCCTCATTCTTACCTGCATCCCCTGTTTGTCCGTCTCCACCTATTTTGTCCCTTGGCCCTGCTGTTAACGTCCCCCCCCCTTTCTTTATACTGTTCTTTTTTGTTCTGGTGCATCCTTATCGTTGTGTTCTTGCTCTTCACGAGCCTTAACTCTGTATGCAAAAAAAAAACCCGGAGGACTGTCAGCCAGCACGAGTACTGACTGTGATGGACGTTAAAGATTCTACCCATTTCATATTGTTCCAGCAAAATTAATTTCACCGTGAGGGTTTTTCAAGCC
>CM068955.1:115694333-115704742 GCA_035128595.1 Eptatretus atami
GGTTTTCAGCCTCAGAAGGGGTCAGGGTACATCCTCCGTAATAACTGACATATTTACAACACCATAAGATGGCTTTTGTTAAGGCATCCCCCTCTCCCCACTCCCCAACACAAAAAGCACAATCTATAAATTAACTTCAACCGGTGATAAAAAATAGAATCCGAAAGCCATGCTTGGTGTCTGAGGATTTGAATGTGAAAAGTCCAATCCACAGTGGCCAACATAATTTCACCGTGGCAATCCTATAAAGAGCATTTACTCGATGTATATTTGAAATATTTCCATCAATACATGGTGGGGGTGCAGGTTGCAGGCCTATACATACCATTGACAGTGTTGGGGGTGTTCACAATGAACCATGCCTCAGATGAATGCTCCACCCCCTGCATCTTCCCCTACCTCAAGGTACTGGGATTTCCAATGTGAGCAGGTGTGGGAAGGAAACACACAGAGTGAGGACACTGGAGCATGGCTTTACGTGCTCCCACCACCGATCTCCACTCATGAGTACATAAGCCATTAATCAGCACCACATGTCCTCATGGGATGCAATGATGGCCCCTTCTGTTCATAACAAAGTACTGCAGAAACCACCTGTGCAAAGAAATAGTTAATCACAAGACAAACAGGGAAGGTAAAAAAACTTATTAATTCCAACTAATTATATCGGAATCTGAATGTAGATGTTATGAAGAACGCCATTAACTAGGCTTGCAAAGTCTTGCCTTGCAAATACCCTTCCTTGTATTAACAACCCTTTGTCCAAAAACTGAAGATGAATCCAAAAGCAAAAGTAACAGTTCCAACACAAAAAAAACTTTATGACGGGAAGCAACTTGGTCACGAATCACAAAATCATTTCGAGTTTGGGCCTCCGAGTGTTTATACCTGCCGCGTCACAAATGTCTCTGCAATTGATTCTCAGCACAAAGACAGAGGAGGAAGAGCAGAGACCGTTTCATAATGATGTAATGGCTGGCTGGAGCAGATACAATAATTCCCACCTGGCGGCAAGTCTGTTAATGTAAATAAGTGAAATGCAGAAAACTCTCTTTAACACGAAGTCTTTTCAAGTCAATGAGTTTTGACTGAAACAACGGGTGTTATTCAAAATTGCATTTTCCCCACCTTAATAAGTAAAACAAGGAGTCTTCTTTTTAGAGGAAGGTCAACCTTAAATATGCACCACCAGCTTGGAATGTTATAACCTTCTATATGCAGCAGTTTGGTGACATTATTGAAGACTAGCAAATGACACCCTTCACTTCGCTGATGGGAATACTGAGAGAGGGGGAGAGAGAGAAAGAGTGGAAGAGTGGGAGAAGAGAGGGAAGAGGGAGGGAAGTGAGGAGGGGTGTGGGAGGGAAGGCATTGTGAAGAAGGAGGCAGGGGAGAGAGAAGCGATGGGAGGGGAAGGAAGCAGCATGAGGGAAGAGAAATGCAACATGAGGGGAGTGGAAGGTAACATGAGGGAAGGTAGTGTGAGGTGGGGAGGGAAGGCAGTGTGGGGGTTAAGAGAAGGCAGGGTGAGGGGAAGGGAAGGCAGCATAATGGGAGGGGAAGGGAAACCATACGTCAGGTTTTTCTCGGAAATGTCCTCCTCCTCCGTCCTTGAACTCCGTCTGGACAGGTTTTAAAAATATCTAAAAATGTCCGGGATTTTGCCATTTTTTTGCTTTTGCATTTTCAATGAATAAATTTTGAGATTTGGGATACCTAATGACCTTAGTAGCAAATACAACCTGTCGCTTCGCTGACGGGGGAATTAAGGAGGGGGTTGAGAGAGGGAGGGAAGGGAGACATTGGCATTGCAAAACAACAGTGCAAATTTGCCTCCTATGCAGGTGGCATATTTATTCACAGCGGTGTCTGATAGTTCTGATCCTTTAGAAATCATATTAATAAGTCGGTAAAAGAATTGGATACAACTCATTTTATAAATTACTTTGTTAATTCTGAAATTAATAGTTAATTCACTGACACCTCTATCCTCAGTCATCACGCGAGAACATTTTAATGATAGAGTGGTATCCCAGTGGGGAGGACAGGAGACTAGCGTTCATGCTCAGTGGTGAGAGAAGGGACAAGCATTGTGTCTCGTGGTGACAGGGGACTAGCATCGATAGACCAATGGTGTGGACAAGGGACTATAGCATTTGTATCCAGTGGTTAGAACAGAGGACAAGCATCGGTAGCTCACTGGTGAGGTCAGGGACTAGCATTCGTAGCACAGTGGTGACAGTGGACTGGCATTGGTGGTGGTGAAGTGGTGAGGACAGTGGACAAGCATTCGTAGCTCACTGGTGAGGATGTGGCTCTCTTATTGCAGTGGTTGTCGGTTCAATACTCTCTGAAGGCAGAAACATTTTTAAGCTTCTGGAAAAAAAGAGATAATCTTAAGAGAATTACAGTACCAGGTTACCATTTGATTGTTGGTTAAAATCCCACTATCCACGTGTTATCTTCAGGAAAGGGTAATTTGATCGTCATGCGTTGTCTGGTCTATATTTGTGAAGCCAGGGTGCATTTTGTGGTTGACTCTTAATGCCGGCAGCTCAACTTGAGATGGCCACTAAAAGATAATAAGAGTTCATCCAAACCTTACCCCGTGCAGTCTTGAGGAAAAGGACATGGGAAGGATATTTTCAACTATTGCTTGGCATTTCTGGACACAATCTATATTTCCTATGAGCGCAATTTTGTATGAATCTCAATATTCGCCACTTGTGATTCCGAGATTCCGTATAATTTGCCAAATTCAGTCAAAGTACTGCTAAACTGAAGGTTTGTGTTTCCGATTCATGTTTACTGTGTTCAAAATCACTACATTCAATTAAAATCAAGTACTTCTTCGAACATACACTGATAATGCTGAAAGTGCGAGCGGAAAATTTGATTGTCGAGATGGCGTAAAAGAGTAATATTTGGTCCAAGTAATGTTAAACTGGTGGTTTTTGGAAGTGGCAACAAGGCGATTTGTGTTCTACGGTGTTCAAGTATATAAATTCAATTTAAATAAAATCAAGGTTTTAAAGGTTACAGAAAAAACAACAACTTATTTTGGAAGTTTATCACCATTGATACACCGTCTTTTGCACCACCTTATTTAACACATTTCTTCAGTTATTCGTGCCTGTTGTTTGTGTCCTTAATACGTCCGTAAAAACGGTAAGTTTCCTGTTTGGACAAATTTCATTTTTTTTTTGCCTGCCAGACAGGCAGACAGACAGACAGACAGACAGACAGACAGAGAGCATTTCCTTCACTTCTCTCTGCACATGTGCACTAGGGGATGAGATTCCATACCATTTGCCAAATTCAGAGCCAAAGTACTGCTAGACTGCAGGTTCGAGTTCCGATTCATGTTTTACAGTGTTCAAAATATATATTCAACTTAAATGAAGTTGTTCCTTGAAAATAGACTGATGTCTGTAGACAGACTGACATACAGAAAAAGTTAACCAATTGCTTCACACCGCTTCTCACGTCACACGTGAGGGTTGTGGGGGGGGGGGGGGTAATAAAAAGCAGTACTGCCAAAGCCTCTGGGTGAGCAATAAAACAAGATGTTCTGCTGATAGGATCTCTGGGAGTGGAAGGGGTAGAAGAGATGATGGTTTGGATTGGGGATGATCTGAGATGGTTGTGAACAGCTGTCTTGAAAACATGGAAGGAAGAATGAGATTGAAGAGAATGTGCAAGTTAATTCTACAGGTGGGACAAAACAGGAAATAATGAGTATAGGTGTGCAGTGATTCTGGATTTTGGAGTTTCACGAAGGGGGTTGATGCTGGACCGCATGTCCCCTGCAGTAACCTTGGGGGGGGGTGACGGTGGTGGAGGGGGAGGCAGTCCCCTGAACTCACCACTGGCTACAATGCTAGTGCTAGATGAAATACAGAAAGAGCAGAGGTGCAAGACCAGAAAGAGATAGTCGGAGACAGAGAAATACCGCCATGTCTGCGATAGAAAATCTCCTGCTTCATCACAAGAAATTCAACGATCTTGGCCTTGGTTTCCACGGCATCAAGGGGCACCAGTCCAGAGGTGAGAGGAGTACTCCTTCAAGTTGCGGACAAAGGCCTTGTAGGTGGATAGGTGTTCAGGTGTGCCAAGGAAGGACTTTGTGCGACAGAGGATGCCCAGTGGGTGGCTAGCTTTGGAGGCCAACTTTGATATGTGGTTTAGCCAAGAAAGATCATGGTGATAGTAAGACCCAGGAGTTTGATTGACTGAACCTCTTTAAGAGGATTGTTAAGAAAGTAGATGGGAAGGTTTGCCATGTGGTTGTTTTGGAGAGGGAGAGAGAGAGGAGAGAGGGAGAGGTCAGGATTGAAAGACTTCAAGTGTTTGACCAGCTTGTGATTTTGTCAAGTTCTGAAGAGAGGAAGAGGCTGCTACCTGCCATCTGAAGGATGAGGATGTCATGGCAGAGGGTGAAGTCATCAGAAATAGATAAAGAGGATTTTCCAGAGAGTCAGAGAGATATTTTATGAAGATCAAGAATAGGAGTGGACCCAGAACACCGTCTTGGGGCACGCCAGCCTTGACAGGGAAAAAAGATGAAAGGATTCCATTAAGAGCCAGCCGTTGGCTACCAGAGTGGAGGAAGTCAGTAGGTCACGTGTGGAGTTGCCCTTGGCTGCCATAGGCAGACAGTTTGGAGAGAAACGCAGTGTGCCAGACTAGATCAAAAGCATGAGATATGTTCAGAGAGACAGCCATGAACTCACGTCTGACATTGAGGGCCTCCATCCATTGTTGGAAAGTCAAAGCAACATATCCAATGTAGAGTGACCAGGTCTGAATCGAATTGATGATCTGAGATGTGGCTGTTGGAGAAAAGGAATGATTTTATGTCAACAGCAATGAGGAATTCCAGAACCTTGCTGATGATTGGAAGTAAGCTAATCGGTCTGTAGTTAAGGGGATCAAGTTTTTGCACTTTTTAATGTAATGCAGTGATTTTGGCTGATTTTCCAGCAGATGGAAGATGACATAGAGCAAATGATAGGGCGAAAATAGAAGAAAGAGGACACGCACGAGCGGCAGAGCGGGTTTTATAGCACACTAGATGACCCGTGAACCCGTTGGGTTCCCGTTGTGACAGCGGTGATAAAAAAATCATTTCAAAAATTTTTAATAATATTAAAAAAAAAAGGATAGCTCCAGCGAACTGCACTGCTGAGGTTGTTTGCATTGATCAAATTCTCACTTCTTTTTTTAAAAATTTTTTTCGTTGCCCGATTTGAACGAAACTTGATACTGCACACCGCAGGAGAATGGTGAGTAAGGTGGGCGAAAACTTTTGAGCTATCGTGTACCGTTTTGGCTGTATTTCGGGAACATACATCCATCCATACATACATAGATACAACATACAAGATGAGAGTTTTAGTAATATATAGATGAGCTGATGCCATCCGGTCCAGTTGCAGGATCAGAATCGAGGTTGCCGAAAAACTTATTTACCTTCTCAGATGCAAAAGAAAGTTCAGGAGTTGTTGGGTGTGACTGGGTGTGGACTGCCATTTGAAGAGAGAGATTGGATGGAGGGTAGACTACAGAGACAACAGATTAACAAGGCACCACCAGATTTTGGAGAGAGATGAGTTTGATACACACTTTCGGCCTTTGTAGTATGATCTGAGGTGTCTTTGGTCGGGTTTGCTTTCCAGGATGAGAAGCAAGTTGTTTCAGAGCAACTGCCTCACCAACATGATTCAGTATACGAGGGGATGGGAAGAATGGTAGGATAACTGAAGATGAGACGGGATGAATCTGTGCACGAGTGGTTTCTGTGGAAGAATTCTCATGCTTAATTAGCATCAGGGGCAGTAGATATAGGCATCAGTCCTGAAGTGAAAGGCTGCTGCTTGCAGTCCCGCGAATCAGCCTGAGTAAACTGCCAGACACTGAGACAGCTCTCTGGGAATAACCAGAGATGATGATGATGATGCTCACAAGTGTATTATCAGGTAACCAATTGGAGGAGAGGAAAGAAAAGAGACAATTGCAGGGAAGTTTGTCATCACCAAGTCCAGAAGAGGATTTGCCATTGGGAGAAATCCTGGTCGGAAAGTTGGGAGGGGAGGCTGGAAGGGTGCGAGAAGACAGGGAAGGCTGGGAAGGTGCGGGATGAGGGTTAGGCTGGGCGGGTGAGGGATGGGGGAGAGTCTGGGTGAGTGAAGGATTGGGAGGAGGCTGGGAGTGTACAAAAAGGGACAGATGGGAGTGGCCGATACCATAGAATGGCAATGGAAGCCCATACTCTTGAGAGAGAGAGCAATGGGGCATTCACAACAGTTCACAACCATTTACTTGGCTAAGAACCAATCCTGGACAGGTAGCCACTCCATCGCAAGGTGCAGACATTTCCGCCAAGCAGCCGTGGGAATCAAATGCACAACAGTGACGGCAATGCAAGAAGGTTTTACCTGCTCCACCACAGACTGGTGATAAATAACACAGAACTGAAACAAGAAATTCCCATCTCTCCAGAACTAATGTCTATCCTCTGAGTCATTCAACTTCATGACGTTTTGCATTTTACCAATTCGAATGCAAATGCTTTTCACAATGAGCATCGACAGGGTGAAGCAGGGACATGAAAAGAACAAACTGCATTTTCATATCTCATAAACAATGATTCACTGCACCACTACACAGTACCAGTAGCATATTTTAATGGAATTCCTCTTTCCTGTCATTCTAAATGATAACGCGCTAAGTGAGTGCACTTGTCCTTCTGGTGAAGCTAACTAAATCAAGGATGCCATAATGATGGTGCTGTGTTCATACTGCGGTTCACCTTGTTAGTTAGCTCTGGGGTTAACATCGAGGTGACTCTATTGTTGTTTTACAGCTTTCTCTTCTTTTCTGAACGCGTGAAATGCATGACAGCTTCTTTTTAGCATCTCACAAGAATGAAGTCATTAACCTGGGGGTTTAGCAATATATTTGTGCTGAAGTTAAGCAATTCAGCTGAGGCCATTACACATTCAACGTCTTATTGTCACGAGCACCAAGATGAATGCCATGGTTCTTTGCTGTTAATCTACACAGGAAGGAAGTGGGGTTTCAGACGTGATCTGAGGACTACCTGTGGAGGTATTCGTCCATTGCCATCCTCCATAATGATGTGATCTCCATGATATGACCAACAAGCGTTGTCTGACACAAAGCTTGCAGTAATGGGACATGACTTGCCTTGTCCTTACTCTACACACAGTTCAGGGGTATTACCAATATAAATCCCAAAAAGGAAGTTCAGCCCCGGCAGATTATTTTAAGCATTATGCTGTCGTCATGAGCTTTAATGAGGGTGAAACTCATCTCCAGTATGCTACTTTCTCTGCTTGTAGCTGCTTGAGCCATTGCCCGAAAGGCCTGTCTCTGGCTGTTCTGGGCGATAGGTATTCATAAATACCCGTAAATAGGTATTCCGTGTCCCGTCAAAACTCTCCGGTCCTTCTACTGTTCGTGTGTCCGAGGCCCTAAGGTAAGAAGTACGAATCCCAACCATACCAATCCCCAGGAGCCTATTTCTTTTGGAAATAGAACTGGACATAAAATTGTAAGCATGCCTTCCCTGTTCTTCCCCCTCTCCGTTTTGTGATATACTCTGATATAGCCTCTGATATATACTCGCTCTGATATATACTCGACTCTGATATAGCTCTGATATATACTCGACTCTGATATAGCTGATATATACCGCCTGATATAGCCTCTGATATATACATCTGATATAGCCTCGATATTACTGACTTGATATGCGGAATCACATCATTGATTCACTAGGTCTCTTGAGTCAATAGGACTGCTATCGATCGCTGAGCCAGCATGGACACGTTTTCTTTATCATTCGTTTTGGAGGATAATTGGGTTTTTGACCTCGCAATGTTCAATTAAATTCACTGCTTACACTTCCATTTTGGGTCTCCAACGTGGGGAGAAGTGCGGCGCACTACTCGATCGGCCACAGACATTCCAAATTGAACTAGTTAGAGAGCAAAAATAGATCCATGATCTGGCTCGGGGGTGTCCACACCAATGGGTAGGCATGACCCTCAACATTTGTTTGTCAGGCATTGGAATCAAAGAGACAGGGTCTGAATCTGACCCCTGCAACAATATACACATATCTTATATACAAAGCTGAGGTTGTATCTGTGGGTCATAAGCACCACCCATTCGATTGGCCACGGCTTTCCCTCAGCCGCCCAGAAAGCGCCGCCATTTTTTCGCTTCACATCGCTAGGAGGGTTCATAGCTGCCTCTGATGTACATTTGAAGACTGGAACGCGTCTTCTATCACCTGCATACTTTGTCTCAGAAAAAAAACCGGTTAACACGTTGGTGTGCTGTATGGGGACGAAGCAGATGACATGCTTAGAGGACAGAACTTGGATAAGAATGAGCAGTGGAGTACAGCGTCGTGAAAGAGAGCTTTGGCAAGTTTTTCGTGCCGAAGAAAAACGTAATTTACGAGAGGCCAGATTTAATCAGAGACTGCAACAGGTCAATGAGACAGTATATTTCTTTGGCACATCCTTGTAAAACTGCAATTATGAGTCACTTCATGATGAGCTAGCTCATAGGGACAGATTAGTAGTTGGTGTGAGAGACACTACGCTGTCGGAAAGAATGCAGTTGGCTAAGCATCTCACCCTTTTTAAAGCCATAAGTATGGTGAGGCAACAGAGGGGATTAAGCGGCAGAACACAGACATAAGGGGCGATGTCAACAGTGCTATATACTGTATGCTGTTATGGCCAACAAGTACAAACAGTCGTATAAGGCAAAACCACGTGTGCAGGCTAGCCAACTACACGGCAGAGAAAGGCAGATCAGAGAATCTGCCTGACATGCGGAAAATGGTCAACACATGTGAGCTGGTGGTGCCCAGCTGAAGGAGTAGCATGCTACATGTGCAGGAAAAGGCGACCTTGAACAAAGTTTTAAAAATCGTCTAAAGCAGTCTAGCCTTTTCCTTGGAACGGTAGAAGTGGGAGAAGACAAGAAGAAATAATACAATGAAGTTCAAAATCGACACAGGAGGCAACGTGACCATAATCCCAGAGAATGTGTGCAGAGGCATTAAGAGGAGTGTACCAAGTACAAGGGAGGGAGCAAATACAACCTGATCATAGCTCAGAAACCACTGTTTGGACCAGGGGAGTTCCTCTCTTAGTGCGAGGGGTAGCCAGCAGACACTGCACAGTCGGGAGAAGACTGAAAAAAAGGATATTTACATCGTCAGAAATGTATATACATCTCTGCTCGGCAAACCAGCTACAGTCCCTATAAAAAGTTCACACCCTCATTCAAATTTTTCACTTCCTGTTGCCTTGTAGCCTGGAATTGATTGTATTAAATCAATCTTTTTCCTCCTTTATTTACACATCGTAACCCACAACTTCCAAGTGAAAAACAATTCGACAAATTTCAGAAAATTAATTAAAAATAAAAAACAGAATATCTTGGTTTGATAAGTGTCCATACCCTGAGTTAATACTTGGTGGGAGCACCTTTGACAGCAATTACAGCTGTGAGTCTGTTGGGATAGGTCTCTACCAACTTTGCACACCTTGATTGGGCAATATTTGCCCATTTTTCTGCACAAAACTGTTCAAGCTCAGTCAAGTTGCGTGGGGAGCGTTGATGGACAGCAATCTTCAAGTCATGCCACAGATTTTCAATTGGATATTGGTCGGGGCTCTGACTGGGCCACTCAAGGACATTTATCTTTTTGTTCCTTCGCCACTCCAGTGTAGCATTGGCTGTGTGCTTCGGGTCGTTGTCTTGCTGAAAAGTGAACTTCCATTCCAATTTCAGCTCTCTTGCAGAGGGTAGCAGGTTTACCTCTCGGATTTTTCTGTATTTTGCTCCATCCATTTTACGTTCTATCCTAACAAGTGATATCTATCCTTTCCTGACATTGGAATAGCCACAGTCACAGAACACCTTCCACAACAGAAAGGAGACTGAAGTCACAAACGGTCTTACAGGTGTCGCATGTCACATGGACGATGTTCTCATCTGGGGAAAAACACAGCAAAAAGCACGACGCGAGGTTTGTCCACAGTGTTGGAGAGGATTCAAAGGTAGGGATCATACTCAACACTGACAAGTGTGAATTTGTAAAGCGTGAAGTGAAATTCCTGGGTTAACTCATTTCGGTAGATGGAATGAAACCAGACCAGACGAGAAGGGCACTCGGTGGAGCGCATACCTCCGCCACGTAATGCCTGATCCATGCGAACGTATCGGGCTCAATACATTTTTGAAATATCGTGCTATTATTCGTTTTTGGCCCTTTCGCTCAAGATGAAATAATTATCGTATCCAGATCGGAATCTTCACCAAAATCGATTCGATTTGTCGTGGTCACACGACGTCCAAAG
>CM068955.1:115719719-115730844 GCA_035128595.1 Eptatretus atami
GGTTAGAGAGTGAGAGACCCAAAGACTCAGCTTCATCACGGGAGATACCAATGATCCTAAATCCTTGGTTTCCACAGCGTAAACTCCAGCGACGTGTGAGGCAGGAGCACCAGCCCAGAGAGGAGAGCAGTGCTCCATCAGACTGCGGATGAAAGCTTTGTCAGTGGGTGGAAGCTCAGGTGTGCCAAGGAAGGGCTTTGCATGACGTGGGATGCCCAGTTGGCGACTGGCTCTGGAGGCCAGGCTGGAAATGTGACTTTCCCAGGAAGGATCGTGGCAGATAGTGAGGCCCAAAAGCTTGAATGAAAGGACTTCTTCAAGGAGGTTGTTTAGAAAGTAGATGGGGGGGGAGGGGGGGGTTCTTCCAGACATTCCTTTCGGAGAGACATTGTGAGGGTATGAGATTTGTCAGGATTGAAAGACATATTCACAGTGTTTCACCAGCTTGTGATTTTATCCAGGTCTGCAGAGAGTAAAGAAGCTGCTGCCTGCCGATCAGAGGGATGAGAGATGGTACGGCAGAGTGTGGAATCACCAGCAAAGAGATAAAGAGGATTTTCCAGAGAGTCTGAGAGACCATTGATGAAAACCAGAAAAAGCACAGGGCCCAGAACACTGCCTTGAGGAACTCCAGCCTCGACGGGAAGAGGAGATGTGAGAATTCCATAAAGAGCCATGCATTGACTGTTACAGGAGAGGAAGTCAGTGAGCCATGAGTGGAGATTGCCTTGCGCACCATAAGAAGAGAGTTTGGTGAGCAGGGCGGGATGCCAGACCGTATCGAAAGCTCGCAAAACGTCTAGGGAGATGGCTCTGATCTCATGTTTGGCATTGAGGACCTCCATCCAATGTTGGGAAAGCAGAAGCAGCATATCCAGGGTTGAGTGACCTGGTCGAAATCCAAATTGATGGTTGGAAATCAAGCCATTTGTTAAGAGGAAGGATTTGATGTCGGATGCGATGATGGTTTCCATGACCTTGCTGATAATTGGGAGCAGGCTGATTGGTCTGTAGTTGTAGGGATCAGTTTTGCACCTTTTTTATGCAGGGCAGTGATGTTTGCTGATTTCCAAGCAGATGGCAGAAGACCTTGAGCAAATGAGAGGGTGAATAGAACAGAGAGAGGGCGAGCAAGAGCAGAGGAGCAGGTTTTTTGGACACAAGGGCTGAACCTCCTTCTGGTGAAACAACCCAAATCAAGAATCACTGCTCACCATCACTCTTTCATTCCTCTTTTTTTCTGCCTCTGGAATAAACTCCCACATGCTCTTCAATCCCATTCTTCCCTCCAGGTCTTCAAAACAGCTGTTCACCACCATGTTATCTTCCCTCATCCAAAACCATGATCTTTTCTACCCCGGTTAATCCACCCCAAACCTACCTCCTTCAAATTCCCTGCTTTCCTCCCTGAGAGTTCCTGTCGTGTCCATCTTGTGTACGACGTGTACCCCGCCCCATCCATCTCCCTACCACAGATCTCCTAATGTCTCTGTTCCCCATTGTCATGTGCTTCCCTCTCCCACCCCTCGTCTCCTGCTCCCTTTGTTATACGTTTTGTGTGTTAACTGTTATACGAGCCTCGATATTGTTTTCAAAAAAAACCCCGTAAAGCTCGAGACGCACTTCCACCAAGGATCCAAAGATTTTGGAAGAGACTGATGTGGTACTCCGACACAATGTCACATGTTCCAGGGAAAAGTCTGATGACAGCAGACACACTGTCACGTGCATAAGCAAAAGACAGTGGGAGCAAATCTGAAACAGAGCTAATGAAGGACACCGACATCTACATTGACACAGTTATTGACAACTTACCTGCGAGTCCAAGCTATCTGACAGATCTCGGAGAGCAACTAAACGCAGACAGCTTGTGCTCAAAAGTGATGACACTGTGCACAGAAGGATGGCCTATTCGTAGCAGACTGAATGGAGTGCTGAAACACTTCTGGACTGAGAGTCTTAACACTGCACAATGGACTTCTGCTGCAAGGGACAAGGCTAATAATTCCTTCTGTGATGAGGAACGGTGTCCTTGAAAAGCTACACGAGGGGCATCAGGGAGTCGTCAAATGCAGGGAATGTGCAAGACAAGCAGTGTGGTGGCCAGGGTTAAGCTGCTGTCAGTTAAATTAATTACTTCTGAATTGCAGAGGATGCATTAAAGAAGGAAGCGATTACTTTGAGCCATTAATGCTGACCAAGCTACCTGATAGACCTTGGCGGAGGTTAGGGACAGACATGTTCACACTGAACAACAGCAACTATTTACTCATAGTAGATTATTTGTCACGATATGTGGAGATAGCGCAACTTGTCCCCACATGGTCTGCAGACGTAGTTGTCTATCTGAAATCGGTCTTAGCCTGACATGGCATTCCAGAAACACTCATTACAGATAATGGTCCACAGTTTACAGGGAGAGATTTTGCAGCCTATGCAGTGGATGATGGCATCAGCCATGTGACCAGCAGTCCCAAGCACCCTCAGAGCAATTGGGAGGCCAGTAAGCTGTTCAGACTGTAAAAACTTCCTGAAGAAAGTGGCTGACCAGTACAGAGCATTGCTTGCATACAGGGCATGCAACGCCTCTGTGGAATGGATACAGCCCAGCACAACTGTTGATGGGACGTAGGCTACACAGTACTGTTCACCTCTTTCCAGCAATTCCAGACAAAAGGACAGTGGATCTCAAAGAAAGGGAGAAGCAGTGGATGGCTGCAAAGTGCTTCGACACAGGAGACACCGGGTAAGAAACCTGGGCAAGCTCATACCAGGGAGAGAAGTGTGGATCACAGATACAAAAGTTCAAGGCATTGTGGCGTCTGCACTCCCAACTCCTCGTGCCCACCTGATCGACGTAGTACACATGATAGCCAGAAGGAACTGGCATAACCTGGTGCCCATGCAGATGACGGAGAGTGACACTGGAGGATCCAGAGCGTTGGATCAGCTATTGGAGGTTGCACCGGCTTCACCAGCGTCTACTCCTGCAAGCAGATTGGTCACACCCACTACCATCAGGACAAGGTCTGGGAGAAAGATAATCAAGCCTCAGAGACTTGATCTGTGAGAGACTGATATCGATAGTTTCTCAGTATCAGAGAGTGTACTAGCACTCTCGATGTAGGGATGGGGCAGTAAAAAATGTCGGTCTGACCGGCTATATACAAAACTAAAGTTGGAGTATCTTCTCTAGAAAGTCACTTAGGCTACATATGAGAGCCCACCTGGTCTGCTCAGCTGATTGTCTCGGCAGGGATCACTTTTCAGTGCTCGAGACCATGGCAAAAGCAAAAAACTGACATCGGTCAAAACCAGCAAATCTTCGTGAAATCTCGTTCAAAATCCTAATAATAATAATAATAATCATCATCACCATCATCTTCAGACGGCGTATTTCCGAGCAACCTCTCCCAATGGCAATGGCAATGACTCTGGTACCATTCAACAGAGTTTCACTTCGTGCAGCATCCTTTGCTATCGTAATTTTAATAGCTTGAAAGAATTCCATGAAAGGTATGCAAAACTGTATTCCTTTGTAAAGGAATAGGAAGGGATCAGAGGGGTAGATGGGACTACGACTGTCAATCGGTCTGATCGGGGTGGGGCCACTAGACACATCTGCTCTTGGGCCAATCAGACCTATATGGGTGCGGTTAACAGTGGAATATTACCAGGAAGTTGGTGACAAACAACCCACACATATTTCTCTAAAGGACTTACTGTTTAAAATGTTAGATCATATATAAAGTTTGCACTACAACATTTGTAAATCAGGACAACATTTATATATAATTTTTTTTTAAAGTAAAGAAACAATTAATAAAAACATTATAAATCAGAAGGGCACTCAGTGGAGTGCTTATCCCTGCCAGATTCCAGACCTGGATTCGGATCCCCACCAAAATCGAATCAATTCATCCCCAACACACACCCAACCTGTCCACCAAGCTTCATCTGAATTTGTCCACAAACTTTTGGGATAACCTGCTATATATATCGTTTTTTGGCCTCATCTCTCAATGGTGAAGAATCATTTGAAAAATTCTATTATCCAGATCCGTAGCCGGATCCTCACCAAGATCTAATCAATTCGTCCTTGTCACACACCCAATCTTCCCACCAAATTTTATCAAAATCTGTCCACAAATTTTTGAGATATCCTGCGCACAAACAAACGAATACACAGACACAGACTTAAAAATACTGTTGTTTTTGGGATAATCCCTTTTCCAAACTTAAGGAAATATATATTAGCTCGAGGTATACAGTAGGTGTGGCCCTAACAGATTGCTTAAGCACTTCTATAATCCTTATTATATGTAATGATATTTTTAATGGGGGTGATTTCTTGCCCGTTTCTGGTTGTTTTATTTATTTTAATACTGGCAAATGCCAACCATCACTTCGCTGATGCAAATACTGTAGGAGGGAGGGAGAAAAAGAGGTGGGAAGAGGGAGAAGTGGGTGGGGGAGCGTGGGAAGAGTGAAGAGGTAGAGGGAAAAGGAGCAAGGAAGAGTGGGTGAAGGGAAGACAGTGTGAAGTGAGAGGAAGGAAGGCAGACGTGCGGTGGAGCATTAATTACGATTCATACTGTTACGGCTGTGGAAATTCGCAGACCACCATAAAGGACCTTAGATCAGTTATGACGATAAGTATATGTGTAGTTAGATTTCCCCACCGTTGTTTAGAGGGAATTTCCGTGTTCACCGGGCTGCGATCCTTTGAGATAGCCGTTTTTCTTTTCTCTATCATTATTTTGGACCAATCATCCCCCAACAACCAAATCGCCACCACCAACATCATTCCCAAACAACTACAACTCAACACCACCACCGTCGCCTCTTTACCTCCACAACTCCACCCCGCAACATCGCTTCACCGCCATTCTCAAACGATGCCCGCCAGCAACCAAATCGCCACCACCAACACCCTTCCCAAACCACCACAGCAAACTCCCACCACCTTCGCCTTTCTACCAAACGTCGTGCCATGGGTTGTGAATGGGTTCCTTTCGCCTCGAAAAATGGATCAGGAATGATTCACGCCCACTTTTCATCCATCCAATGGCTGAGCATCAGGTGGTATAGCCCGCCTCCAAACCCGCTGTGATCCACAAATTTGCATAGGCGCTCCTCCCCCGGCCTATATAAGCGCGAGCACAACGCAGCTCGAGGCAGTCAAGTCGAGTGCAGTGTGTCGGTCTGGCAGTCAAGTCGAGTGCAGTGTCGGTGGAGCAGTCAAGTGGCAGTCAAGTCAGGTCTGGAGAGTGGCAGTCAAGTGGCAGTCGAGTTGGGTCAGTGGAGTGGCAGTCTGGAGGGGTCGGAGAACCGGACGGAGCTCGAAGAGGCAGACGGCGGCAGTGTCGGGGGGCAGAGTCGGGAGACGGAGCTCGAAGCAGACGGGAAAGGCAGACGGGGGCCGAACGCCGGAGAGAGCTCACCGGCCACGCAGGGCACGAAGCCAGGCGCAGCTACGCTGACATCGCGGCTTGCCCGCCATCACGCCACGAGGGCGCGGTAAGACCCTTCGGTCTTGTGGACCTGGCCGCTCATCCAGGTTCCACGCACATTTGGTCCACGAACCTGTCTGCCCCCTTGCCTTTGAGGGTGGCTTTTTCCTTTGCTTTTGTGTAAATGCATGGGTGGCACCGTCTTATAAGTAGAATTGTCCAAGTGTGCGTGTGAAATAAAGACTTTATTCGGTTGTAACTCTGCCTTTGCTTGCTTTCACTGTATACGTGCCTGAATTACTGTATGGCTGTAAAATACGTGCTTGTCTGAGTGTGCATGAATGTGCTTGTTGAACTGTTCCCCGTTTCGTTGCGTCCTTTTCCTTGTTTGAAAGTTCATCTTGCATCACGGAAGGAATTGTAGGAGGGGTGTAAGCACCCGGTAAATAATCACGTCCGTCGGGGCCGGCGATAACACCGCTCGGTTATCACTGAAGCACGGAACGGACGCTTAAGCGGTTCGTGTCCTCGGCCGGCCAGCGGCGAGGTACGATCGTCCGGTTAACTACCCGCGCAAGTACTTAGGTAGGTCGAGTTTGGCGAACAACCCTATCCTGCGCGGTGGCCGATTGGCACGATTGTGGTGGGGTCGAAAGACCCACCCGTGACTAGCTCCTGGCGGTAGTTCCAAGGAGGATCACAGACTGAATTGTCCGTTCCGGTGGGCGACGCGGTCGCGATTTGAGTTACGTGGCCGATCGCACGCCGGCGCGACGAAATTCGTTAACAATACCGTCTCATCAAAATTATTCTGCATAGAATAACAGTGAAGAAGGAAACAAAATAATATCTGAAATCCATTTTCTACCGGTCATACTGTAAACACGGCCCGGAGACAAACTCCTGTCCAGACAAGTCCGGAAACAAAATCCCGCCCAAACATAAATACCACTTGAGTGGCAACAACAGGTTCTCCGGCCCTACTCGGGCAGTTCTCCGCAGACGACGTCTTCAACCTGGACGAGACTGGACTCTCTGGCAGCTGCTTCCGAACAAGACCATGGCTTTCAGGGGAGAGCGGTGTACTGGAGGAAAGAAAAGCAAGCAAAGGATCACTCTTCGGTGGTGGGCAAACATGAGCGGCAGCGAGAAGTCCTCTTCTGGTGATTGGCAATTCCAAGAAACCCCGTGCCTTCAAGAACAAAGAGATCCCGGTCAAGTACAAGGCGAACTCGAAGGCGTGGATGACGGCGGAGCTTTTCGAGGAGATGTTGCATGCGTGGGACGGACGACTCAGCCAGCAGGACGCAGAGTGCTGGTCTGTCTCGATAACTTCTCTGGCCACCCTCCCGAGCTCGAGCTGAACAACATCCAACTGGTCTTCCCACCCAACACGACAGCCAATTCGCAACCAATGGATCAGGGATCATAGAGAACCTCAAGCGCCACTACAAGAAGCTCCTGCTATGCCGCCGGCTTGAGGCCATAGACGAGGGAAAGGAGTTCAAGTTCACGTTGCTCGACGCTCTACACGTCGCCCGGCGTGCTTGGGAGCAGTCGCAAGTCGACGATCAGGAACTGTTTCGCGAAGGCCAAGTTCATCGAAGAGGAGATCCAAACTGAGCCACAGGATGCGGAGCTGCCCGACATCTGGGAAGCTCTGCCTGCCGAGGAAAATATGCAGCGAGAACGAGGAGATCGAGCTGTCTGACTTTCTCGAAGCCGACGAGCGCCTCGCGACTGGCGGGTATTTCACGCTGGAGGAGATTGCGGAGGAGGAATTCTGTGCAGTGAGGAGCCGGTGGAAAGCGAAGATAGACGCAGGTAACTGTCGAGGAGGAAATCGTTCCGTCGAGGAGCCAGCGCGCTTGTAGCACCGTCCGGAAGTTCATGCAGCAGAGAAGCGGGAAGCCCGGTGTGATGCAACGGTGCGATCGCTAGACAACGAGATGCACGAGATCGCCGAAAGAAGATGCGCCAGCCGACGATTCTTGAGAGCTTTGTTGTCGTGAATTTCTCGCCATGCCATAGTATGTTAGTGTGTGAACTCTGTTATGTGTGTGTATGTTCTCCGTTCGCTTAGCTTATACAACAGTCGTGCCTTTTACTTGCTGGAATAAATTTGTCTAAAGATTAACTACAGATGGGTAACTTGAGAAATAAGGCCGTTTTACAAAATCTCGTTACTATGCCACTCTCGCTACTATGCCACTTTTGCTCGGTCCTGACGGGTGGCATAGTAACGAGCTTTGACTGTATCCTATAAAGTAGAAAGCGAAATAATATTTCGATGATATACTTTAGTTAGTCTGTGCGGGTAGATTGTGGAAAGTCGTCTCATATAATGCATGAAATCGCTACAAGCTCCTAATTTGAAAACTTAGTACTTACAGATGCGATGTAAACAACGATTCATAGCTATGATGAACAAGCATTCGATATGAGTAAAGAAAGTGAAAAAACAACTGTCGTTAAGAATCGTTGTGGCCTGTTCCAAGTCAAGTTGAGGTTGAGCAGGCCAAAAACATGGCGGCTTCAGACCCCAGCGAGGTTTCCCAGGAAACGCTTTAAGACCCCAGACAGTGAGGTGGCTGAGGTTCACCTCATGAAGGATGTAATTAAATAAGGCTCTTAATTATCTTCAAAAGGGGTGTTCTAATTAACCCAAACACCTACTGCAATTTTTACTCATGCACTTCCTTGGATTTTCTTTGTATGCATGCAAAGTTTCAGGCTGCTAGGTTTTATGGTTTTGGAGTTATGGAGGACCACACACCACACACACACACACTTTTAATTAGTATAGATGTATTTTATCCTCATGTACAATATTTTCGTGGTTTTCATTGTTTGTGGTTATTGCTGCTGTTATTGCTATTATTGTGGATGGTTTCCTTATTTTGACTGTGTTGCAATGAGGAAAACAACGAGACAGTAATTGAGTTTACTTCTTTGTAATCCTGCAGTGGTACATCATTGTCTGCTGGTAATTTTATGATCTTCATCACTGAAGGTGAATGGTTAGGTTTTCACCATTTAGATTTTTGTTTGTTGTCTGTGTGTTTGTTGCTTGCAAAATCGAAGATTTTCAAGTCTATTGGTCAGTCGATTTTGTTTGTTTGTCTGTCTGTTTATCGCCTACAGGTCACAATTTTAAACCGATCTTCACCACATGGTAGAGTTTATCATAAGGAAGAAGTCTATTGTTTGAGTCTAAAGGTCAAAAGGTCAACATAGGCCAAAGGTCAACAACAGGTGTATTTCTAAAATCCTCCTTTTCATTCGGTTGACTTGAAGTTTGAAGAGGATTTGTATTTCTGGTCACTGAATTAAACCAGCCAATTACTTTTGAGGTCAAAATCGGCCAAAAGGTCAACGTAGGCCGAATTTTAAAAATTGTCAATTTTCATCCGATTGACATGGAATTTGAAGAGGATTTGCTAATTTAGTCATATGAATTCAACCACAAATTATTGTTGTGCTCAAATTTGTTTTTTGGATTTTGCAAGTATCATGCTCTGCACGACGTCTTTTACCCTTGCCAAAGAATTCAGAGAGGTATTGCATTTGGTCCATTTGTTAATTGCCGGAATCCTTCGGATTTCGGTAATTATGTTGGTCGGTTGTGTGTTTCATTCTGTGTCTGTCTGTCTGTTTGTGTGTTTGTTTACCTGTAGCAGCCACACCCGTTTCAGCAATCATGACCAAACTGGTAGAGACGTCGGCCATGGTCCAACTTAGACATGTCTTCGTTTTGGTGAATCTCGGTCAAAGGTCAAGGTCAAGGTCACCGAAAAACCGAAATTCTTATTTTCACAATAACGTCCGCTAAAATGGTCGTATCGACTTCAAACCAAATCCAAAATGTGCATCTTCCAATTCTGCATCTAACCATATGTCTCATTGGGTGTCACACCAACACCCTTCTTAGCGGTCGGGGTCGAATGTCGGGGGGGTCGGGTCAAAACTTTCAAATTGCGATAAAAACGCCATTTCAAGTCCGATTGACTTCCAAGTTCTGATCGTGACCAAACTAAGTGCTATAACTCATTAAACAGTAGCACTATCGACTTATAAGAACCAAATTGATTTCCAGGTTTGTGTTTTTTCAGAGATCATGGAGATATGACAAAGTTATTCCGGCAATTCCTTGCTCAACGAGCAATTTCATTTGTTTGTTTGTTTGTCTGCACAGAACTTTTGTATTTTTTCTCTGCAACCGCTTGTCAGATTGAGACTAAATTTCACCATTGGTGTGACTACTTATTTGGATATGTCGAATGATAATTATGACATCATGGGTCACGTGGTGTGGTAGCCATGTTGGAAAAACGAAAAAACTTTGGACCTCTATCTCTGAAACCGCACTAAGGAAAAAATTTAAACTTGGCACATAGCAGTACTTCCTCATCTAGAATGAGGGCGATTTTTTATGATGTCATAGGTGACCTCGTTATGACATCATAATTGCATATGTAGAAGAGGAACAAGAGGAACAAAACATTCCTATGTATGAGTTCATAGGTCACATGGTTTGGCAGCCACATTGGATTTACCCTGAAACCTCTAAAAATCTTCTTCTCCAGAACAGCTGGACAGATCGAGAGGAAACTTCACACAAATGTTCCTCAACCTTGGAGATATCATATTTTCACATATAATTGATAGGTCACATGATTGGCAGCCATATTGGATTGAAGAAAATATTAAATAATGTTTTCTCTTGAACCGCTTCATCGAATGATGTGAAACTTCACAATTATGATCTAGTCGTGATGGGGAATAAAGGTTTTAAATTTCAATCTGATTGGACACATGGTCTGGCAGCCAGAATTATTTCATTTTTTTCATCGAGGTTCTTTTGATTTTTTTGATTTTCACTTTGAAAAAGGCTCACCTGGCTGCGCTTCGATGGGTTTGATGGTAGAGGAGTTACAGCTGAAATGTAACTCCTATCCAAGTTCCTTGCGATGGCGTCATCTTTGCTTTTCGCTTGTTTGGGGTCCTTCTGATTACTCCAATGCAGGACTGTACCTATTTGGTCTTCCATTTGATTTGAACTGAAATTTATTTTATCCCATTCTAAATTCATATTTGAATATTAAAAAACGTCATGGGTCAGGGTTAGGTGTCCAATCAAAGCGGGACGTCTTGGTACCCGGTCTCACTGCCAGCAGTTATAAAGTGACAGTTCTAATTTTGTCTCTTATTAATTACGTAACACGCTAGTACACAAACACCACATACAATATCTCCTGGTGAGAGTCTGCAATCCCTGATTGCTCTTTTTCTTGTTTATTTATGTGCACATTACCATCTCCACTACCAAATCGCACAACTTTAAATTATTTATTTTGTATACACTTTGCCATCTCCACCACCAATGTACAAATTTGGATTTTTATTTATTATTTTTTTATCCACTTTATCATCACTTTACCAAGATGCCACCTGAATTTTATTCAATTTACATGTATTTTAATTTTACTTCAATTTACATGTATTTTAATTGAACGCCTGTGCTGTGTTTTTCACACCTGCAAAATGAATAAATGAAATATTATAATAATACCATTATTTCATGCTGAGGAAGTTTCATTTGCAGGGAGTACAGTCATAGATGGGTCACCCCTCCAACACAGGTTACCTTGAATGGTTATTACCCCAATACC
>CM068955.1:115733186-115761586 GCA_035128595.1 Eptatretus atami
ATACCACCGGGACGCGTCCGAGCCAAGATGTCTGAAGACAAACACTGCCCGAATGCGTCAAGAGACAAACATCGCCTAGACGCATCCGGAGACAAACACCGCCCGGTGGATGCATCCGGAGCCAACAAACTCCCCTCTGGACATAAACACCGCTACGACACGTCCAGAGACAAACCCTGCCAGAGACGTCTGGAGACAAACAGCGTCCAGACATAACCACCATCTGGAAATGTCCAGAGACAGAAGAGAGTGAAGAGGGAATACGAGAGGAGGGTACTGCACTGTATTGGGAGGGGGTAGAGCAAGGATGGGGCAAAGGAGGAGAGGGGGGGGAGAGAAGAGAGAGAGAGAGAGAGAGAGAGAGAGAGAGGAGAGAGAGAAGAGAGAGAGAAGAGAGAGTTAGGGGACTTAGCTGAAAGAATATGTGATGCTTTATGAACAAAGCACCCGCATGCGCGCACTTGGCCGGTATCGGCAATTTTTCGGGAATCGGCAGTTTGGAGTTGGTGTGATTAGCGACTGCAGTACTATTGTGTACAACCCAGAAACCTTGAGTAGCTTCACCAAAAAACAACGTTGCATTAACATAGAAGTTTCAGGGATATGTTTGCAAACATTATTCTTTATAAAGAGATGCGTGTGATGAGTGGAAAAAAGTTTGGCCTGGTACTCATTTTAACAACCTCAGAAGGATGACAGGCTGAGTCAACTCTACCTGGTGTTAATTGAATGGAATGATGGATTTTAACTCAAGACCCTTGGACTCAAGACCCTAGGATCTTAAGCCAGCCACCTTAATCATAAAGCCAACACCAGGCCTGAAATTAAACATGTCACGTTTTTAAAATCACAAGGCAGAGATGGTAAAATATGTGCAGAGCATTTGACGGCAAGCAGAAGGGAAAATGTCAGTGTTATTATTAAAGCTGTTCATTGATGTGTGGAAAGAAGAGGATATATAATTCAAGTGACTGTAAAAAAAAAAAAATCAAACATTGTGACCAAGGAAAGAGAATCTTAGAGATCGTTACAACTAAAGGGGCATAACATTATTATAATCTCTTTCTGGGAACCTAATCTGTTTTATCATCCTTCATGGAATTCATGGCACCAATGATGGTCGACTTCAGGAGGTACAAGCAGGATTCTGTTCAGAAAGCTCATCCATATGCTCAAACACTTGTCACTCTCAGAAACATCATATAAAGTGAAGCATTGAGTGACAGAGCCCTTTACAAATGACTATATCAATGATTATGAAGAAAGCCTTAGACAGCAAAGATGTCGGTGTTCACTGTGGCAGATCATAAGACATCGTGATATTTCCAACAAGACAGTCAGCATTATGAAAGAGCTGCATGATATTGTGCAGTGTGCAACACGAAAATATGTTGACCGAGACACTCAGTTCAAAGTAACAACGGGGTTTCGGCAAGGTTGCATCATGCATGCTCTCATCTGCCCATTTTGGAATCGCAAGCAACCTTGTGCCGGAGATGAGACCAGACATGCACAGGTCGGCTTTCTCCAGACCAAACGGCCAGTCATCTGCATGGACTTTTCAATTGTATTAGTTTATTCAATTTTACTTTAAGGACAAGCAAGTAAAAACAGCTGGCATCGTAGAATTAACAGAGATAGCAGGACTGATTGTCAGAAAAACTGAAACCTATGGACTATGTCAACCAACATCACAGAAGATGTCAATTTCAAAATGGTTCAACAGACACACACACACACCCCAAACAGGGACGTATCTATGGAAAATAGTGCCTATAGCAAGCACTGAAATTGCGCCCCTGTCCAAACATCTGACACCCATCTTTTAGATAACTTTACCATAATATCAGCTCAAAAATACAACCCAAGCTCGTTAATCTCTTAATTAACAAATTATGGCACTAAATGAAAATTACAACTGCACCTTCCTTGCTTCCACTAACGCAAATTGGTCTATGATGTGCTCAAAGTCCGTTTTTTCAGTTTCTTCTCTTTCTACACTCAGCAGAGCAAGATCACAGATGTCTGCCTTGACCCATGGAGGCTCTCAAATACGAAAGTATTATTTTTAACTTGCTGAATGATCTCTCACAGCTGGCGATGGAAACTGCGATGGTTAGCATTATCTGAATAGCAATGCGAAGATCAGGGAAGACGCTCTCATCTCCATACTGAACAATAAATTCGAGAAGCTCTTCAGGTCTTGATATTTTCATGTTGGCCCGACTTGATAGCAACATTCGGCAATCCAAAATTTCTTCATATAGGATTCTGTCCATCAACATCAGAGCTGTACAATTCACCCAAATTTTCACTTCTTCTTTAGGTCGTTACTGTCGGCGCCGTAACACAGTCCCTCAACATTGAGAAGGAACCCGAACTTGGCGTCAGTGTCGTGCAAACGAGCGAACCTTTCGTCCATTTCTCTGTAAAGACGGTCGAGTGTTCCCTTCATGACTCTTTCCATTTCCTCCTTGGCTGTTAACCCAGCATCTCTCGAGTTCTCATCAGCCATTCGTTTCATTCGTCTCCGACGTCTTTCAACTTCAATATTCCATTCTTGACAGAGACCGAGTCCTGCTCAGTGGTGCCCCCCCCCTTTCAAGTGGCGCCCAAGGGAAGTGCCATACCTACCATACCTTAGGTACGCCACTGTCCCTGAATAAAGATGTGCGCCATGCGAGTCCCGTACGGTGCAGTGGTGATTATTATGGGGCTGCGCACGTGTCTGTTATCGTGCATTTGCGCCTGCTTTGCTTTGTATCATGATTTGAAGGAAAGGGTTGGATGTAAATCAGGGTTGAAAAGAAGACAGATATAATTATTAGATGCATATTCGAATGAAAGGGAGCGCCGTGTTTGTCCTGTACAGTGTAGGCGGAGGTTATCACAGGGCTGAGCACGTCCCGTACAGTCTGATGGTGGAGAGTTTTTCATGTGATTTTCACAGGCGGCTGTCTGGGTGCAGTGCCTGCTTTGACTTATTTCATGGATAAGAGGAAAGAGTTTGAATGAAGGTATACATATAATTAGACCGAGCTAGAAGACCCCGCAACGCACTTCGTCCTGTTAACACATTAGACATGAGGGGAAGGTCTAACTGCATGGATACTAACTAAATAACTGTCTGGGGATCACTGTATGTTGGGTGCCATTGCCTTAGAGGCATGCGGTTTTCAGAACCGCAGCATATATATATATATATATATATATATGTATATATAAACAATTGACCCCTCCCACACTCCTCTAGCTGAAGAAGCTGCATAAAGCAACCCAAGAAGACCTCCACAAGATAAGCGCAATGCTGTTTCAAACCCTTCCCAGAGTTCCTGAACAACTATAAAGACATTTACACATCGTACACACATGAGAATCCCAATGCTACACACCCCCTAAGCTACCGGACCGTTTCATCGCTTATTGGTGAATCATCAGCGACAGCGCAGACAGCAATGATTACCATTGTGGCTCCCAAGCATGTGCCACGTGCAAACATCAAAAGCAGTCAATATATAAATATAGAAAGACCCACCCACATCTCTCACCTGTGAAAGGTTGGAAATAGCCAATCAGCTCTCACCTAATCAACTAAACCCAGGTGACGAGGATTATATAAACAATTGACCCCTCCAACACGCCTCTAGCTGAAGCCACCCCATCTCCTTGAGACGCCGATCAACATGCTGCAACCACAAGGCACGTGGTCAGCCCATTGGCCTCCTCCACTCACGAGGCTCCCTCACTGAGAGAATCTGGTGAGCAGGATCAGCGTCAGGAAAATGAGCCACATGTCCATGCAGCTGCAGCTGATGCTCACGGACTATGCAGGTAACAAATCTCATTTGAGTCTCTCTCAGCAACCGCTCGATGGACACAAAGTCTGACCAGTGATAGCCGAGGAGTCTCAGAAGAGACCTGGTGCCAAAGGAATTAAGGCGCCATCTCAGATCCCTGGTCAGAGTCCAAGTCTCACATCCGTAGAGCAAGACTGGAAGCACCAAGGACCTGAAGACTCGGACTTTCATCCTCCCGCACAGATATCAGCAGTGCCACACCCCATGATCCTGTGAATCCATGACTCCCCTGGCCCGACCCCTCTGGCTAACAGCCAGCAGAGACATGAATATCACTGCCAAGGTAAGTGAATCTCTCCATGACCCATGGGGTATCCTCAAAGATACCCCCATGAGTCTGGATCCAGAAACCAGAATATTACTAAATTCCTCGACTTTGCAAGATGTCATGGACTTTGGGTGGCTTGCTTGTGGTTTCAGTACCCACAGCCACATCACTGGACTTGGTATTCCAATGCTGGTGGTGTGGCAAAGGAGATTGACCAAGTACTCATTGATGGTTGCTGGAGGTTGCACAACCTTGTTTTAGCAACTCTGAAGCTGAGGCTCAAATCCAAGAGAATAGTATTATCCCAGCTTCGGCTGGATATCTCAAGGATGGAAAGGTGGCTGAGGAGTTTGTGAACAGGTTGAGTGGTTCAGGGGTTTTTGGGTGTTTTGGGGCCAGTTACTTTGAGCGGTTTTACCAGGCTGACCTACCAGCTGTTGAGTTGGATGTCAAGAGTGTTACTATCACTATTGCGGACCCTCCAATCAACTGTGAACCGCCTTCGTTTGTGGAAACACAGGCTGCGGTGAACCGGTTGAAAGAGGTCAAAGCTCGTGGGATTGGTGGCATCCACGCTGAACTTCTCAAGGTTGGTGGAAATGCTGTACTGGTGTCATTGCATGCAGTTCTGTGCTCCGTTTGGTGCTCATTGGAAGAAGGGCCTTGTTGTCCCTCTCTGGAAAGGGAAGGGCGATTACCAGGACTGCAACAGATACATCTCGCTCTCAGGTAAATATGGCTGGCAAAATATTTGTGTATTTTCACGTCGCAGAGATGTTCTTTGTCGAAGAGTCGGTCGCTATTGTTCTGTTGGTAATGACGTACAGCATCATCTTTATAATTTCAGACATCCATTAAATAAATCGTTAAGCCTGCCATGATCACAGGAGGCAGACCCACAAGGTTCAAAGTCATTTCACTGATAGCTATAGTTGGGGGTTTGGGTAACTCATGCCCATCCACAGTTCAGGCCTTCAACCAGTCCACATCATCGGGAGTTTTTGTAGAAGGGTCTGCTGTAAGATCTCAACCCTTTGGGCGAACTGAGAAAGTTCTCCAACTCCTTTGGTGTGCAGAGGCACACCCCTTTCGGTCAGATGCCTTTCCAAGTATTTTCAGATTATTTCAGAAGCTTTGTGAGCCATTTTAGGGAACAATCCTTATCTTACATGAACGATATACAGATACATGTCCTGATCAACATTGCTGCCAACAGGTTATGCGCATGCACACCGAGATTTCTGGGGGTGGATTACATCATTTTGAAAGTCCCGTGTTGACGATGGCTGAAGATGGGAATCACGGGAATGACAGGTTGTAGTTGTTTTTATTCAAGGCTTCAAATATTAATATTTTTCATACTTTGTAGTACAAGCATAGATTACCTCCACAGCTCTTTTTTTTTCTTCCTTTGCATGGGTTGTAATCAAAAAGTACCTTTCTATCATGAATGATAGATGACGCATTATTCAATCTTCAAATGTCCATACTGTAAACTCAGAAATCCTCTTGAATGTACAAAAACCTTCCCTTTCTTTTGGCGGTGTATAGGCAACAGACTGCTGTCTCGATTGCTCCCAGAAATACAAAATAACCCTGTTTACATAGCTCAGATAGTTTCCAATTGCAATGGCCCATAGACTGACCCGAAAATAAAAATTACCCTGGTTATATAGCTCACATAGATTCCAATTGCATTGGCTGAGAGACTGATCCGAAAATAAAAACAAGTAGCGGTACATTCAAGGTACACCGCCCCCATGCCAAATAAATAAATAACAATCCTCCAGCACGCGACATCACTGGGGCACCTTTGGCACCCGGCGATGCCGTCTTGCAGCACATGGAGTCGGAATTGGGAGGGAGCGGTGTACAATAATTGATTGATTAATTGATTAATTGCAGAATTAAAATAAATAGATAATAATCGTAAAATCATTAATTTCTTAATGAATTGCCGAATAGCATACCTAAACCACCACTGTTTCATCCAAATGTATAACTTTTTGAAAATTAAGTAATTGATCGAAAAATGAAGACTTAATCGATTAATCAATAAATCAAAAATACCCTCTATAGCCAAATCATGTGGTCACTGTCATGTCCAAATATCAGCTTCCTAGCTCAAAATATGCCTGAGATATTGCCAGGATGAGAAATAAAATAAATAAGTAATTAATGAATTTGAAAATAAAGTAATTAATCAATTAATTGATTAGTCAAAAAATAAAAAAAATAATGTTTTTGCCAAAGCACATCTTCACTTTTGTCCCCAAATTTTAGCTTCCTAGCTCAAAGAATGGCTGAGATATCGCCCCGACAAGCAAGAAAGAAAATAATTAATCGATCCATTGATTAATCAATAAATCAAAAATACATTTTATAGCCAAATCACTTGTTCACTGTCGTGTCCAAATATCAGCTTCCTCGCTCAAAAGGTGCCTGAGATATTGCCAGGATGAGACATAGAATAAATAAGTAATGAACAAGTCTGAAGACGACGATGGTTCATGAGCGGTATTTGACGATGTAGATTGTTTCAGAAGTCAAGGATGAGACAATGTGATAATGTTTGACCAAGTTATAAAAATGATCAACATGATGTGGTACGAGTGACAGGTTATTAGCTGCAAAATGTCGAAAACCCGGTTTCGTTCAACAACTTTAAAAATATGACCTTTGCATAACCTTTAAAGGTCACAAAACAATGTTGTGGACATTAAAATAAGGAAACAGGATACGTGCTATAGCTTATTGGAGTTAGTTCGTCGAAGAAGGTCGAAAACCCGGTTCGATTCCCACAACTTTGAAAATTTGACCTTTGTGAACTTTAAAGGTCAAAGGTCAAGGATTATGACCTTTGGTGCAAAACTTCCTCCGGAACATTCCAGGAACAATATAACGTCATATAGGCTATATGGCATTTCGCATTCCTCGGATTATCCATACTTTGATGAAATCAGCGTAAAAACAAACTTGGAGGAGGCGCCATGGGCAAGGTGTTCGAGATAGAGCAAAATGGTTTCAAGACTTTAGGTGGGGAATGACCCCTTTTCCCAAAGGGGCCAAAAAGATTATGCATAAAAAATATTGTCATCCTAGCTCTCAAAGTTTCGGCAGTCGTATGCTTTTTACGTCAAAATTAGCAATTTTCTAAGTTCGTGACCTTGTGACCTTGACCTTGGGACGAAAATGAAAATCGAGCTCCGTGGGCTATGCAGGTGCCATTGGGCTAACCAAATACTGAAACCCCTGTCAGATTCGACAACCCCTAGAGGAGAAGATGCAAATTGAAATCGGCGACCCCTAAAAACACGTTTTTTGGCGTGCTCCGCCCATAATGGCGCACCACGCCCATTTTCAGAAAACACAACTAGATCATGATATAAACTCCCACCAAAATTTTATCAGGATTGGATCAAAACCCACGGAGCTATGCTCGGGACAGACAGACAGACAGACAGACAGAGCAACATACAGGCACACAACAATAACGAATATAGTGGTCACTTATTTTTTTCGTGAAAAATTATTTCGTGAACCAATAAATCTATATATTAATACTGAAGGACCAATTTTGTGCTCCTCCTAGCGGTCGCGTCACGTTTTTCCGTACTGTGACCTGGACTGAAAGAAACCGTACCTGTAAGAGTGCATCGCACATAGTGCAATAGTCGACCTTCAACTCTGAAGCATCCGTCTGTGACGGGGTTTCGGCTAGTCGATAATGACGTAATTGATCAATTAATTAAGTAAATAATAAAAAAGTTTTTCGCCAAAGCACATTTTCACTTTTGTCCCAAAATTTCAGCTTCCTCACTAAAAGGATGGCTGAGATATCAACCGGACAAACAAACAACAAGAAAAAAAAACCAATGTCACCCTTAGGGTGACCCGTATCTTGCCAAAAGGTGACCACGTGTGACTTCTTTAAGGTCACACTGAGGTGAACAGAGCTGCTATCCACCAGGAGCGACTCCTTGAGGAATATCTGCCTACGAGAAATTCCGATGAGAATCGTTCTACAGAGTAACCATGAAAAATATGCGTTTGCCTCATAACGTCACCAAATGACGTCATAATGTCTCAAGCTTGACATATCTAGAAAGCACTCATCAAGGTGTTCAATTTGAGGTATTACACGATATGGTACCTAAGATTTCAAAATTTAACCTTGGGGTCAAAATATTTCGACCTTAGGCGCTAACCATGAAGGTCAAGGCCAATCGCCACCAAAAACTAATCAGCTGAGCGCCAGACCATATACTACATTCCCATAAAGTTTGGAGATGATTCGATTAAATTACTCAAAAAATAAGGGTTTCGGCGACCTCCATGATTTACCGCAAAGTGACCTTGACCTTTGACCTTGACCTTTATGTGTCTGAAGGGTATTGTAATAATACTACGATATGTGTACCCACAAGAGTTTCCGATGAGAATTGTGCTCTACAGAGTGATATAAAGGTGAAAAATCCAATGATTACAGACAACAAACAAAAAAACTTACCAAGTAACAGATCTTGCAAAAACTTCGTTTTGCAAGATAACAAACAGAGTGAAAACTGAGTACTCCCTTCCTTCTGTGCCCGGCAATGACGTCATGCATCACCTGGATGTGGCATTTGGGATGAGCGGTGGCACAGAGCAAATCAAAAATATTATTTTTTGCCAAATCACTTGGTCACTGCCATGTCCAAATATAAGCTTCCGAGCTGATATTTGGAGGCCACAAAGAAACCATGCACACCAACATAAAAAAACATACACACACCACACACTCACACCATAAATACCTTACCACTTCTTACCTTACCACCATAGAATATACACAGGAATCCACCAGCACACAAATCAATACACAGGTCCTCTATTTCTAATGAAGATCCATTTCCGGTAAACACTGATGACACACTTCCGGTTTAACCAATTAATTAAAAAAACAAAACCATATCAGTATATCACCCATTATTTCTTTTTCCACTGCTATGGGAACCTGTTTATACGAAAACCAACCAAACTTAAACAATTGATTGCAATGACATCTAAAAACATTCTCACATGTCCTAATCAATCTCGTGAACAGTTTTTGATAACATGATATTGTTACGGTTGTGGGGGTAGATGGAGAAATTTAATAGGACAGTTAGGATTGAATAGAGTTGTTTGGTCCGTGGATGTGTAGGAGACATCTCGATGTAATTAAGTAGGGAAACTGTGGGCTTAAGTGTTACTGTTACGTGTCACCACCTGGTGGGGGGAAGGTGGTGCGTTATTAATTAGATAGGGATTAAGGCCAAGTTCCCCAGTATGTGATTGCCCCCCCTGTGACTTTTCCCTATGTTTTTGTATTACAAACCATGGAAGAATTGCGTTTATATAACGTGACCAAGTGGGCAAGAAGCTCCGCCTCCAAGGGTGACAGCGGGCGAAGTCACGCCCCCGAGGCTGATGATTGATGGGAATGATGTCAGAAGCGAGGCAGGCATGCCGAACAGGCAAGAAGCCCCGCCTTCCTGGGCTTGGTGTGAGCAAGCCACGCCCCGGGAGAAAACGGTGGTTCGGTGACGTCATAGAGAGATCAGGAGGAACGCACGAGTGTGGAGTGAGGGGAACACGCGGTTGCGAAAGAACGTATCTCGGAGATGGCCTGCAAGAACAGGGCTTCACAGCTGGCTTTCCTTCGACGCATGAAGAAGACAGCACGATTCTCGTATTCATGCTGAGGCGATTTGGCTCGCGTACTGAGCAAGACACTGGCCATCGACTCTTGGCTGGTGGTGTGGGATGGACCTCGGAACCTCGTGTGTCACTGAAGGGGACGGCGCCATTCTGCAAAGAGCGTATCGGCAAGCGCGATAGACGAAGAAGCTGCGCAATGGTTGGTGAGCCTTGGTGTTGAATACCGCTCACAAATTGCCTGACGAACGTTCCCACTGTGAGAGAGCGACTTGGCGCCATTTTGCGCACGTCTCCACATGCAAATAGAAGCACCTCCATTCCACGTTCCATAAAGACCATCTCTGGACCAAGATAAGTGCCACAACAAAGGAAGGATTTTCTTTGATTTTGTTTCCCCTTGTCTGTATTTAAGTCTGTGTGTCGAGGCGCCTCAATTTAGACTTTAGGATTAATTTACCTCACGTATTATTATATTCTGAATATTGTTCCTTGTAAATATTTCTGCTGTCAATAGATTCACGTGTTTATTTTAAGTTGCTGTGTCCATGTATTTGTCGTGGGGTTCGAGTACAATCCCACTTGTGCATCCATCTGTGTCTCCATCCTCCGTTGCTCTGCCATTGCGCCCCACGCCCTCCCGCATACGTTATAATCTCCGAGGATCAATGTGTCCGCCTCCTATTAAGGAAAAAAAAACCGCTCGGCAATCCGGGCTGGCGGTGTTAACTGCCCGTCACCACAATTTGGGTCGGGGGGTTTAACCTAACCGCCAGTACTGCGGCAATATTCATCAAAAGTAATATAGTCATTATGTTAACAACAAAGAGCCACTTTTACACGGACTTCAGAAGGTGGAAATTCACGCATGCACGACTTGCATTTGTAATTCAAGGCACTGGATCGCAAAGAAGTCTAGACTATCTCACTTATCGATTTTTAATCATACCAAAAGCCATTTCTAGCTTCATGGAATTGAGTATTCGACTTCTGATGAAGAACACACTTTTGTGGATCACAACAACACAAGAAGGCAATGGTACATTTCACCGTTGCCACTCAGCAAGGGTAACGCCTTTTGCGTCTACCTTTTTGGCATTTGCAGGAAGTGTGGACTAATTTGGGTTTCAGGGATTTGTCATTCTGTTTGCAATTAGGTGGCCATTTTCTGCTTTCCTTCCAAATTTGATAGGATCTCGTAGGGCTGGTGGAGACTGGGATGCTCATTTGCAAATGGCTAGCTGATGTACGGATGAAATTAAACCAAAATGAAACATCTAGTCACACAGAAGACGATCAATCTCTTCAGATATAATCGTGCAGACGTCACAAACATTTCAACAGGCCAATTGGCTTCATCCAACGAGTTAGTGGAAGCAAAAGAGAGGGGACTGAAAGCTCTGACCACAGCACAATATGAAATCAGCCACAAAGTGGAACCTATATGCCTGAAAACATTCATTAAAAAAAAGGGGGGGGGAGGAACACCCGCACAGAAGACTACAAGAAAGTTCTGTGATAAGAAGTCTATGCATTGCACAAAAGCTACATTACTCTGGGAAAATGGAAGCTTTTTCACATGAATGGGAAAACTACCCGAGTTCACTGTTTAAACGAGATGAAGGACACCCACCTGGATACGGGATGAGGAAAGGCAACATGGCAGATTATGTTCTGGCTTTGAAGAGTACAATGGCTTCTCACCGGGAAGAGCTGGATCAACTTCCTCCTTCCAAAGAAAAGACAGCCACGGTAGTTGATTTGATGGCATTTATTCAACGTTTTCATGGTATTTGATGCATCGATTCTGCTCAACCACAGCAAAAGTACCTTCACAAGATTCTGAGGATGAAACCAGCAGGTTGTGATGTAATTCACGTCATTGGTGAGAGATATGACATCAATCCATCAAGTAGCCTGAAATATGAGGAAAGATACCGCAGCCGAAGATATACACAGAATCTTGAAACATTTCGTCCCCACTCTGCTCTTTCTGTGCCACAGTAGAAAAACTTAATTTGTAAAATGGAGAACAAGGAGAGGCTCCTGAATTTCCTTCAAGAGTCTTGGTCAAAGGACACCCAAAATATCCCAGATCAGTGTCAAGTCATCATTGGAGGATTTTCACCTGGACCAGCCATCAAGTTAATAAGAAATACAGCCTCTGAATCGTTTGATTTAAATTGTCAACCCCATGCAGAGGCCCACACATGGATATTTGCCCATATTAATTCCTACTGCGTACAAGAAGATAAATGCAACAGAATGGTCATTGTCGCCAATCATACAGATAGCATAATCATGGCCATCTACCATGTATCCCCCATGCATGAATTAAATGAACTATGGATATATAAAACTATCTCATCATGCTCCACTCCAAATCAGAGAACCAAAGTACTCCTGCCATGCCACAGAATAGCCAATTATCTTTCCTCTGCCTATCCAACAGTAGACATAACAGCAATACTCTTGGCTGCATACATAACAACAGGATGTGACACTGTCAGCTACCCTTATTTTGTTGGGGAAAAAACACGCACTCAAGATTGCTTTGGACTGTGCGCCCGTTCTTGGGCCCGTAGCAGAATATGCCAACATTGGGGAAAACTTAGATGTCACAGCAGATGTCGTCGTTTTGGCCAAGACATTATTTTTTGCACTGTATGGCAAAAAATAATTTTCTGGGAATTCAAATGAACTCCGTTGCCACCTCTTCATGACAAGGAAAGTGGATATTCATTCTCTGCCAGCAACAGAGGATGCATTGCGTCGTCACCTGCTGCGACCTGTACACCAGCTCGGCATTTGCAAACGAGCATGCCAGTGTCAACCAGCCCTACCATATCCAATCAAATTTGTAAGGAGAGAAGAAAATGGCCACCTAATTGCAAACAGGCCTGGTGTTGGCTTAATGGTTATGGTGGTGGGCTTGGGATTCTAGGATCCTGAGTTCAAATCCCACTCCACTGTTGAATTAATAGCAGGTGGGGTTGACTCTGCCTGTCATCCTTCTGAGGTCGACAAAATGAGTGCCAGCTTGATGGTATCCGGTGTTGGAGTGGCGACCTGTCCGGGATTGTGCCCTATAGCCAAGGAGACTACTTAGGTAGCAACAACGCTCTGCATAGACTATGGTCCCAATGGATGGTAATTGCAAACAGAATGACAAAGCCCCAAAAATCCAAAATTAGTCAACACTTCCTGCAAATGCCAAAAAGGTAGATGCAAAAGGCGTTGCCCTTGCGGAGTGGCAACAGTTAAATGTCCCATTGACTGCTTGTGTTGTGATCCACAAAAGTGTGATCTTCATCAGAAGTCGAATACTGAATTCCATGAAACTAGAAATGGCTTTTGGTATGATTAAAAATAGTTAAGTGAGATAGTCTAGACTTCTTTGCTATCCAGTGCCTTGAATTACAAATCCAGCTCATGCACGCGTGAATTGCCGCCTTCTGAAGACTGTGTAAAAATGCCTCTTTGGGGTTAACTGGACGACTACATTACTTTAGATTAATATCTTGCAATGGAAAACTTTGTTCATGAGTTTGATTTCTTTAGCAAAATTTTAGTTAACTTATTGAAGAGGTACCTAGATATTCACTGACCTTGAAGATCAATGACCTTTTTAGCTCTGGTAACATCATTGATGATGTAATCAAAACAATTGCATTTCCAAATTATAGCTCAGAGTTAATATCCGATTTGAATTTGTTATTGAATACATTATGAAGCTGAATGAAGTTAGACTCTATGCTGTTACACCATAAAATGAGAAGAAATTAAGGTTATCTGATTTTGGTCATTTTTCCAAGTTTTCCCTTTCGGTTGAAAGGGGTTTACAAAACAACGATGTACCTTTGTAAACTTTCTTGATCTTAAAAACTTTGTATATATGTCTTCTTAAATAAATAGTATTTTTGATATTCCAAGTTTATTGGGATGTCTGAAATGGGGCAATCTATTTGACGAGATACATTGATTTTCACTTCCCTACCAAATCGGTGACCTTTTGACCTCTAGTGACGTCATCAATAATGTAATCAAAGTAAATTTACTACCAAATTGTAGCTTGGGCCACAACCTTTCTATTGATGCCTAACATGTATGTTTTCTTGAAAGTTGACTGCATGTAAATCCCAAATGTATTTCCCCTACCCCTAAGTTTTTTTAACCAAAATTGTTGCATGCAAAAGTTCAAAGTTTGGGCCATAATTTGAGTTCCCAAGAGTTTTTTTTCCAAGCACACAACATATAATCTATGAGGAGTGGATATATCTACCAAAAAAACACATTCAAACAAAGTAGAGCATCCATCCCCACCTCCATCTCATATTTTGCACGATAGCTCACTCTGGCTCCCCTACTGCATGCCAAGAAGTGAAGAACCAGCTCACAGCCAATTGAGAGGTGAAGAGATACCGCACGACCGGTCCACATATGTCGAGACATCCAATCCTGAGTGTTTCGATGACCTGTAAATTTACTCCTGATAGGTGGCTATACTCCATCATAGGATCCTTCAGAAGCAGCTCTCCACCAGGACAGAAATGTGCAACTCGGCCAGGATACCAACACACAGTGGCCTCCTCCTTTCGAAAGTTATTGAAGGATACAAGTTTGTAGCTTATTTTGAAATACAACATTCTTCTGAAGTGAAGACCATTGACTCTACAAATTAGTCCCTTCCTTTGCAAGCGCTATCATCACTTCTCGTGTGCTTCCCGAAAACTCGAAACGTCATCAATTCTGGCTCTTGACTATATATTTTACTTCTAACACGTTGGCATTTGGAAAGCTCCAATAATTTCACCTACAATGCATGTAATGGGAACATCGTCGAAAATTAGATATCTTCAATATGTTCTTGGATTCATCGAACGTCTAAGTCATTAACCGTATTGTATGAAATGTCCAGCTGGAAGGAAATACACATTCTTGATTCGCTTTCCTCCCTGTGCCAATGGCTGCCACTTACTTAATGTAATGAAACCAAATATAGCAACCTTTTAAATAAATGTATCTGGCAGGGCTTTGACAGACAGAACAAATGATTTGTTTAAGTTGAAGTGACAGTGTTGAAAATATTGCCACCTTCTCATTATGATGCACCTTGATGGGTGCCATTTCAACAGATTGATGATGAAGCTTCGAGCACAACCTGTGGTTTTAAAAGCACAGAGTGAAGGATCGATGTTGAACACATAAGTTTTGTTGTCATACTAAAACAAGAAAATACACGGCACCAAGTATTAGGAAATTCTTATTTTCAAGGTGGGAATCAGGTAGCACATGCAAATATGATGTCAATGAGGGAGAGATGATTGATTTTATGGCAGACCAATAGAAAAATCTCAAATTGAATACTTAAGGCAGGTTGGTTGACTCTTCAATATGTTCTGTTGTCTCTCGTCTTGCTGAACTGGCTTCGTTTCACGTCCGGACCTCTCGCGTACGTGTCCATTCTTCCCTTAGACCATGTGGAGGTACTCGCTATTACCTTCAGAAAATGATTTTCGTTGTGCAGATCACCAATCTGGATGAAATTTGGCATACTTAAAGAATTTTAGACGCTGAGTCCAAATCCACTTGTTTCCACGTCGAGATGTGACGCAATTGGTCATTTTTGGCAATTAAGATACACCAAACATTAAAGCACGATTTTGACACAGAAATGAAGAATCAAGGTTAGATGATATGTACGTCAAAGAAAACTCTTGTGAGGTCTTAAAATGATACAATATGTTTATACAGAGCCTATTCACTGTTATTAAAGATGTTTATAATTAAAGGTCATAAACCGAAGCAGTTACATATTTTTACCGGCCGAAAAACGTCTGGACCGACCAGACAGGCCTTCGAGTTGACCAAGGCAACTTTTTGCTTAAAAGGCAGCCACACTGGCTATTAAAGGTAGTTACATTGACTATTAAAGGTAGTTACATTGACTATTAAAGACAGTTAATTGGCTATTACGGATTAAATCAAAGACAAGACACTGCGTGACTCAGCCTGATGAAAAGTAGAACCGCCACAAGAAGATTACTGTCTTAGAACTCCAGTATTCTTGCTCTGAACGGTTGCTGAACTAGGCTCTTGACTGCTGTTATTACAAAACTCAAGTCCACCATTACATGCTAACCAACTGAATACTACTGTGTAGTAGATCACCACAGCAAAAGCAGTGTGACACCCGCATTCACAGTTCGTCGTCGGAATCATCGTCAGTTCTGCTTTCATCATCCATAAGTTCCATTTCTGCACGGGTCTGTTCATCGTTGGCGCGTTTTGACACCCACAGCACTCTGCACAGGACAGTCTTTTGACCGGCAAGAAACACTGGTTGGTTCGCATTTCGTCTTCTTGCAATTACATTTCGTCGCCTCTAACAGTTCCTTCAGCGCTGGTGGTTTGCTCAGCCAGTGAACAGTCAGTGCTCCGTTGCGTTCCACCATCCGTGAAATGTAGGAGAAGGACTTCTATAAACCTCTCAGTCGCGCGTGGTGGATCGCAGACTGATAGTTCACTCTTTGCAATGCAGCATCAGACGTCGCTTGTAGGCGGCAACTTCTGTTCTCCCAGCGACTTGCTGCAGAATAGCTTGTAGCGAGCCTCATCCACACTCTTCATGGTCGGCTGATTGTACATGGCGAGACGAATTGTTCCAGGTCGTGAATGATATTCTGATCTAGCGTGAATTCTCGACCAATGCTCCGAAACAGGTGATGAGATGGGGAGCCTTCATCATCAAGTCAAATGGCCTTGTTTTGCCCTTACAAGGAATGCACTGGTGGTATCACTTCCCGTGAAATTGTGCAAACCTATCAACGCATCGCAGCAGAACTTTCCAGGGCATTACTCAGCTTCCTAATGTCAACGACTAATGTCCTTGGGACTTCCTGTGACCAGATGGAAATTTCGCGCCCGAATCGACTCGAGTGAGCCAACGCCAACACAAACATCAGTGTCGAAAACTCTATGCGCACAGACTCTTCATTCTGTCCCGCGTGAGCGGCATTAGCAGGAGCTTCGTGTCAGCTTCTCATGGTCACATTCAAGTTCAGGTACTGACGACACAGTCAGGACACCATTCGACGCCTTGATTTTCTCACATTTCCGGCATGACTGACGTACAACAGCATGCCACCCAGTTTTGATGGAGAGATGTTTCTCGTCCACGATTCGACGATGAACTCTATCACGCCTCCTTGTTGGCTCCGCTCAGGAGATAATTGGCCCACTGTTTTGGAAGGGCTTGATCACGTCCGTAGATGGTTCGTACTGAAGATCGCCCGCCCTGCCGCTCGTCTGGCGTGCTCCAAGCACTTGATGCTGATACTTGGGTAAGTATCAACCACACGTCCAGTCTCGAAGACCGGTTATGTCGTGCTTTGGCCACTACGATGTTCAGCACCATCTCTTCCAGTTTGCGAAAGTGTTATGCAGTGACCACTTTATCGCCTGAATAACGGCCATTCCATCCACAATCGTTGCACCTTGGATAGGCCGAGCGTCCACACGGCAATGGGTCACAGTTTCAGTATATGGTTGCGGAGTTTGGCTTTGTCCGTCTTAGCAATCGAACATCACCGGATGCCAGCGGGAAAGATATGTTCGCCAGTGGGTATGCGAGCAGATCGTGGAGTGTTACATTGCTTTACTCGCCAATCACAGCAGTCGTGTGAAAAGACGACGTTCATTCGCAATTTCAACCTTCGGCGTCTGCTGGTGGGGATCGCGACTTGCCTCGCGCCTTTAGAAAAGTTGCCAATTTGGCCTCGAATCGGACTGAAGAATGGGACCTCACCAAGAGAAGCCGATCAGCATGAATGCACGACAGCATTCTCTCCCTTGAACAAACGCGTTCATCAAGTCCGGAGTGGCTGGCGGTGCGATGACACCTGAACTAATATTGACGAGTTCAAGGTGAGTGCCGGAGAAAGGGTTAATCTTGAAGTACTGTGTCCATCACTTGTACCACCACGGCTTCGTTCTTCTTCGAGCTCGACACATCCAAATCCTTCTCGTTCGGGGCTCGTTGTGGATACCCGCATGGACTCACATTTCTTGCGATTTCCGCACGTGCTGGTTGGACAGGATCACTTCTTCACAGCTGTGCTTTTCTGAGTGTAACCAATGATGCCTCACTGGTCTTGCTGTCCCTATTTAAAGTCTGCTCTATGATCTGTCACACGCAACACTACTAAATCCATAACGAGTATGCCGTTGGGCGAGTCCATGCACGCTTGATAGGTGTCTGGGTGGGAGTGCTCTAGCCGGCCATTTCCAGCCAGTAACAGGTAAGTACCTTGCATAGTTTAGGTGATCGTACGCAAAGTACAAGGGTATTGACGCTCTCGTGATCGCAAGGTGTTTCGGCCAGTTCGAAGTACGAGTTGCCGTATAAAGCTCTAGTGCTAGCTCCCCATTTCCAAGTAGGGCCATGTAATGTCCACACTTTGGTGTTTGTTCAGGTCATGTTCAGGTGCTCCGAGTATAGAACATGTAAATTGAGGTCTGAGTCACCCTGCTGTGGACCCTGGCTGGCTTCATCCTCTGTAGTTGACTCTGTTTCTGTTGTAGAGCTACTGTCTACAACAGCAGCCTGAGCAATGGAACCAATATCAATGTCCTTCATGTACACACTTCGCTCTCAGACATTTTGGTGGACGATAGAAAATCATATCTGGGTACCGTTCCTGCAGTCTTTTCTTCAGTCTTCTTGCCTGGTAGTTGCCTTATCCTGACCTTCGCATACTCTGAGTAGGTCATTGAACATCTCACACACTTCTTCATATGTATAGATTGCTTTCCATCAATGATCTTACCTGGATTACTTTATCACAGAAATGTCAAATGTTGAGTCATAGTTCACTTTCTGAGTTTGGAGTTTACTTTCACTCTGTCTGTGGTATGTGTCATTCATACTCATAATAACATTTATGGTGATAACAAACGCCAGCGCACACAGTCTTTATCCTTTATAGTTGTCATTATTCTCACATCACGTTCATCTCTCCTCTGCTCAGCAGTTTCCCTCAGCTTTCCTCCATCCAGGGTTTATTCTAAGGAAAATTTACAACTGCACAAACTCTGATGCGAGGCAGGGGCGGGAAAAAATGGAGGTTGCGAAGCAGCCGAGCACGACGGCGCAGCCGTCGTGGCGCGTAGCAGCGCCGAGGCCCAGAGGGGCAAGGCGCGTGGAGCGCGGGAGGGTGTGGGAGGGGTATCCCCTCCGCCGGGTGGCTCTGGGGGTCTCCCCAGAAATTTTTGATTTCTAGATGCTCTGTGGTGCATTCTGAGGGGTGTCTTGACCAGTTTCATCTGTCAATCTGCCATATATGGCTATTTTGCAAGAAAACGATATCTAATTAATTACACACACATTTAAGAGTGGGTACTGTAACTCTTGGTATGAATCATCGTCACGTGATACATATCCGCAAACCAAAATATACAGTCACCCATACTATTGTAACGTCTATTGTAACGTCTAACCTATTGTAAGAACACAAAGTAGAGGATGACGAGCCTGACGAGGTGGAGGTACCACCTAAGAAGAAGGTCAAGAAATTCTAACTTCTTACAGTTTTGCTACTTGGACAGGTTCAAATGTTCATTTTCGTTAAGTTCTACAGATTTTGTTTATCTTACTCATGCCAAAGACAGCTCGCGAGTTGCACTTACCTGAAACTTGGTTCTAATGTTAGTCATAGTCAACTCAGGCTCAGGTTTATGATTTTGTTCTTTGTGTGACTATGAGCAACCACTTGTGGTTTCACATCTACTGTAAATACGTTTGATAATCCTCACTGTTTAAGATATAATTTGTAATGTGAATGTGGTAGTCTATGTCATATATTATGATTTATGTAATATGTATGATTGCATTATATTGTAAGGTTAATAAAAAAAAAAGTTTTGGTCAGCTATCAGACTATCAGTGACATCTATTGTGGTTCCTTCCTATTTATGACACCCTAGCCATGCAATTCAAACAAAGAACAAATTGACAACTGCACAAATCTGGATTTAACTGCACTTTTTGAATTTAAACTGCACAAAAGGGTACAACTGCACGTTAAAATAAACCCTGCCTCCATCCTGTGTTTCTGCCAGGGACAACTGATCACGTTGAGATTTTCCTTTGACACGGATTAATTTGTCTTTTTTCTGGCATATCACACAAATTCTTGGCAGTACACCAGCTGATGTGCCAGCCACCTTTCTACAGAGGTTCTGAGGGATTTTCTACGTATTTTGTGGTATGAGTGCCCCTCTTCTTCTAGTCCGCCACACTCTACTGGCTCAGCAGAAACTGCAGTAGTGCTGGCTTCGATTTCCTTTTCCTGGCTTCAGCGCGTTTTATATGAATCCTTGTTACAAAACGACGCATAGCAGAACCGGTGACAGCCGGCATCCGCAGGAGGATCAGTCATTGGCAGAGTTTCATTATTTGATCAGCCAGCAACGGCATTTGTTGATAGTTTCACTATCTGTGGCGTCGCACCAAGCCTTCGCACACTCGCATACCTTACGCCAGCTCTTATCCGTGAATTGCGTCACTTTCTCATCTTCCTCCCGCCCAAGTGTGAAAACAACGCATATTTGGTTGTTGAAAGACCAAAAATCACTCGAAATCACCAGACAACCATGGCGCCGCCATCTTGATTTGTTGTTCCTGGTCGTTTCCTCCGCGATTACAAGCATGCCACGCCCACTTCACGGCGGTAATTTCAAATGGTAATAACTGTCGGTGTGTCAACTTGTGCATGTGGAAACAAGTAGGAATTTCAATGGTGTGTTCTCATGAATGTACAGGGTGAATTTCGTTTAGATTGGTGATCTGCACAACGAACTGAACGAACGACCCACCTCCACATGACCTACTGGTCTGCACAAGTCGCAGTGGTCGACTTGAATCCCTCATCAGGTTACCCTAAATGCATTCCACAATTCGAAGCTGCTTTGTCTCCATTCCTTCATCACGACATTCTCTCGTTGTTGGAACCGACCCCCTGTGTCTGCTGTCTCGGGCACGCTCCTTGTAGTCCTTCAAGACCGCTGCAAATCGACTCGTGATTCTCCCCTCCAAATGGTCCTCTTTTCAACTCCAACTGATCCCCTCGACTCTCCCATATACTCACACCGGCTGTCTTCTACTCTTGCAACCCCCACCATCCCCACAATGTCTTACCCTTTCCTTTCTATCATTCATCACTCATGTATGATATCTTTGTTTCCTGTTCCCCTTTCATCATCCATCACTCTGAACTTGCTACCCTCTGTCATTTAGCTCCTCCATGAGCGAGATATGCGTATTCTAAAAAAACCTCATTTTACAATAAATGGCAGTGTGTGTGTCCTCCATAACTCCAAAACCATAAAACTAGCAGCCTGAAACTTTGCATACATACTAAGAAAATTCCAAGGAAGTGCATGAGTGAAAATTGGGTGTTTGGGTGAATAAAACACCCATTTTGAAGATAATTAACGGCTTTATTTTATTATATCTCTTTATCAGGCGCATCCTCGTCCACCTCGCTCTTTGAAGTCTGAAGGCATCTCCTGGGTAACCTCGCTGGGTCAGAAGCCACCATTGTTTTTTGGTCTGCTCAACCAAGCCTTGACTTGGAACAGACCGCAACGATTTCTTCACGATAAAAAAAAATTTTCTTCACTTTCCTCACTCATTATCGAATGCCTGTTCATCATTGCTACAAATCGCTGGGTACATCGCTTTTGTACATGCGAAAGTTTTCAATTTTAGGAGCTTGGAGCAATTTCATCCATGATATGATGTGATTTTCCATGATCTATGTCTCATGGACGAATGAAAGTATATCATGAACATATATTTTCGACTTTGAGGATCGGATATTGTCCAGACTAAACAAGTGGTGAAGTCTGGAGTGAATCTGATAATTTAAATAAATAACGAGCTTATAACTAACCTATGTCCCTATTAATCAAGCAATCAAGGCTGTGTTCCCTCCTCCATACATACACAAGAAAAGGTGAAATTTACAAAGCATTAAACTTATCTTTTTCTACAATTTGGAGAATTATATTGAGTGAACAAAAGATTTAGGAATGTGCCAAAATTAACCAGGTTCATTGAGCTACATGATTTGATGCATTCACTGCTAGACCCCTGTCTCCCAGAGGAACAGCTTATCCATAGCGTCTGTCAGATCTGTCTATATCTTAGGAGGTTTTGCGAGTGCCCCACGGGGAATCAAAGCAAATCTGGTGAAAACGGACGTATAAAAATAAGTTATACGTTTGCGTGGATCGTGAACCGATGTACCATGTGACATGCACAGACAAGCAGGCATCGTGACGGATTATAATCGCAATGTTTATTCCACGGGCGATTAAACTTTGGGATGTCTCCAGGGTTGTTCAACATTAAACAGCAACTCTTTTGTGGATAAAGTCATTATTTGAACGAATTCATTTAATTTCTTTAGCTCTGCAGGCACGGTGAAGACCGGCTTAAAAGTTAAAGGGATCCTATATGGATACGCAGCTACAGCTTGGCCAGCCGTTCCTTGTCAACCATTTGATTGAAGTGCTTGCTTGAGTGCTTAAGCCACTTGCGGAGTGCCCTACAGTCAATGGCGGGACTGCGCTATGTCATTCAAAAGCTAATCATTCACTCACAGCAGAAAGCTTTTGCACGCACACATTCAGAGTGAGTGGTTCCTGTTCCTCATCTTGAGCGAGTGGTTCGTGCTCGTATCCTGAGCGAGTGGTTCGTGCTCAGTCATCTTGGGCGAGTGGTCCTGCTCCGTCATCCTGAGCAAGTGGTTTCGTGATCCGTCATCCTGAGCGAGGTGGTTCGTGCTCCGTCATCCCTGAGCGAGTGTTTCGTGCTCTGTCATCCTGATCAGTGGTTCGTGCTCTGTCATCCTGAGTCGAGTGGTTCGTGCTCTGTCACTCTGAGCAAGTGGTTTCGTGCTCTGTCATCCTGAGTGGAGTGGTTCGTGCTCTGTCATCTTGAGTGAGTGGTTCGTGCTCCTGTCATCCTGATCAAGTGGTTCGTGCTCCGTCATCCTGAGCGAGTGGTTCGTGCTCAGTCATCTGGGCGAGTGGTCGTGCTCCGTCATCCTGAGCAAGTGGTTCGTGATCCGTCATCCTGAGCGAGTGGTTCGTGCTCCGTCATCCTGAGCGAGTTGTTTGCGTGCTCTGTCATCCTGAGCGGGTGGTTTCGTGCTCTGTCATCCTGAGTGAGTTGGTTCGTGCTGTCATCTGGCAGTGGTTCGTGCCTGTCATCCTGATGTAGTGGTTCGTGCTCTGTCATCTTGAGTGAGTGGTTCGTGCTCTGTCATCCTGATCAAGTGGTTCGTGCCTCCGTCATCCTGAGTGGGTGATTCGTGCTCTGTCATCCTGAGTGAGTGGTTGTGCTCCGTCATCCTGATCAAGTGGTTCGTGCTCCGTCGTTCTTGAGCAACTGTGTGAATAAACCCGATTTCCAGGCGTTGCCGTTATGACGTGTTTTCTAAATTACTCGAGCAAATCAGTTTTTTCACCCATCAACGCAGCTGTTTGCAAAGATTAATGATTGTGAACATATCCCTGAACATCTAAAAATTCCCCAAACAACGTTTGTCAAGCTACTCAAGGTTTTTTGGTTGTATACAGTCGTACTGTGGTTGGTAATCGCACAGAGCTCCAACCTGCTATTCATGAAAAAAATTGCCGATATCAGCCAAGCATCTAGTGTGTGTGTGTGTGTGTGTGTGTTGTGTGTTGTGTGTGTGTGTGGTGTGGTGAGTGTGTGTGGTGTTGTTCATAAGCATATACATATTTCTGTCGGCTAAACTCCCTACTCCCACTAATCTCCCTCTCTCTCTGTCTCTCTGCTCGCTTCTGTCCCATCCTTGCTTTACCTTCTCCCATACAGTGCAGCACCCCTCCTTCACCCCCTCTCTCTCTCTGTCTCTGCTTCTGTCTCTGGACATGTCTAGATGGTGTTTGTCTCCACACATGTCCGGATGGAAGCTTGTCTCTGGACAGCTTGTCTCCGGATGCTCCAAGCGGTGTTTGTCTCCGAACATGTCTGGGCGGTTATTTATGTCCGGACAGAGTTTGTCTCTGGGTGGTATTTATAATATGACCAGTATAAAAATAGATTTTAGACATTATTTTGTTTCTATCTTCCACTGTTAATCCATGAAGAAGCATTTTTGATGAGACGGTATGAATCGTAAATTAACGCTCCCCACAACGTCTGCCTTCCTTCACCCCACCGCAATCACTTTCCCTCCATCCTCACTTTTCCCCGTCTCCCCCTTATCTCTCTCTCTCTCTCTCTCTCTCCTCTCTCTCCCTCTCTCTCTCTCCTCTCTCTCTCTCTCTTTTCCTTCCTTCCCTCCCTTCCCCCTCACACCTCTGCTCCCACTCTCCCTCATTCTCTCTCTCCGTTCTCCCTCCCCTCCCTCCCTCCTCTCTCTCGCTCTCTCTCTCTCCTCCCCTCTCTCTCTCTCACTCTCTGTGTCCTTCCCTCTCTCTCCTCCTCTCCCCGTCTCCCTCCCCTCCTCCCTCTCTCTCCCTCCCCCCTCTCTCTCTCTCCCCATCGTCCCTCCTCTCCCTCTCTCTCTCTCTCTCTCTCTCTGTCCTTCCTTCCCCTCTCTTCTCTCTCTTCTCGCTCCTCTCCTCCCCTCTCTCTCTCTCCCCGTTTCCTCCAACTCTCTCCCTCTCCTTCCTCTCTCTTTCCTCCCACTTCCTCCCCATCTCTCTTCCACCTACCCTTCCTCCTGTCTCCCCTCCCTCTCCTCCACTTTCTCTTCCCCCTCTACTTCCTACTCTCATCCCCATCCTCTCCTCTCCCCCCTCTTTTTCCCTCCTCTTAGTATTCCGTCAGCAAAAGCGATGGTGGTATTTGTTGTTAAGAATTAAGCCACTGGCTTGCCCCCCCCCCCAATTTTTATTAGACTGAACAAGTTGACTGCAAAGTGCAGCCTGAGATGATGTATGATTAACCGAGATGGAAACAGGTACAAGACATTACAAAACACAGGCTGCACTTCAGGCTTCTGTCTACTAACTATACTACTACTACACTACTACTACTACTAACTACTACTATACTTTTTTCAATGACCCATTATTTCCACCTTCTTGTCAATGGGATCAGCCGGGGTACGTTTTTGGGCCCAATCTTTGACGACCCGATGTCCAAGCTGACGTTCGACTGAAGGTGGTTTGGGTAGGAATTTGTTACTTTGTTTCAGGGTGCCAGAGATAACTTGTCCACTCTCCGCAAAAGAAACACTGTGGGATCTTAAAGATTGAAGCTACCAACAACCAGTGTCGTAAGACGGATTCTCGCAGCTTAATGTCTTTGGGATGGATGGCGCAACCTTGATGTCTCACCTGCAAAACCAGGAAAACAGTTTTATAGCTGGATTGGGATTCGAACTCAGGCTTAAACCCAAAGTGAGTGTGTGTGTGTGTGTGTGTGTGTGTGTGTGTGTGTGTTGTGTGTGTGTGTGTGTGTGTGTGTGTGTGTGTGTGATGTGTGTGTGTTGATATATATATCTAGTATATATCTAGTATATATTATTATATATATATATAATATTTTATATGATATATATATATATATATGTATATATAATATATATAAGTATCCTGCCACCAACTGCAGACCTCTAAGCTCAGCCTTATTCTGTAATCATATTTATCAAAGCCAAGAAGCTTTTTCCCATAAACAGCTTAACCTCAACTATTTAATAACCAAAAGGTTGTGATGAGCCTGAAACCCATCAAAGGACTAAATGGGAATGTAATTGATATAATCAGGGCAGATAAACCAGCGGGAAAATGATTTGAGTGCGAATTGGGACCTTTATGTGACAGCACTCGGTGGAAACACTCGATAAGACTCAAGGGAAAACATTCGTATTACAAGCAGAACATCAGTTGGAAATGAGTTTATATTTCTCAGTGGATAAAAATGCTCAGACAAACACAGGTGGAAAAACACAATGCGATAAACAAAGGGCACAAGTTCATTTTGGAATTATCAAGAACGTCGGAGGTAAACAGAGATTCGTGCTCTGTGACTTTAAACTGAGGCTTCAGTTATGGGCCACATGGCTGGTGCTTCCTTGGGAGCTGTTTTTCTTTAGAAAAGTATTTTAGTAAATGTACACCCGACGTTATTTACCGATCAGGTACATGTCATGTGCAAAAGCTATGAGCATTTGGACACTTAAAATAAAACTTCATCGACATATTTCCCATTTTCATTTCAAAGTAATGGCAGTGAAACAACAAACTCTCGGTGAACCCAGCTATATACAGTCATCCTGGTGTTTCACAAACTCAGAGACACATTAGTGTGTGTGTGTGTGTTTGTGTGTGTGTGTGTGTGTGGTGTGCCGTCCATTTGATGGACGTTAAACTGAGCCTTCTGTCTGATAGTAATTGGTGGTGGACGTGAGATACCCAAGGTGTTCTTAGTGAAGAGCAGCACGCCTCCACACATTACAAATATTCCTGCCCTGATTAACATTGGGATGATAAGGCAATACAACCAGTGTATCCTTGCCATGAGGCTACTTTGGCAGCATGAGTTGCTGCCTTCGGCAGAGTACACTGCAGTGTTCGATACTAGATATACTGTAATATATGTACAACGGGTCCTCTTTCCTAACAGAGTAGAGATGATCAGTTCGCAGTGGATTTGTGGAGGGTAACAAGGTTTGCGTTAAGAGCTGAGCGAGTGTGACCTAGCAGGTCTAGCTAAGGCAAGCAATGAACGCAGTGGCAGATTAACGAACGGGCCCGGGGCCCGTGCCAGGAGCCTCGAGCTCAACTTGAGTGGTCCATAAACATAACACTCAAATAATGAAAAAATAATCTCAAAGAAAGAAAGAAAGGACTGTGATGTCTGAAATCTATTTTTTTTTTTTAAATGTTTTCCCCTAATGTGTAACTGGACAGGTCAGGTCAGGTATGGGAGATGCGCCACAGCAGCGCGTCGCTGCGTCCACTTTCCGTACTCCAGGGTCCTCTGTCTGGCCATCCCCAGGCAGATGCCTGGCCCTCCATCTCCTTGAGATGCCCGATCAACCTGCTGCAACCACGAGCACGTGGTCGGCCCGTTTGCCTCCTCCACTCACGAGCCTCCCTTCGCTGAGAGAATCTGGTGAGCAGGATCAGCGTCAGGAAAACGAGCCACATGTCCCATACAGCCGCAGCTGACGCTTACTGACAATGCAGGTAACAAATCTCATTTGAGTCTCTCTCAGCAACCGCTCGTTGGACAGAAAATCTTGACCAGCGATAGCGATGGATTCTCCGAAGTGAGCGAGTACCAAAGGAATTAAGTCTCCATCGCAGATGCCTGGTCAAGTGTCCAGTCTCACATCCATAGAGCAAGACTGGAAGCACCAAGGACCTGAAGATCGGAACTTTCGTTCCTCCCGCAACAGGTAACGGGCAGCGCCACACCCCATTATCCAGTGAATCCTGACTCCCCAGTGCAACCCAGACGTCTGTTTGAACTCTGACTCATAGCCAGAAGAGACATGATATCACTTCCGAGGTAAGTGAATCTCTCCCGACCTCAAACATCCTCACCACAAACAGGCACAGACAGGACAGCAGCAATCCAAGTGTCATTGAAAGCCTGGAATCTTAGTTTTGACCTAGGAACCGTATCCCCAGCAGCTCTGACTCCTCATTCAGCACCTCGAGGGCCCCCAAAGGATAATCTAAAAGTCTCCGCAAAGATGACTGCATCATCTGCAAAATCAAGGTCAGATATCTTGACATTCCCAACGATGCACGCGCAGCTTGATCTCTCCGACACCCTCCTAGAAATCCAGTCATACAAGTGCTTGAAAGTGTGGGGGGCAGTACACACCTCTGATGAACTCAGTAACAACTGGAAATAAGTCGATATGGTACCACCACATTTCATAGACTCTCGTACAGAGTAGAGTTCAGACATCAGATGATAAGTTTTTGGTAGGCAACCCACAAGAGACCAAGAATCCTCCAGAGGACATCCCGATTCACACTGAATCGAACGCTTTAAAGAGATCACATAAGCTGCAAGCAGCCCTGCCGAAATTCTCGTCTGCGTTCGGTGAGGACCCAAAGAGCAAAGGATACGGTCAATCGTTGCCTATTTGGTGTAAAGCCTGACTGCTCTGGACACATAAGGAGTGATGAATCCTTAGTCTCATAATACGCTCGTTGACCGGTGTTACCTCAATTATCATTGGAGTCACTTATTGGATACAGCCACAGCAACTCTTGGGAATGGTACACCATCAGAGCGACGCAGTAACCAATGAGTAGGTGTAACCACTACCACCATGGATCGCAGCCGCAATCCGTCTGCCGACCTCAGAGGAGTGCTGCCATCACGATGGTCCAAAACGCTTGAGCTCAGACTGATAACAGAGAAGGTGATCATCTCTCTCTTTGGGATAGAAATTCCGAGGCCACCACCCGAAGGGACTGCCTCCAGGTAAACCAAGGAGAACCGCCGTCTGGTGGACGACACCTTCCAGCAACCACTCCGCACACCTCATTCCCGCAAATCTGAACCCGGGATATGATTACCCCGTGGT
>CM068955.1:115777494-115822382 GCA_035128595.1 Eptatretus atami
TCGAACGCTTTAAAGAGATCAACATAAGCTGCAAGCAGCCCCTGCCGAAATTCTCGTCTGCGTTCGGTGAGGACCCAAAGAGCAAGGATACGGTCAATCGTTGACCTATTTGGTGTAAAGCCTGACTGCTCTGGACACCTAAGGAGTGATGAATCCTTAGTCTCATAATACGCTCGTTGACCGGTGTTACCTCAATTATCATTGGAGTTCAGCTTACTTGGATTTACAGCCACAGCAACTCCTTGGAATGGTAAGCCATCAGAGCGACCCAACAATCAGTAGGATGTTAACCACCCACCATGATCTCGCCGCAATCGCGTCTCGAACCCAGAGAGGCTGGCAATACCGATGTCCAAACGCTTGAGCTCAGATGATAACAGCAGACAGGTGGATCATCCTCTCTTTGGGATAGGACATTCCAGGCACCCACCCGAAGGGACTGCCTCAGGTTAACCCAAGGAGACCGCCGTCTGGTGGACGACACCTCAGCACACCTCCGACACACTCTCCCGCAAATCTGACCCGGAATGTTAACCCCGTGGTTTCCCTCCTATCATCAAAGATTGGGTACCGAAGGCTTTTGCCCCCAATCCCGTCATCCGTGAGCTGCCCCTGCGAAGAGAAGCTGCACAGGACCGTACTGCCACGGAGTGGGTTTCAGATTTACCTTTGCGTTTTTGTGTTTTGCGGAATGAAGGGTTTTACGGGGCCGGAGTGCAAATCCTGCCACAACCTCCTAATAAAGTAACCCAACTGCAGGAGGATGGTCCGCAGACACAGTTGGGCACACTAGATATGGATGGCCGTGGCTCATAAGGCAGCTCACTCAGCCCTTTGACAGGTTTTGTTTTTAATCCTGCTGGGTGTCCATATCCAAACACCCGCCTCACCAAAAAACCTGGTGGGGGAGACGGTTTAGTCGCCGACAACGCGACCATGGAACAGGTTAGTACAGGTTTACATGATACCTGTAGCAAGTCACAGATCTAATCTGGCCTGACCTGACAATCTGGCCTGACCTGACAGATCAACTAGATAGGACTATTAAAAAAATTAGGGGGTTCGGGCTAGTAGAGAAAGCAAGTGGAATAATAACGACATTTAATGTATAGAAATGCAACAATAACCACAATATAATTTGTATAATTCCTGATGTTAATACATATCGATATTGTTTAGGAAATCCACACAACAATTTATTGTAGGATGACAAAACACCCTTCATTAGGAAATGGACGAACCTGTTCGCACGGCACAATGTTGCGAAAAAGCGAAAAATAGCTCAACTAAAGGTGAAAAGGGTTAAAAAAAATCACCCGAAATTAACTTTTTCGTTACACAAATGACAGAACCAGAAAAGGGTCCTCAGTCTCGCACATGTGGAGTGTGTTCCATTCCCAATCAGCTTGCTATTGCTTGTTAAGCCAGGCGTTCCTTTTCAACGGTTTTGTTGAACTGCTTGCTTGAGTGCATAAACCATTTGGCGAGCGCTCCACAAGAAACTTTTAGCTCTTCCACGAGCCTCGTCTATGCATACCAAAAAAATAAGAAAATAAAAACTTGGTTACTGAACACAACTCTGCAAGTGCTTGGGTGTGTTCAGTTACCAATCAGCTTGTAAAGCTCAATTATGTAATGAAGGTGCTGGAGAGAATTCTGGATGGGAGGATAGGGAAGAGCGTGGAAATGCAGATCGGAGCAGAGCAGCAGGAGTTTAGAAAGGGTAGGGAGACGACGGATGGGATGTTCACACTGAGACAGCTGATGGAGAAGAGGTTGGAGGTGCAAGGTGAAATCGCATTGGGATTTGTGGACCTGGGGAAGGCCTATGGACACTGTCCCGAGAGAGGTGGTGGTGGTGACACTGAGATGGATGGGAGTGCTGGAAGCAGAAGTTAGATTGGTGGAAGTGATGTACGAGCGAACAAAGGGAAGAGTCTTGGTTGGTCCTGGGATGTCTGACGAGTTCAGCATCAACATCGGTTTGAGACAGAGAAGCACTCTCAGCCCCCTCAGGTATATCATGGTGATGGAGCTGATAAGCAGGAAGGTGAGCTCAAGGGGTAGTATGGGAAGGATGTTGTATGTGGACGATCTGGCTGTTGTGGTGGAGAGTGGTCGAGATATGCAGTAAGTACTGGGGGAGTGGAAGGATTCATTTGAGAAACATGGGCTGAAGATGAGTATGGTGAAGACCGAGGTGATGTGGTTTGGGCAGCAGAGAAAATAAATGAATATCGTGTTAGAGGGGAAGGAGATCAGACAGGGAAATAGGTTTGAGTATCTGGGGGGAACAGTGTATCTATCTGTATCTGGGATAGTATCTGGGATGTATCTGGGATGGTAAGTTGGAGGTAGAGGTGCAGAGGAGGCAAAGGAAAACAACTTGGCCACAAACCCATAAACTGTGGGAGAGGAGCAGGTCTCGCATCTTCGCTTCATTATGAGTACAGAACATTTTGAATGCATCACATAAATGTTCCGGCAATTTGTTTTTGCAGAAAGTGTTTTACAGTAATTGTGTGCCTTTCACAAACCATCTACAGCACAATAACTTCAGAGCTCAATCACTGCACAACTTGCACTGAAAAAGGGTTATATATGATGTCTCAGTGTTTGAGGGACAATTTATGTGTGCTCCTGCTGTTCTCCATTGTTGGAAGAAAATTGCAGTTAAAACACACCTTGAGGTACCATTCCATTAATTTTCTCTTTTTTTTCTCAGACATACACCCCCTGCTAGTGACAAAACAGGTCAGATCCCATTCCTTTTGATCCTTAAGTCAGGTGGTGAAGAAACTTCTTTGCTGGAACACAACAATTCAGACTGTCAACAAGGATTATCTTTATTTATTTGTTTGTTTTTATTCGTATGCAGCCTGTGGCTGCTTGGCTGCATCATTTTCTGGGGGCATAGGTGTGCCACTGATGCAATGCCCCCCATTACCAGTAAGCTGGTACTTATTTTGCCAACCTCGGAAGGATGACAGGCTGAGTCAACCCACCTCGTGTTTATCCAACGGAACGATGGGGCTTGAACTCCAGACCCTAAGATCTTTAACCAGCCACCTTCACCATTAAGCCAACACCAGGCTTCAAGATTATCTTATTCATACAACGAAGCCTTTGTGGAACCTTGGTGGGGAAGGTTGCATTTTTCAGAGCATGTCCTTTTGAACGAGTGCTAACACACAGCATCACTGCTCTGCATGTAATAATGCAATAATCCACCTGTAGTTTAGACATAGCACATTGTGGAGATTCACAAGCTGGGAATGGATGACACTAGAATTACAAACCTTTACACCTTATCTCCAATATTAAGTTATTAAAATGATGAGTCGTTCACATGTCAGGATTTAGGCCACAAGTAATGAGTGTGATGTAGGGTGTCAAGTCATCTCCACGACTCCCTTTCAGGAATGATTTTGAAGAACTACTGTGTGTACTATAATAGTTTAAAATACTGCATATAATTTTGGAAGTGTCTGTTACTGGAGAAATTGAAGATTCGCAAGTGTATTGGTTGGTCTGGTCTGTTGGGTCGCCGAAATAGGTGACCCTTATTGTCAGTAATTCTGTCTGTTTGTTTGGATGTTTGTTCGTTTGTCATCAGCATAATGGTAGTAAACGTGGGCGGATTTTGACAAACTCGGTGGTAGGTACATCTTATGACCTAGTGCTTTGGAAATTGTGATGGTTGCTAGCGACGGCTTTTGGTTCCCTAGCAACAACCGAAAAACTCCAAAATCGGTACCGTTCACCGAAATCAATTCCGAAAGCCATTTATCCCACGTAGGTTATGAAATTTGCACGAATGATCTACAGGTGATGCTCTATCAAATTTATTCCGGTTTTTGTGATATATGGAATACTTTACCCGCAGCGCCCCCTACAATTAGGGTATGCACGAAAATTGCGAAAATTTAAGGCCCCCTAGCGACCAGGTGAGTGCATCGATACGAATGAAACTTTGCAGGTTCATGGTACTCAATGAGTAACTACAAACTTTGCCTCAGGACATATTGACCGATTTCGCTTAGGTCAGGGGTCAAAGGTCAATTAGTGCAAAAATCGATAATATGCGAGAGCTGGAGGTGCCTTCGCGCCAAATGCTACTCCTCCTAGGTTATGTCGGGATGGTCATGAAAATTCACACTAATCGTCTGGAATATTGTGCACAAACGATCGAGCCGGATTTTCGATTTAGATCTTTGTTCACCCACAGCACCCCCTCGAACTTTGGGGATTTCCGATTTCAAACCGCATTTTCGGTACTTTTCATTCAATTGATACCGAGTAGTTATCAGTAGATGGAACTGGATGAGATTTGATATGCATAATCTTAAGGTGATTCCCTATCCGCTATATGACATCCATTTTGCTCTATATCTTATAGTTTCCATGCTCGGCGACCCATCGCCGCCTACCGGCTTGTTATTCTATTTGTCTGTATGTCAGTCACATATTTACTCCAATCTTCACGAAACTTATCCATCTGGTAGAGGTCAATAGGTTAAAAGGTCAAAGTCACATACATCGTCAATTTACATCCAATTCACTTGATATCGATATGTACTGTTATATACACACTGTATATAAAACCGAAAATCATGGAGACGGTGAACCCTCATCGAGGTGAAGCCTTGGTCGACCCATGTGATTATGTCTATTAATTACATACTGTTTGAACATGAGTTGACCGTGAATATGTCTATTAATTATTTAGTAGAATATAAGACCCTTGTTATACTCGACCTGGACCGTTACGTCCGGGTGTACTAATGATAACCGTGTTGTCAATTCACGACCCATCAGAAGCTTGGCAGGTGAGCGACCGGTGGTTTTATGTGGTCTGGTGCGGTAGTTGAGCAACACACGAGCCAGACGAGATTGCATGGAGCCTTCCTTTACGCGGCGTAGACCATTCTTGATGATCTGAACAGCACGTTCAGCTTGACCATTACTGGCAGGTTGGTAGGGATCAGATGTGTCGTGCTTAATGCCATTCATTTTACAAGAGTTCTGAAACTCTGAACTCATGAATGACGATCCATTATCTGATACAATAGAGTTTGGAATACCTTGTTGCACGAACATGGTACGTAGAGCTTCAATTGTTACAGCAGAGGATAAGGATGGCACCACAAGAGCTTCAATCAATTTGGAGTGGGCATGAATTACGAGAAGGAAACGCTTCCCTTGAAATGGACCAGCATGGTCGATGTGTCGTCTGGACCATGGTTTTGATGGCCACTACCATATGGCCAATGGAGACTGTGGTGGTGTCTTGGCATGGGCTTGACAAATGTAACAATGGCATACACTGGACTCAATGTCACCGTCTAAACCAGGCCACCAAACAGGGGTTTGGGCAACAGCCTTCGTGGTGACTATGCCTGGATGAGCATTGTGGAGTTCACTGATAATTTTCCCGCGGAGTTTAGGTGGAATTATCACTCGGCTACCCCAAAGCAGGCAGTCTGCATCAATAGAGAGCCCATCCTTCCGGATGAGGTATGGTTTCGCCCCTTTGGTAGTGATGCCCAATTACCTGACATAACACAGCGTTTAATTTGTGACAAATCTGGATTGCTATTGGTAGCACAAGCAATCAGCTTCGCTGTTCTGGGCGCCTCACCGTGAATGCTGTTGGCCATGAGATGAATAATATCACCAGTTTGTGGAGGTTCTGGGATGGTTACGGGAAGTGGCAAGCGACTGAGCACGTCAGCATTGTACATTTCCTTACCTGGGCGGTAAACCAATGAATAGTCATAACCGGCAAGGGTCAACGCCTAACGTTGTACATGTCCTGATGATGTGGGCAGATGGCTCTGGTTTCTCCCAGGAGACCTAACAAGGGTTTGTGATCAGTCTCAATGGTAAGATGTCTTCGAAAGACATATTGGTGCATTTTTAAGGTGCCCCAGACACACGCTAATGCCTCACGTTCTACTTGAGCATGGCGACGTTCAGTATCAGATCGGGTTCCTGATGTTTATGCAACAGGCTGGAGATTACCGGTTCCATTTGTTTGCAACAACGCACACCCGATGCCATATGAAGAGATATCACAACTGAGAACAAGTTCCTTGCATGGGTCGTAATGGACAAGTAATGGTGAGGAGGACACCGCCTTGAACGCTTTTGTTTGGGCAGCTTCCCATTAAGAGACAACGCCTTTCCTGATGAGAATATGCAGAGGCTCGACGGTTGTGCTTAATTGAGGCAGGAAATTACCAAAGTAGGTCAACATACCCAGGAATGCATGAAGTTCTGAAATGTTTTGGTGGCATTGGTGCATTCGCAATTGCTTCAGCTTTACTCGGACAGGGCAAAATGCCTTGACAGGAGATTGATGACCCAGGTATTCAACTTCACGTGCCATAAAGGTACCACTTCTCATGCCCTAGGCGTAACCCAGCTTGTGACAGCCGATTGAGGACTTCATTTCGGTTCTCGATGTGTTCATGTTGTGACATGCCAGTCACGAGTATGTCGTCCTAAAATACGACTGTCTTTGATTCAGTTTTCAATTATGTCTCCATCTTGCATTGCAAGATTGGTGCAGCAGAGTGTATGCCAAATGGACATCTGTTGTACATGTAGAGTCCTCGATGAGTGTTGATGCATGTCCCGGGCTTGGAATCACCATCCAGTTCAATTTGAGCATAAGCATTGGTCAAGTCAATCTTAGTGAATGTCTGACCACCCATGAGAGTGGTGAACAGATCCTCTGCTTTGGGCAAAGGGTAGCCATCCAGCTTTGAATAGCAGTTGATTGTCGTTTTGTAGTCCCCACAAATGTGCACTGTTCCATCTGCTTTCAGTATTGGAACGATAGGTGCTGTCCAGTCAGAGTACTCGACTGGTGAGATGATGCCCTCACTCTGTAGGCGGTCAAGCTCACATTCGATCATTGATCGCATCATGTAGGGCACGGGTCTAGCCTTATGGACCAATGGCTGAGCATCTGCAGAAACATGAATCCTCACTTTAGGACCTGCAAAGGTGGCAACCCTATTGCTGAACAGGCCAGGGTAGTTGTTGAGCATGGTGTCGTATCCAGCATCAGAGTTGGAGACTCTGTTTACGTCACTTCAATTAAATCTGATTAATTATTCATAACCAATCCTGGCCTGAGAGGGTTGGTCCTTCTCCAAGCACCATCAGTAGTGGTAGGACGTGAGTGCTGTTTCCATATCCTACAGTAACATCAGCTGAGCCAACTACAGGAACCACCTCCTTGGTGTATGTTCTCAAGTCAGGAGATACAGGCCGGAGTGCAGGAGCCTATCTCAGACGGTAGATGTTGGTGAACTAGCTCTCGCTCATAATTGATCTGGAAGCACCGGTATCAACTTCCATCCTCACCGGAATCTTATCGATTGTTACATCAACTATAATTGGAGCATCGGAGCTCTTTGTTCCAACAGAGAAAACCTCATAAAGTTCCTCACTTGACTCTCGGCTGCAGGCTGTGCTCTGTGACCTATTGTGCGCTGCATCAGGGTTCACCCCAATGTGATAGGCAGGAGACAAGTTCTTTGACTTGGATCGAGACCAACGACACTTCAAGTGTCCCCGCTTACCACAGTTGTCACAGGTACAATTCCTGTACCGACATTGGAAAACTTGATGATAACAACCACAATGCCAACAAGTTACCTCAACCTTCCGTGTAGATTCAGAAATGTCAGGAGGTGGAGGTGAATTTGGTGGCTTGCTAAAACACTTTTGCTTGTTGCCGAATGTTACCTTGTTAACCATTGGGTCCTGCTGGATAACTTTTGACTTGTTAGAGATCACACGCAGGCTCTCGGCAGTTTGCATACACGCAGTGGCTATTTCCATGAATTTAGCCAAATTGGGGTCGGATTCAGTCGGGAGTTTCTGCAGAATTGAATCGTCATTGATGCCGATTATAAAGAAATCACGTAGCGGCTTTTCGAGTTTATCTGTAAACTCACAATGTTCGGCGAGTCGGTGTAAATCAGCCACAAACTCGGATGCTCACTGACCATCTTGACGATGGTGGGTATAAAATTGACATCTCAAGACGATATTACCCGGTTTAGGGTGATAATGTCTTTTCACGAGATTGACGAGCCTTTCATACGGCTTGTCAGAGGTTTGGCTGGGGCAAGAAGATCTTTGATGAGGCTGTACGTCGGGGCGCCGCATACGGTCAGTAATACAGCTCGCCGCCTTTCAGCGTCCTCATCGGTGTCCATTTTGTTTGCCACGAAGTACTGCTCCAGACGATCAGTATTGTCTTCCCAATCATCCCCCACTGCATATTCTTACAATATGCCGATGCATGAAGACATCCTCGGCGCCATTGTAATATATTCCATCGTCAGAGATGAAGACTCTGAAGTGGGACCAACAGGTTTATTCCAGGCCACGGACACAACACAGCACAGCACAGCACAGCATCGGGACATGGGCGAGTCACATGACTCCTCTTAACCACGCCCCGGTGCACCCATGTCGGCATGCATTAGCATAACTTCTGATACATCTCACAGACACAGCTCCTTCTATAATATCGATTAAATTGGACCTTGACTACATCTATTAATTTCAGACTATTGGAACCTACCTTTTCGACATGTAGACTTTTAGAGCCCTTTCAACCTTTAGACCGCTTAGACCCCTTGACCTTTTAGACCCATTGTCTCTATTTAGACAATTCAGAATTTAGACCTTTTTGACCCATTAAGATTATTTTAGACCTCCTAGACTGCTGAAGACCTTTGCACCATTAAGACCCCTTTACCATTAAATCCTTGGACATTTAGACACATTAGACCCTGTTTGGATCCTTCAGACCCTATCGACCCATAAAACCACTTCGATCCTTTCGACCTGTAACGACTGTTGAAACATACTCATGAGACCTTAAAACCCCTTCGACCTTTTCGACCCATGTAGAGCACTTAGTTCTATTGTTCTTATGGAACACTTAGCTCCCTTGACCCTTTAGACCCCTAAGACTCTTTGGAACCCTAAGACCCTATATACCCCATTATAACCCTTAAGACTCCTAAGGCCCTTCATAACTCTACGACCCATTAGACCCTTTAGAACCATAAGACCCTATCGATCCCATTAGACCCTTCAGAACCTCGACCCTTAAGACTCCTAAAACCCCAAAGACCACGTTAGAGCCTTTAGAACCATTAGACCCCTAAGACCCTATCAGACCCTTTCGACATCTAACTGCTGTTGGAACATACCCTTTAGACCTATCGATCCCTTATACCTTTTTGACCATTTGGACTTTTTGAGACCCTTTAGACCCTTCAGATTCATTGACCCTTTAGACCACTTAGATCCATTAGACCCTAACCACTACTGGAAAGTAAACTTTAATATTTAGACCCCAAAAGACCCTTATAGACCATTATAGATGCCTAAATAGACCCTTTGGACTACTTAGACCCTTTAGACCTTTACAACCCAAAGACACCTTAGACCTGTAGACTCGTTATACCCCCTTAGACGCATACCACACAAACATCTGTAGAGTCTTCTTGCAATATACAGATTATACTTTTTTTCAGCAAGTAATGTGCAATCTCCAACCCCCCACCCCCGGAGGGTGGGTATGCCACAAGGTGGAGCAGAATTTGCATACTGGGTCACTGAATTGGTTCACCAATCAAACCTGGAAGCATGTTGTCAATTTGGATTTAGCGAGTGTCGTGCTTTGCATGACATATTTTTTGTTTGTTTGTTTGTGGGTTTGTTTGACTGCAATGCATGCTTAAACTGCTGGACGGAATTAGTTGAAACCTGGGGGTTGCTCTCGGGGTGTACACCAGAAGGTATTAAGCGATAAAAACATTCCATAGCCCCCAGGGTTCAGAAAACAATAGACATCATACAAGCGGGGAAATGATCAATTTCCGATGAATAATACACTTGTTCATCCGTCCATCCGTTTGTAACATTCCTTTCCACCTATTGGTTGGACAGCTCACTTGACTCAACCCACAATAGTCCCCTGTAAAATTATACGGCCACCATGTTGGTGCGAGGCGAAGCCAAAGACATCTTCGAGGCTGTCATATTCACAATTGCCATGCCCTCCCTTTAAGTTTTCCCTTCAGTATAAAACGACCAAAACGACTGTTGAAAAGATGATTAAATATCGAAAGGTTGGAGCCGATTGGCATCATGGCGTTGCGTAGGCCACAATAAGTATAGGCCTCATACTTCATTCCTTAGGCTTCAGGCCTCTGGTGTCAGCCTTCAGGTTGGTGCAGTTACATAGGAGGAGGAGATTGGGACCATACTCTGTGCAGAGCGTTGGTGTTGCTTAAGCAGTCTCCTTGGCTATTGGGCACAATCCTGGACGGGTCGCCACTCCGACACAGTATACCAACATGCTGGCACTCATTTTGCCGACCTCGGAAGGATGACAGGCCGAGTTAACCCAACAGGTGAGTGGGATTTGAACTCAGGACCCTAGGATCCAAAGTCAGCCACCATAACCATTAAGCCAACACCAGGTATGCAGTTACATACCCATAACGTATTGTATGCACATATAGGCAGTGGGCATATTTTTACTTCAAACCCGAGTTTTTTTTATGCCTCTGCTGATGAAGTCGCCGGTGGCATTATGTTTTTGGTTTGTCCGTCCATGCTAATTTTCTCTGTTTTCTCTGCAACCGCTTATCCGATTGACACGAAATTTTCACCATAGGTGCAACAATGCATGTAAAATGTTTAAATGATACTTATGATGTCATAGGTAACGTGACGTGGCAGCCATGTTGGAAAAAGGAAAAACCTTTGAACCTCTATCTCCAAAACCACTCCGTGGGAAAAAAATTGAAACTTGGCACATGTGACGTACTCCCCATGGGAAACTAGTGTGATTTATTTATTCTCCTGACGAGCCATGCACACCTTCTCCTGAATTAATATGGTGCTCCCGAATTGCCGCACAAACACCCGGCAAAGGCACTGATGGCAGGCTGGACTATCACGGTGCAAAGTGGCAGTTTAGTTCTGCCGTGCATATTCAAATGGTTTTGGCATTCTGATGCAATAATGGCACGAGCAGAGAGTGTCTGACAATAGAAGAAGATGGGGGAGAAGTGGGAGAAACCTAACTAATCCCTCACAACGCATATTCCCTTTAGACACAAGGGAGGACCCGACCTGGAACATGCAATAAAGAAATAACTGACTCGGAACCACTGTATGTGTGTGCCATTGCGTTGGGGTCTTGGTTCCCAGAACCGTTACAGTATTTATGTGACAAATATGTGTTGCAAATATGAAAAGATAGGGTTTTGTCCCCTTTCCACCCCGCTTTTCAATCTCCCTATTTTCCTTTCACTTGTATCTCTATTGCTCTATCTCTTTATTTCTAACATTCTCTTACACTCCGCATCATTTTCTGGAATCCACTTCATTACACATTCGCAAACCATTGCTCCAGGTTTGATGCTCGCGGCATTGGGGCAAAGCTGAGTTGACGCTGGGGTTCCAAGGGCGAAGATGCTGGAAGACGCCAGGGGGGGGGGGGCATGAGGAGCGAGCTCAGGCACCGGGCTGTGGTTCGGTCGCTCCAAGCGGAGTGATCGCAGGTTTACTGAGGTCATGCCAGTGACCCTATTCTTTTCTTTTCTTCCTCTGTGATCTCTATCCTCAACCCTCCTCTCTGTGTCATTCCTCAGATGTCTGGATCCAGTATTGTAGTTCCTGGTAAGTGATTGTTTGTCAGTGCTCCGGGGTGGGTATGATCATGTAAAGGTAAGGGCGGATGTATATGTGTTTCATATGTGTTGAATTACGTGCCATTTGTGTGTCTCATTTTTCCGGCCATTTTTACCTCTGTCACCGAAGGTACAGGAGGTTATGTTTTCACCCCTCTCTGTCTGTTTGTTAATTGTCAGAATCCTTCAGATTTCGGCAATTGTTGGTCGGTTGTGTGTGTCATTCTGTCTGTCTGTTTGTTTGTGTGTTTGTTTACCCTGGAGCAGCCAACACTATTTCAGCGATCTTGACCAAACTGGGTACAGACGTCGTCATGCGTCAACTTAGACACTTGTCTTTTTGGTGAATCTAGGTCAAAGGTCAAGGTCAAGTCACGAAAAACCGAAATTTATTTTCACAATAACTCCGCTAAAATGGTCGTATCGACTTCAAACCAAATCCAAAATGTGCATCTTCCAATTCTGCATCTAACCATATGTCTCATTGGGGTGTCACACCAACACCTTCTTAGCGGTCGGGGTCGAATGTCAGGGGGTCAGGGTCAAAACTTTCAAACTGCGATAAAAACGCCATTTCAAGTCCGATTGACTTCCAAGTGATGATCATGACCAAACTAAGTGCTATAACTCATTAAACAGTAGCACTATCGACTTATAAGAACCAAATTGATTTCCAGGTTTTTGTTTTTTCAGAGAATCATGGAGATATGACAAAGTATTCCGGCAATTCCTTGTCAACGAGCAATTTCATTTGTTTGTTTGTGTGCAGGATATCTCAAAAAGTTGGACGGATCTGGATGAAATTTGGTGAGCAGGATGGGTGTGTGACGAGGACGAATTTATTACATTTTGGTGAAGATCCAGATCCGGATTCGACAACTGGAATTTTTTTAGTGATTCTTCACCATTGAGAGATAGGGCCAAAATAATATATTGTTGCGAATTTGGAAGCTTACTGCACACAACAGCCAGGTCCTATAGATCAGTTATATCGGTAAGGTATGCGTTTCTTGTAGGGTCCCATCCTATGTTTAATGGGTGATTAATTGTGCGTGCGCTGTGAATTATTTTATAGTTAGGATTTTTACACCACCAACAACAACGACAACAACGGCCATCTTCACTTCTTCACCACCAACAACAACTACAGCTACTACTACTACATCCACTACAACAACGCCACCTTCCCGCACGACAAACACATCGTGTCGAAACACTCTATGCGGCACAGACTCTTCATTCTGTCCCGCTGTGAGCGGCATGCTAGCAGGAGCTTCGCTGTCAGCTTCCTCATGGTCACATCAAGTTCAGGTACTGACGACACAGTCAGGACACCATTCGAACGCCTTGATTTTTCTCACATTTACCCGGCGATGACTGGACGCTACAACAGCATGCCACCAGTTTTTGATGGAGAGATGTTCTCGTCCACGATTCGAGAATGAACTGCTAATCAACGCCTCCTTGTGGCTTCCTTCTGTCAGGAGATAATGGCCACTGTTTTGGAAGCGGCTTGACACGTCCGTAGCATGGTTTCGTACCTGAAGATCGCTCCGCCTGCCCGCTCGTCTGGCGTGCTCAAGCACTTGATGCTGATACTTGGGTAAGTATCAAACACCACGATCCCAGTCTCGAAAGACGGGGTATGTCTTGCTTTGGCCACTACGATTTCAGCACCATCTCTTCCAGTTTGCCGAAAGTGTTATGCAATAAACCACCTTTATCGCCTGAATAACGGCCATCTCCATCCACAATCGTTGACCTTGTAGGGCCCGAGCCTCACACGGCGAATCGGGTCACAGTTTCAGTATATGGTGCGGAGTTTGGCTTTGTCCGTGCTTAGCATCGAACCATCACCGGATGCCAGCTGGGAAAGATATGTTCGCCAGTGGGTATGCGAGCAGATCGTGAGTGTTACATGCCTTTACTCGCCAATCAAACAGCAGTCGTGTGAAAAGACGACGTTCGATTGAATTTCAAACCTTCGGCGTCTGCTGGTGGGAGTCGCCGACTTGCCTCGCGCCTTGAGAAAGTTGCCAATTTGGCCATCGAAATCGGACTGTAAGAATGGACCTCCCAAGCAGAAGCCGATCAGCATGAATTGACACGACAGATTCTCTCCCTGACAAACGCGTTCAGTCAAGGTCTCGCGGAAGTGGTGGCGCGTGCGATACACCTGAACTTAATATGACGAGAGTTCAAGGTGAGTGGCCGAGAAGGTTAATCATTTGAAGTACTGTGTCCACACTTGACCACCACGGCTTCGTTCTTCTTCGAGCTCGACACATCCAAAAATCCCTTTCTCGTTCGGGGCTCGTTGTGATAACCCCCATGGACTCACATTTCCTTCGCGATTTCGCACTGCTGTTGGACAGGATCCACTTCTTCACAAGCTGTGCTTTTCTGAGTGTAACCAATGATGCCTCCATGGTCTTGCTGTCCCTATTTAATCTTGCTCTATTGGATCTGATCACACGCAACACTACTAAATCCATAACGAGTATGCCGTTGGCAGTCATGCACGCTTGATAGGTGTCTGGGTGGAGTGGCTCTAGCCCGGCCTATTTCCAGCCATAAACATGTAAGTACCTTTGCATAGTTAGGTGACGTACGCAAAGTACAGCGGATTGACGCTCTCGTGACGCGCAAGGTGTTTCGGCCAGTTCGAAGTACGAGTTTGCCCGTATAAGCTCTAGTGCTAGCTCCACCATTTCAAGTAGGGCATGTAATGTCCACACTTTGGTGTTTGTTCAGGTCATGTTCAGGTGCTCCCGAGTATAGAACATGTAAATTGAGGTCTGAGTCAAACCCTGCTGTGGACCCTGCTGGCTTCATCCTCTGTAGTGACTCTGTTTCTGTTGATAGAGCTACTGTCTACAACAGCAGCCTTGAGCAATGGAACAATATCAATGTCCTTCATTGTACACCACTTCGCTCTCAGACATTTTTGGTGGACGATAGAAAATCATATTCTGGGTACCGTTCCTGCAGTCTTTTCTTCTGTTCTTGCCTGGTAGTTGGCCTTATCCCTGACCTTCGCATACTCTGAGTAGAGTCATTGAACATCTCACACAACTTCTTCATATGTTATAGATTGCTGTTGTCCATTCAATGAGTCTTACCTGGATACTTATCACAGAAAAAAATGTCAAAAATGTTGAGTCATAGTTCACTTTCTAGTTTGGAGTTTACTTTCACTCTGTCTTGTGGTATGGTCATTCACATACTCCATAAACATTATGGTGGATAACAAACTGCCAGCGCCCACACAGTCTTATCCTTTATAGTTGTCATTAATTCTCAATTCAACGTTCATCTCTCCTCTGCTCAGCAGTTCCCTCAAGCTTCCTCCATCCAGGTTTATTCAAGGAAATTTACAACTGCACAAACTCTGGATGCGAGCAGGGGCGGGAAAAAAAATGGAGGCTTGCGAAGCAGCCGAGCACACGGCGCAGCCGTCGTGGCGCGTAGCAGCGCCAGGCCCAAGAGGCAAAGCGCGTGGACACTAGAGCGTCATGGAGGGATTTGTGGCAGGGGTATCCCCCTCCCCGCCGGTGGCTCTGGGGGTCTCCCCCAGAAATTTTTGATTTCTAGATGCTCTGTGGTGCATTCTAGGGGTGTCTTGACCAGTTCATCTGTTCAATCTGCCATTATATGGCTATTTGCAAGGAGAAACGATTATCTAATTAATTACACACCACATTTAAGAGTGCGGCTACTGTAACTCTTGGTAATGAATCATCGTCACGCGATACATTGATCCGCAAACCAAAATATTACCAGTCACCCCATACCTATTGTAACGTCATTGTAACGTCTAACCTATAATAATAAGAACACAAAGATAGAGAGAGCGAGCCTGACGAGGAGTACCATGAGAAGGTCAAGAAAATTCTAACTCTTTAACCAGTTTGCTTACTTGGACAGGTTCAAATGTTCATTTTCCGTTAAGTTCATACAGATTTTGTTTAATCTTACTCATGCCAAAGACAGCTCGCGAGTTGCACTTACCTGAAACTTGTTCTAATGTTAGTCATAGTCAACCTCAGGCTCAGTTTATGATTTTGTTCTTTTGTGTGACTATGAAGCCAACCAACTTTGCCGTTCAGCATCTACTGTAAATACGTTTTGATAATCCTCACTGTTTAAAGATATAATTTGTAATGTGAAATGTGTAATAGTCTATGTCATTAATTATGATTTATGTAATATGGTATGATTGCATTATATTGTAAGGTTAATAAAAAAAAAAAAAGTTTTGGTCAGCCTATCAGACTATCAGTACATCTATTGTGGTGCCGTTCCTAGTTTATGGACACCCTAGCCATGCAAATTCAAACAAAGAACAAATTGACAACTGCAACAAATCTGGCAGTATACAACTGCACATTTGAATTAGAACGTGCACAAAAGGGCGTACAACTGCCACGTTAGGCAATAAACCCTGCCTCCATCCTGTGTTCTGCCAGGACAACTGATCACGTTTGAATTTTCCTATTTTGACACGGATTAATTTGTCTTTTTTTCTGGCAAACTACACACAAATTCTTGCCAGTACACCAAGCTGCATGTGCCACCACCTTTTACAAGAGGTTCTGAGGGATTTTCTACGTATTTTGTGGTGATGAGTGCCACCTCTTCTTCTAGTCCGCCCACCACCTCACTGCTCAGCAGGAAACTGCAGTAGTGCTGGCTTCTGATTTCCTTTTCCTGGCTTCAGGCGCGTTTATATTGATCCCTGTTACAAAAACGACGCCATAGCAGAACCGGTGGACAGCCGGCATCCGCAGGAGGATCAGTCATTGCAGCAGTTCATTATTTGATAACAGCCAGCAAACGGCATTTGTGATAGTTCACTATTCTGTGGCGTCGCACCAAGCCTTCGCACACTCGCATACCTTACGCCAGCTCTTATCGTTGAATTGCGTCACTTTCTCATCTTCCTTCCCCGCCGAAGTTGGTGAAACAACGCATATTGTGGTGGGAAAGACCCAAAATCACTTCGAAATCACCAGACAACATGGGCGCCGCCATCTTGTTTGTTGTTTGTCCTGTTCGTTCCTCCGCGATTACAAGCATGGCCACGCCACTTGCGACGGCGGTAATTTCAAATGCGTAATAACTGTCGGGTCACTTGTGCATTTGTGGAAAACAAGTAGGAATTTCAATGGATTGTGTTCTCATGAATGTACAGCGTGAATTCTTTAGATTGTGATCTGCACAACGAAACTGAACGAACCGACCCTACCTCCACATGGACCTACTGGTCTGCACAAGTCGCAGTGTCGACTTTGAATCCCTCATCAGGTTACCCTAAAGCATTCACAATGTCGAATTCTGCTCTTGTCTCCATTCCTTTCATCCACGACATTCTCCAGTTTGTGGACCGACGCCCTTGTGTCTGCTGTCTCGGGCCGCTCCTTGTAGTCCTTCAAGACCGCTGCAAATCTCACCTCGTGATTTCTCCCCTACCAATGGCTCCTCTTTTCAACTCCAACGCATCCCCTCGACTCTCCGAATACTCACACGGCTGTCGTCTACTCTTGCAACCCCCACCCATCCCACCATGTCTTACCCCTTTCTTCTATCATTCATCCACTCATGTATGATATCTTTGCTTTCCCGTTCCCCTTCATCATCCCACACTCTGAACTTGCTACCCTCTGTCATTTTAGCTCCTCCATGAGCCCGAGATATGCGTATTCTAAAAAACCTCATTTTACCAAAAATAAATTGGCAGTGTGTGTGTCCTCCATTTAACTCCTCAAAACCATAAACCTGAGCAGCCTGAAACTTTGCATTACATACTAAGAAAATTCCAAGGAAGTGCATGAGTGAAAATTGGTGTTTGGGTTGATTAAAAACACCCATTGAAGATAATTAACGGCTTTATTTATTATATCCTTTATTCAAGGCGCGATCCCCTCGTCCCACCTCGCTCTTTGAAGTCTGAAGGCATTCTCCTGAGGTAACCTCGCTGGTGGTTCAGAAGCCACCATGTTTTTGGTCTGCTCAACCGAAGCCTTGACTTGAACAGACCGCAACGGATTTCTTGTCACGATAAAAAAAAAATTTCTTCACTTTCCTCACTCGATTATGAATGCCCTTGATTGTTCATCATTGCTACAAAACGCTGGGTACATCGCTTTTATCTCTGAAAGTTTCTTATTTTTAGAGCTTGTTATCTATCTATCTATATGATGTGATTTTCCCCCTGATGATCTAGTCTCGATACGAATGAAAATTATCATCGAAATATTATTCGACTTGAGGATCGGATATTTGGCCAGACTAAACAAGTGGTTGAAGTCTGGAGTGAAATCTGCATTTTATTATATAACGAGTCTATTAACTAACCCTAGTCGCCTATTTAAATCAAGCAAAATTCAAGGCTGTGTCCCTCCTCCATTACATTTACACAATGAAGAAAAGGTTTTATATTATTACCAAAGCATTATATATCTTATATATTTTGGAGAATTATATTGAACGATGGTGCATATTATATATATATTATGTGCCAAAATTTAACCAGGTTCATTGTATCTACATGATTTGATGCATTCACTCTAGGACCCCTGTCTCCCAGAGGAACAGCTATCATATTTTCTTTTCGTCAGATTGTCTATATCTTAAGGAGGTTTTTTCGAGGTGCCCCACGGGAATCAAAGCAAATCTGAAGTGAAAACGGTCTATATAAAAATAAAGTTGAATTAACGTTTTTGATCGTGAACCGAGTTGCTACCATGTTCCATAGGACATGCACATGACAGCAGGCATCGTGACGGATGTATAATCTGCAATTTTATTCACGGGCGGGATTAAACTTTGTGTGAATGTCTCCAGGGGTTCACATAAACAGCAATCTTTGGTGGATAAAGTCATTATTTTGAACGAATTCATTATATTCTATCTCCAGGCACGGGTGAAGACCGGTTTAAAGTTAAAGGATCCTATATGTATCTCTATCTTATCTGGCCAGCCGTTCCTTTCTATCTCTATATTTGAAGTGTTGCTTGAGTTGGCTTAAGCCACTTTCTGATCTATCTCTATTAACAATGCGGACTGCGCTATGTCATCAAAGTTCTAAACATTCACTTCTATCTATCTATTATATCTCTATCTATATTCATTCAGAGTGGTGGTTCCTGCTTCCCTCATCTTGAGCGGAGTGGTTCGTCTCCGTCATTCGCTGAGCGAGTGGTTCGTGCTCAGGTCATTCCTGGGCGGGAGTTGGCTCGGTGCTCCGTCAATCCTGAGCAAGTGTTCGTTGATCCGTCATTTCTTTCTGAGCGAGTGGTTCGTGCCTCCGTCATCCTGAGCGAGTTGTTCGTGCTCTGTCATTCCTGATCAAGTTGGTTCGGTGCTCTGTCATCCTGATTGAGAAAGTGGTTCGTGCTCTGGTATGCTTGAGCAAGTGGTTCGCTGCTCTGTCATCCTGAGTGAGTGGTTTCGTGCTCTGTCATCTTGAGGATGGATTCGTGCTCTGTCATCCTGTATCAAGTGGTCGTGACTCCGCATCCTGAGCGAGGTGGTTCGTGGCTCAGTCATCCTGCGGTTGGAGTGGCTCGTGCTCCGTCATTCCGAGCAAGTGGTCTATCTCTATTCTCTATCTTGTGTGGTTCGTTGCTCCGTCATCCTGAGCGAGTATGTTCGCTCTGTCATCCTGACGGTGGTTTCTCTCTATGTAGTGGTTCGTGCTCTGCTCATCTTGAGCAAGTGTTCGTGCTTCTGTCATCCTGAGTGAGTGGTTCTGCTCTGTCATCTTGCAGTAGTGCGTCGTGCTCTGTCATCCTGATTCAAGTGGTATCGTTTGCTCCGTCATCCTGAGTGGGTGAGTCGTGCGTATTCATCCGTGAAGTGAGTGGTTCGTGGCTCCGTCATCCTGATCAAGTGGTTCGTGCATCCGGTCGTTCTTAGCCAACTTGTGAAATAACACGCCGATTTCCAAGGCGTTGCCGTATGAACGTGTTTCGTTTTCTTATAATTGCCGAGAAATCAGTTTTTTCACCCATCACACGCAGTCTTGTTTGCAAAGATTAGATGATTGTGAACATATCCCTGAAACAATCTAAAAAATTCCCCCAATATCTACTTCAAGCTACCTCCAAGGGTTTTGTGGTTTTTGTATACAGTCTTGTGGTTACTGTTGTTGGTAATCGCACAGACTCCAAACCTGCTGATTCATGAAAAAAATTGGCCGATTCAGCCCAAAGCAACTAGCGTTGTGTGATCGTGTGTGTGTGTGTGTGTGTGTGTGTTGCTGTGTGTGTGTGTGTGTTGTGTTGTCATAAAGCATTAAAAAAAAAACCCCATAATTTTATTTTTTTCTGTCGGGCTAACTCCCCTACTCCCCACTAATCTCCTCTCTCTCTTCTCTCTCTCGCTTTGTCCCATCCTTGCTTTACCTTCTCCCACATACAGTGCAAGCACCCTCCTCCCTCACCCCCTCTCTCTCCTCCTGTCTCTGCTTCTGTCTCTGGACATGTCTAGATGGTGTTGTCTCCACACATGTCCGGATGGAAAGCTTGTCTCGGACAGCTTGTCTCGGATGCCTCCAAGCGGTGTTTGTCTCCGAACATGTTGGCGGTATTTATGTCCGGACAGAGTTGTCTCTGGGTCGGTATTATAATAATGACCAGTATAAAATAACATTTTAAGACATTATTTTGGTTTCTATCTCCACTGTTAATCCATGAAGAAGCATTTATGAGAACGGTATGAATCGTAATTAACGCTCCACCACACGTCTGCCTTCCCTTCCCCCACCGCATTCACTTTGCCCTCCTCCTCACGTTTCCCCGTCTCCGCCTTATACTCCTCTCTCTCTCTTCTCTCTCTCCTCTCTCTCTCTCTCTCATCTCTCTTCTGCTCTCTTTCCTTCCTCCTCCCTCCCCCTCCCACCTCTCTCCCCCTCTCCCTCATCTCTCTCTCTCCGTCTCCCCCCCTCCCTCCCTTCCTCTCTCTCGCTCTGCTCTCTCTGACCCTCCCGCTCTCTACCGTCTCTCACTCTCTGTGTCGGCGGTCCCCTCTCTCTCTCTCTCCCCGTCCCCTCCCCTCCCTCCCCTCTCTCTCCCTCCCCCCTCTTCTCTCTCTCCCCATCTCCCTCCTCTCCCTCTCTCTCTCTCTCTTCTCTCTCTGTCTCCTTCCCCCTCTAACTCTTCTCTCTCTTCCTCCCTCTCCCTCCGCCTCTCTCCTTCTCCCCGTTTCCTCCACTCATCTCCCCCTCTCCTCCCTCTCTTCCCCCACTCTCCCTCCCATCTCTCTCTCCACCCTACCCTTCCTCCTGTCTCCCCCTCCCCTCCTCTCTCCACTTCTCTTCCCCCTCTACCTCCTCACTCTCTCCCCACCTCTCCCTCTCCCCCCTCTTTTCCCTCCTGTCTTAGTATTCCCGTCAGCAAAGCATGGGTGGTATTGCTTGTTAAGAAATAAGCACCTGGCTTGCCCCCCCCCCCCCAATTTATTAAATTTTTTTAATTATATAATTATTTTTTTATTTTATATTTTTATATGTTTATTATGAATTAATATAAATTATTTATTTTTATTTTTTTAATTAAATTTATTTAAATATAATTTTTAGTTATTTATATATTTAATAAATTTAATTAATTAAATAATTTTAGTTTTATTTTAATATATTTTTATTTTTTAATATATTTAATTAATTTTTTTTATATTTATAATTTATATAATTTTAATTTTAATTTATTTTTTTAATTATTGATTTATAAATTTTTAATTAATATATTTTAATTTATTTAATTAATGTATATATAATTTTTAAATGTAATTTTTAAATTAAATATATTTATTTTATTATTGTTTATTTTTAAATAATTTATTATATTAATATATATTTTTATTTATATTATTTTTTTAATTTATTAATATTTGTTATATAATAATTAAATTAATATAATATTTTTTATTTATTATTTTATTTAATTATTTAATATGTATATTTTTTTAATTTATTTTAATTATTTTTTATTATTTTTACTTATTAATATTATTTTTAATTTTATTTATCTTAATTTTATTTTATTATTTTTATTTTATTTTTTTAATTTTATTATAATTTAAATATTTATATTTTTATTAGTATGTTTTTATTTTTTATTATAATATATATATTATCTTTTATTATTTTATTTAATATTATTTATTAATTTTTTTTATGTGTTTTTATTTAATTTATTTTTTTAATTAAATTATATTTTTTTTTAATCTTTATAATAAGTAATTTTATATTATTAATTATTATATTAAATTTAACTTTTTATTATTTATTATTTATTTAATATTATTATTTTTATTTTTAATATTATATTATTATATTATCAAATTATTATTTTTTTTATTTTTATTTATGATTTTTAAAATATAGATTTTAAATTAAATTTTTAATTTATATTATTATTATTATTAATTTTTAAAAATTTATATTATGTTTAATTTTTAATTTTATTTTATATTATTATTTTTATATTTTATCTTAATTAATATTTATTATGTTTTTATTATTTTTTATTTATAATATTTATTGAATATTTATATTTTATTTTTTTATATTTATTTTCTTTTATAAATTTAATTTTTTTTTTTATTTTATTATTAATTTTAATTATAAATATTTTTTTATTTTAAATTATTATAAATTCTAATTATTTTTTTTAAAATTATATTTTTTTATTATTTATATAATTATAAATTTATTATTTAAATATTTATTATTATTTATATTTTATATATATTTATATTTATTATATTTTATAATATTATTTATTATTTAATACTTAATAAATATTATTTTTTAATATTATATTTTATTTATATTTTATTTATAATATATTATTATTATTTTTTAATTTTATAAATATATATTTTTTGATAATTTAATTTTATAATATATTTATAGTAATTGATTATTTAAATATATATTTTGTTAAATTTTTTAATTAATTATAATTTAATTAATTATTATTTATTTTATTATATAATTTTTTATATTAAATATTTTTTTTTATGTTTAATTATTTTTATTTATAATTTTTTTAAAATTATTTTTATAATTTTTTTTTAAATATAAAATATTTATTATTAATTTAATATAATAAATATTTTTATATTTATTTATATTTATTTATTTATTTATTTAATTTATTTTTTTAGAATATATTCTATATTTGTTATTTCTATTTATTATAAAATATATATTTATAATTAATAAATTATAATTATTTTTTTATTTTTTATAATTATATTTTTATTAATTAATTATATTTTAATTTTTTATTATTATCATTATTTTAATTTTTAATTTTTATCATTTAAATTTTTTTATTTATTTATTCATAATTTTTATTATTAAATATTTTAATATTTTTATAATTATTGTTTAATTTTATTTATTTATCGTTATTTTTTTTTTATTTTCTTATTTTAAATTTATATTTTTTATTATTTTTATTTATTTTAATTATATTTATTTATAGATATTTATAATATTTATTAATATTTTATTATTATTAAATATTTAATTTTATTTATTTATTTATTTTTTTTTAAATAATAATTTAATTTTTAGTAATATTAATTATATGTGTATTATTTATTTATTTTATTAAATTTAATTAATTAATTATATTATTAATTTTTTTATTATAATATATTTATTATTTATTTTTAATATTATATAATTAATTTATATTTTAAACTTTTATTATTATATTTTAATTTATTATTTATTTTAAATTATTATTATTTAATTATTAAATTTAATTATATTTTTATTTTAATTTTATTATTTTTATTAATTTTATTTTTAAATTAATTATTTTGTGAATTATTAGAATTTTTATTATATTTTATTTATTATATAATATAATTTATGTAAATTATAATTTTTAAATTTTTATTATAATTTTTTTTATTATATAATTTTATTTTTATTATAATTATTTTATTATTATTTTTTATTTTAATTATTTATAATATATTAAAATTTTATTAAATGAGTTTTTAATATTTTATTTATATTTTTTATTAATAATATTATTTTAATTTATTTTTAAATGATAATTATTATATTTATATATTTTTTTATTATTTTATTTTTAATTTATTATATTATTTTTATAATTAATAATATAAATTTTTTTTAGTTAATTTATTTTTTTTATTTAATTGATTTATTTTAATTAATTTATATTTAATATTTAATTATTATATTTATATTTATATTTTTTTTTTATTTTTATTTTAATTTATTTATTATATTTAAATTTTTAATATTTATTTTATTTAATATTTTTATTTTATTTTTTTTATTAAATGATTTTTTATTTTATATATTTATAAATTATTAAATTTTAATATTTTTTTAATCTTTATATTTACATTTTATTTAGTTTTTAAATTAAATTATTATTTTTTTAAAATTTAATATTATTGATTATTTTTATTTAATAAATTTATTTTAATTTTTATTAATTTTTAATTTATTAAATTAATTATTATATTTATTTTTTTATTTTTTTTAATATATTTATTTTATTTTATTAATATTATTTTTAAGTTTTTATTTTTATAAATTTATTATAATATAATTTTAATTTATTTATATATAATTAATTTTTTTTTTTTTTATTTATAATTTTATTTCAATTTTTATTATAATTTTTTAATCTTTTTATAATTTATTTATTTTGATAAAAATTTCATTAATAATAATATTATATTTTTATTTTTAAATCTTTATTTTAAATTTTGTTATTAATTTTATATTTAATTTATTTTAATTTTTATTATTTATATAATTATTTAAATTTTTTAAAATTAATTTATTTTTTTATTTATATATTTTTTTTAATTTTATTTTATATTAAAATTTTATTTTTTAAATTATGATATAAAATTTATTTTTTTAATTAAGTTTTTTTATTTTTTTATTTTTTTTATTTTTATTATAATATTAAATTTTATATTAAAGTTATTTTTTTATTAATTAATTTTTCTATTACTTTATAATTTTTATTTTTTAATTATTTTTTTGTTTTTTATTTATAAATCTATTATTTAATTTATTATATTACTTTGATTTAAATATTTTTATATTATTTTATATCATATTTAAATTTTATTTATTATTCATTTATTTAATTTTTATTTTTTTTTTTTTTTATTTAATATATTTTATAATTTAATTATTTTAATAATTTTTATATATATTAATTTTATTTAAATGATTTTTATTATTTTTTATTATAATTATTTTATTTTATTTTATTTATTTTATTTATATTTTCAATTTAAAATGTTTTTATAAATTTAATTTTAAATTTTAGAGGTTTGTAAAATTATAATATAGTTATTAATTTAATTTTAATTTATTTTTATAATAATATTTAATGTATAAATTTATATAAATTAATTATAAATTTAAAATTTTTATTATATTTTATTAATTTATTAATTTAATTAATTTTATATTAATTATTTATTTATTTTATTGTATTATATTATTTTATTATTATTTATTAATAATTATATTATTTTTAATTAATAATTTTTATATATATATATTTATATATTATTTTATTATTATATTTTTTTATATTTTAATTATTTTATATATATATTATTTATTATTTTTATTTTTTGATTTTATTATTATTTTGATTTTTTTTAAAATTTTTATTTATTTATTTTTTATATTTTAAATTAAATTTATTTATATTTATATTAAATTTTAGATTAATATATTTTTATTTTTATTTTAAATAATTAATTTTTATTTATTTTAATATATTTTATTTTAAATATTTAATTTATATTAATATTTATCTAATTTTATTATAAATTTTTTATTTTTTAATTTATTTATAAATTATATTTTTATATTATTTTTTTTTATTTTATTTATATTTTATTAATTTTTTTTTATTATATTATATTGTTTATTTATTTTTTTAAAATATATTTTATTTATAATTTTTAAATTTTATTATTATTAATATTATTTTTTTATATTTTTTTATTTTTTTTGATTAATATTTATTATTTATTTTTTTTTAAAATTAATTTTAATTATTATTATTATTTATTATTATTTATATTTATTTTTAATCTTATTTTTTATTTATATTTTTTATTTTTTTATTTTTATTTTAAATTAATTTATATTTTTTAATTTATATTATTATTTAATATTTATTATTTATATTTAAAATAATTATTTTTTTTTATTAATTTTTTTTTTTATATTTTAATATTTATAAAATTATTAATATATAAAATAATTATTTTATATTTATTAATTTTATTAATTTAATTATAATTATATATTTAAAATTTAATATAAATTTTTTTTTTATTATAATTTTATTTATTATTTTTATTTTTTAAATTTTATTATAGTTATTAATTTTTTATTATATTTAAATATAATTATATTTTATTAGATTATTTTTATAATTATTAATTTTAAAATTTATTTATTAAAATTTATTTAATTTTATTTTTTAAATTAATAAAATTATTTTATATTTTATAATCTTACTTATTTTTAATTTTAAATATATTAATTTTAATTAATATAAAATTTTTTTTTTTATATAATTATTTAATTTAATTAATTTAATTATTATGTTTTTATTATTTTAATATTTTTTAAATTTTTTATTTTTTATTTTTTTTATTTAATATATTTTTTTTATTATTTAATTGTGTGTTTAATTATTTTTTTTTATTTATTAATTTTATTATTATAATTTATTTTTATTTTTAATTTATTTTATATATTTATATATTATTTTATTATTTATTTATTTTTATTTTTATATTTATTTTTATTTTATTTATTAGTTTTATTTTATTTATTTAAATTTTTAATATTTCTTTTAAATATAATTATTAATTATTTTTATTTTATATTATTTTGTAATTTTATTTTTAATTTTAATCTATTTAATATTTTATTTATTTATATTTTTAAATTATTTAGTCGTATTTATATTTATTAATATTAAATATATATTTATTATTAATTTAATTATTTATATGGTATTTATTAATTTTATCTTATTTATCTTTATTTTAATTATATTTTTAATTTAATATTTATATATTTTTTTTAAGTTTAATATTATTTATAAATTATTTTATTTATTTTATTTTATTTATTATTAAATAATTATTAATAATATTCATTTTATCTAAATTAAATATATTTATTGAAATTTTTTTATTTTTTATTAAATTATTAATAATTTTTTTTTCTAAATTTTTTTTTTATAGTATATTTATTTTATAATTTTTTTTATAATTAATTATATAAATAATATTAATATATTTTTTAATTATTTAAATTTTTATATTTTTTTTTTTTTTATAATTTTATAATAATATTTTTATATTTATTATTTTTTAATTTATTTTTATTAATATATTTTTAAATATTTATTTATTATATTTTTAATATTTTTATTTTATTTTTAGAAATATATAATTAATATAATAATTATAATTAATTTAATATATTTATTATTTTATTTATTATTTTTTTTTAATTATTTTATTTTATTTATTTAATATTTATTTAATTTATTAATTTATTTTACGGTATTGTTTTATTTATTTTAATTTAATATTATATATATATATATTGTAATTATTTATTCTATTATATTTTTTTTAATAATTTTTTATTTTTATTTATTATTATTATTTTTATTTTATTAGTATTATTTATTATTTAATTTTTATTATTTATTAATTTTTATTAATAATTTTTATTTATTTATATAATTATTGTAGTTGAATATTTTTGAATTTTAATTATATATTTTTAAATTTTATTTATTTAATTATATTATTATTTGTATTTTATTATTTTAATATTTTTTTTTTTTTTTTATTTTTATATTTTTATTTAATATTTATAAATTTAATAAATTGTTATTAAAATATTTTTATATTAAAAATATATATTTTATTTATTTTTTTATAAATTTTATTTTATTTATTTAAATTTAATTTTTATTATTTATTTAATAAAAATATTTATTTATTTAAAAATTAATTATTTTATTATTTTAATTATGTTTAAATTTTTTATTTTTTTTTATTATATTTTTATTTATTTATTATTATTATATTTTAAATTTTTTTAATTAAAAATTAAAATATTTATATTATTTTATTTATGTGTATTTAAATTATAAAATAATTTATTTTTATTAAAATTTTTTTTAATTAAGTTATTTTATATATTTTAATCATTTATTTATTAAATTTATTTATATTATTTAAATTTTTTTTTTTTATTAAATTTTATTATTATTTAATTGTTTATATTGATTTATTTATTATAATATTATTATTATTAAAATTATTAAATTTTATTTTTTAATATTTTATAATTTATATATAATTATTTTTTTAAATATTTTAATTTTATTTTTATTTTATAGTTTTAATAAATTTAAAGTTTTTATATAAAATTTTAGTAAATATTTATATTTTTATTTTTACTTAATTTAATATTTATTATATTATTAAATTTTAGTTTTTTTTATTTTATTATTTATATTTTTATATTTATTAAGTATTTAATAATTATGTTAATTATTTAAATTATTTTTTATTTTTATTATTATTATTTATTTAATTTATTTTTTTTATTATTTATTATTTTTAATTATTAATATTTTTATATTTATATTTTATATTATTTTTTTATCTTTTATTTTTAATATCAATGGAAATTTAATTTTATAAAATATTATATTTTTTTTTTTAATATTTTTGAAATTATATTATTTATTTTTAATTTATTTAATTATATTTTTATTAATTTAATTAAAATTTATATAATTTATAATTGTTTTTATTTATTTTTATTATTATTTTATTTTATTTTTTTATATTTATTTATAAATTTATTTTTATTTTATTAGACTGAAACAGATTGACTTGCAAAGTGCAGCCTGAGATTGATGTATATTAACCGGAGATGGAAACAGGTACAAGACATTACCAAAACACGCTGCACTTCAGGCTTCTTACGTCTACTACTACTACTACTACTACTCACTTACTACTAACTACACTACTACTACTACTTTTTTCAAGTGAAACCCAATTATTTCACCTTTCTTGTTCAATGGGATCAGCCGGGGTACGTTTTTGGCCCAACTCTTACGAACCCGATGTCCAAGCCTGACGTTCGGACTGAAGGTGTTTGGGTAGGAATTTGTAACTTTGTTCAGGGTGCCAGAGATACTTGGTCCCACTCTCCGCAAAAGACACTGTGGGATCATTAAAGATTGAGCTACCAACACCAGTGCTGTAGCGATTCTCCAGCTAATGTCTTTGGATGGATGGCGCAAACCTGTGATGTCTCACCCTGCAAAACCAGGAAACAGATTTATACTGGATTGGGATTCGAACCCAGCTAGTAACCCAAAGTGAGTGTGTGTGTTGGTGTGTGTGTGTGTGTGTGTGTTGTGTGTGTGTGTGTGTGTGTGTGTGTTGTGTGTGTGTGTGGTAATGTGTGTGTGTGTATATATATATCTAGTATATATCTAGTTATATATATACATTATATATATATTACATATTGTATATTATATATATATAGTATATATATGTATATATAAATATATATAAGCTATCTGCCCACCAACTGCAGACCTCTAAACTCAGCCTTATCTGTATCATATTTATCAAAGGCAGAAGCTTTTCCCCCATAAAAACAGCTTAACCCTCCCAACTCATTTAATAACCAAAGGTTTGTGATGAGCCTGAAAAACCCATCAAAAGGACTAAATGGGAATTAATGATGATAATCAAGGGCAGATATAACCAGCGGGAAAATGAGGTTGAGTGCGAAATTGTGGACCTTTATGTGACAGCCCACTCTGTGGAACACTCGATTAAGACTCAAGGGGAAAACATTTCGTAATTACAAGCAGACATCAGTGGAATTGAGTTTTATATTCCAGTGATAAAAAATGCTCAGGACAAACACAGGTGGAAAACACAATGCGAATAAACCAAGGCACAAGTCATTTTTGGAAATTATCAAAAGAACGTCGGAGGTAAACAGAGATTCGTGCTCTGTGACTTTAAACTGAGCCCTTCACGTTATGGGCACATGGTGGTGCTTCGTTGAGCATGTTGTTTCTTTAGAAAAGTTTTTAGTAAATGTACACCCGCACGTATGTTTAACCCATCAGGTACATGTCAAGTGCAAAAGCTATGAGCCATTTGGACACTTAAAAAAACTTCATCGAACATAATTTCCCATTTTTCATTTCAAAAGTAATGGCAGTAAACAAAACAAACTCTCTGGTGAACCAGCCTATATACAGTCATCCTGTGTTTCACAAACTCAGAGACACATTACTGGATGTGTGTGCTGTGTTTGTGGTGTGTGTGTGTGTGTGTGTTGCGTCCATTTGATGACGTTAAAACTGAGCCTTCTGTCTGATAGTAATGGGGTGGACGTGAGAATCCCAAAGTGTTCTTAGTAAGAGGCAGCACCCTCACACATTACAATATTCCTGCCCTGATTACCATTGGGGATTATAAAGGCAACCAACCAGTGCTAATCCTTGCCATGAGGCTACTTTGGCAGCACTGAGTCTGCTGCCTTCGGGCAGAAAGTACCATGGCAGTGTTCGATACTAGATATACTGTATATATGTTTACAACGGGCCCTCTTTCCTAACAGAGTAGAGATGAATCAGTTCGCATGGATTTGTGCGAGGGTAACAAGTTTGCTTAAGAGCTGAGCGAGTGTGACCTAGCCAGTCTAGCTAAGCAAGCATACGCCAGTGCAGATTAACGAACGGGCCCCCCGCGGGCCGTGCCCAGAGCCTCGAGTCAAAAACTTGAGTGGCATAAAACATAACACTCAATAATGAAAAAATAATCTCAAAGAAGAAAGAAAGGACTTGTGATGTCATGAATCTATTTTTTTTTAAATGTTTTCCCCTAATGTAGTAACTGACAGGTCAGGTCAGGTTATGGAGCATTGTGCGCCACAGCAGCGCGTCGCTGCGTCCACTTTTTTCCGTACTCCAGGTCCTCTGTCTGGCCATGCCCCCAGGCAGATGCCTGGCCCATCCCCATCCTCCTTGCAGATGCCCGATCAACCCCTGCTGCAACCACGAGGCACTGGTCGGCCCGTTTGCCTCCTCCACTCACGAGACTCCCTCGCTGAGAGGAATCTGGTGAGCAGGATCAGCGTCAGGAGAAACGAGCCACATTGTCCATACAAGCCGGGCAGCTGACGCTTACTGACAAAATGCAGCGTAAACAAATCTCATTTGAGTCCTCTCTCACAACCGCTCGTTGGACAGAAATCTGACCAGCGATAGCGATGGATTCTCCGAAGTTTGAGCGAGTACAAAGGAATTAAGTCTCCATCCAGATGCCTGGTCAAGTGTCCAAGTCCACATCCATAGAGCAAGACTGGAAGCACCAAGGACCTGAAGGACTCGGACTTTTCGTTCCTCACGCACAGGTACGGCGCGCCCCACACCCCATTATCCAGGTGAATCCCTGACTCCCCAGGCTCAACCCAACTGTCTGATATAACTCTGACTCATAGCCAAAGAGACATGAATATCACTGCCCGAGTAAGTGAATTCTCTCCACGACTCAACATCCTCACCACAAACAGCAACAGACAGCCCTACCAGCAGCATCCAAGATGTCATGAAAGCCTTGGATCTTAGTTTTGACAAGGAAACCCGTATCCCAGCAAGCTCTGACTCTCATCAGCACCCTCGAGGGCCCCCAAAAGGATATCTAAAGTCTCCGCAAAGATGACTTGCATCATCTGCAAAAATCAAGGTCAGATATCTTGACATTCCCAACGATGCACCGCAGCTTGATCTCTCGAAAAAAAAAAAAACACCCCTCCCTAGAATCCAGCCATACAAGTGCCTCGAAAAGTGTGGGGGCAGTACACACCTTCTGTATGAACCTCCAGTAACAACTGGAAATAAGTCAGATTGGTACCACCACATTTTCATAGCACTCTCAAGTACCAGAGTAGATTCAGACATCAGATCATAAGTTTTAGTGCAACCACGAAGACCAAGAATCCTCCAGAGGACATCCCGATTTCACTGGAATCGAACGCTTTAAAGAGATCAACATAAGCTGCAAGCAGCCCCTGCCGAAATTCTCGTCTGCGTTCGGTGGAGGACCCAAAGAGCAAGGATACGGTCAATCGTTGACCTATTTGGTGTAAAGCCTGAACTTCTCTGGACACCTAAGGAGTGATGAATCCTTAATTTCATTAATACGCTCGTTGACCGGTGTTACCTTCAATTATCATTGGAGCTCAGCTTATTGGGATACAGCCACAGCAACTCCTTGGAATGGTAACCATCAGAGCGACCAGACCAAAGTAGGTGTAACCACCCACCATGATCTCGCCGCAATCCGGTCTTCCGAACCTGCAGAGAGTGCTGCAATACGATGCTCCAAACGCTTGAGCTCAGATGATACAGAGACAGGTGATCATCCGCTCTTTGGGATAGGACATTCCAGCACCCAGCCCGAAGGGGAACTGCCTCAGGTAACCCAAAGGAAGACCGCCGTCTGGTGGACGAGCACCCTCAGCACCACTCCGACACACTCTCCGCAATCTGACCCGGAATGTTTACCCCGTGGTTTCCCTCCTATCATCGAAAGAATTTGGCGTCCCGAAGCTTTTGCCCCATTCCCGTCATCGGTGAGCTGCCTGCGAAGCAGAAGCTGCAAGGGACGTACTCCCACGGAGGGGTTTCAGATTATTGCGTTTTTGGTTTGCGGAATGAAGGGTTTTACGGATGGCCGGAGTGCAAATCCTCCACCAAACCTCTAATAAGTAACCCACTGCAGAGATTGTCCGCATACAGCAGTGGGCACTAGATATGCATGGCCGTTGGCTTCACAAGGAAGCTCCTCAGCCCTTTGACAGGTTTTGTTTTTAATCCTGCTGGGGTCCATATCCAAAACACCCCCTCACCAAAAACCTGGTGGGGGAGACGGTTTAGTCGGCGACAACGCGACCATGGAGAACAGGTTAGTACAGGTTTACTGAATACCTGTAGGCAAGTCACAATCTAATCTGGCCTGACCTGACAATCTGGCCACCTGACAGATCAACTAGATTTAGGGGGGGGACTATTAAAAAAATTGAGGGGGTTCGGCTAGTAGAGAAAGCAAAGTGAATAATAACGAACATTTAATGTATAGAAATGCAACAATAACCACATATGAATTTGTATAATTTCCTGATGTTAAACATATCAATATTGTTTAGAATCCACACAACAATTTATTGTAGGGATGACAAAACACTCCTTATTTAGGAAATGGACGAACCTGTTCGCCACGGCACAATGTTGCGAAAAGCGAAAAATAAGCCTCAACTAAAGGTGAAAAGGTGTGTGAAAAAAAATCACCGAAAAATTACTGTATCGTTACACAAATGACAGAACCAGAAAAGGGTCCTCCAGTCCTCGCACATGTGTTGAGTGTGTTCCATTCCCAATCAGCTTCTATGCTTTTAGCCCAGGCGTTCCTTTTCAACGGTTTTGTTGAACTGCTTGCTTGATGCATAAACCATTTGGCGAGCCTCACAAGAACTTTTAGCTCTTCCCGAGCCTCGTCTATGCATACCAAAAAAATAAGAAAATAAAAAACCTTGTACTGACCAACAACTCTGCAAAGTGCTTGAGTGTGTTCAGTTACCAATCAGCTTCGTAAGCTCAATTATGTAATGAAGGTTTGCTGGAGAGAATTCTGATGGGAGGATAGGAGTGAGCGTGGAAATGCAGATCGGAGCAGAGCGGCAGAGCTTTAGAAAGGGTTAGAGACGACGGATGGATGCTTCACACTGAGACAGTGATGGAGAAGAGGTTGGAGGGCAAGCGTGAAATCGCCATTGGGATTTAGTGGACCTGGGGAAGGCCTATGACAGTGTCCCCGAGAGAGGTGGTGGTCGGTCGACACTGAGAGTTGGATGGGAGTGCTGGAAGCGAGTTAGATTGTGGGAAGTGATGCTACGAGCGAACAAAGGGAAAGAGTCTTGGTTGGTCCTGGGATGTCTGACGAGTTTCAGCATCAACATCGGTTTGAGACAGAGAAGCACTCTCAGCCCGCCTCAGGTATATCATGGATGATGGAGCTGATAAGCAGGAAGGTGAGGCTCATGGGGGTAGTATGGGAAGGATGTTGTATGTGACGATCTGGGCTGTTGTGCGTGCGAGAGTGGCGTCGAGATATGCAGTAAGTACTGGGGGAGTTGAAGGATTCATTTTGTGTGGTGTGAGAAACATGGGCTGAGTGAGTTATGTGAAGGACCGAGTTGGATGTGGTTTGGGCAGCAGAGAAAAAAATATATCGTGTTAGAGGGAAGGAGATCAGACAGGGAAATAGTTGAGTAATCTGGGGGGAACAGTGTATCATACTGTATCTGGATAGTATCGGGATGTATTCTGATGGTAATTGAGGTAGAGGGTAGAGAGGCAAAGGAAAAAACAACTTGGCCACAAACGCCATAAACTGTGGGAGAGAGCAGGCTCGCATCTCGCTTCATTATGAGTACCCAGAACATTTTGAATGCATCACATAAATGTTTTTTCTTTTTTTCCGAATTTGTTTTGCAGAAAGTGTTTTACAGTAATGTGTGCCTTTCACAAACCATCTACAGCAAATAACTTCAGAGCTCAATCACTGCACAACTTGCACTGAAAAGGTTATATATGATGTCTCAGTGTGTTTGAAGGAGCAGGATTTATGTGTGCTCCTGCTGTTTCTCCATTTGGTAAGAAAATGCATTAAAAACCACCTTGAGGTACCATTCATTAATGTTCTCTTTTGTCTCCAAGCATAACCCCCTGCTAGTGACAAAACAGGTCAGATCCCATTCCTTTTGATCCTTAAGTCAGGTGGTGAAGGAAACTTTCTTGCTGGAACACAACAATTCAGACTGTTCAACCAAGGATTATCTTTATTTTATTTGTTTGTTTTTTATTCGTATGAGCACTGTGGCTGCTTGATGCATCATTTCTGGGGGCATAGGTGTGCCACACTGATGCAATGCCCCCCCATTACAGTAAGCTGTACTTATTTTGCCAACCTCGAAGGGATGACAGGCTGAGTACCCACCTCGTGTTTATCCAACGGAACGATGCGGGCTTGAACTCCAGACTAAGATCTTTAACCAGCCACCTTCACCATTTAAGCCAACCACCAGCTTCAAGATTATCTTATTTCATACAACGAAGCCTTTGTGTTAACCTTGGTGGGGAAGGTTGCATTTTCAGAGCATGTCCTTTTGAACGAGTGCTAACACACAGCATCACTGCTCTGCAATGTAATAATGCCAATAATCCACCTGTATTATAGACATTAGCACCAATTGTGGCGATTCACAAGCTGGGAATGGATGACACTAGAATTACAAACCTTTACAGCCTTATCTCCAATATTAAGTTATTAAAATGAATGAGTCGTTCAAATGATCAGGAAGTTAGCCACAGTAATCAGTGTGAATGTAGGGTGTCAGTCATCTCCACGACTCCCTTTCAGAATGATTTTGAAAGAACACTGTGTTGTACTATAATAGTTAAAATTACTGGCCATTATAATTTTGGAAGTGTCTGTTACTGGAGAAATTGAGATTCGCAAGGTATGGTTGGTCTGTTGTTGGGTTCGCCGAAATAGTGACCCTTATTGTCAGTAATTCTGTCTGTTTGTTGGATGTTTTGTTCGTTGTCATCAGCATAATTGCGTAGTAAACGGGCGGATTTTGACAAAACTCGGGTGGTAGGCTACATCTTATGGACCTAGTGCTTTGGAATTGTGATGGTTGCTAGCGACGCTTTGGTTCCCTAGGCAAACAACCTAAAAAACCTCAAATCGGTAGCCGTGCACGCGAAATCAATTCCGAAAGCCAGTATCCCACGTTAGGGTTATTAAATTTGGCACGAATGATCTACAGGTTGATGCTCTATCAAATTATTCCGCGTTTTGTGTAATATGGAGATGAGCTTGAGCGCGGGCAGCGCCCGCCGTACAATTAGGGTATGCACGAAAATGGGCGAAAAATTTAAGCCCCCCTACGGACCAGCCTGAGTGCATACGATACGAATGAAACTTTGCAGGTTCATGTACTCAATGAGTACTACAACTTTGCCTCAGGACATATTGACCGATTTCGCTTAGGTCAGGGCGTCAAAGTCCAATTAGTGCAAAAAATCGATAATTATGCGAGAGCTGGAGTTGCCTTCGCGCCAAATGCTACTCCTCCTAGGTTATGGTCGGAATGGTCATGAAAAATTCACACTAATCTCTGGAATACTTTGTGCACAAACGATCGAGCGGATGTTTCGATTTAGATCTTTGTTCACCCACAGCACCCCCTCCGAACTTTGGATTTCCGATTTCAAACCGCCATTTCGCGTACTTTTCATTCAAATTGATACCGAGTAGTTATCAGGTAGAGCGAACGGGATGAGATTTGATATGCATAATCTTAAGTGATTCCCTATCCGCCTAATATACATTCCATTTTGCTCTATATCGTATAGTTTCCATGCTCGGCGACCCATCGCCGCTAACCGGCTTGTTATTCATTTGTCTGTATGTCAGTCACATATTTACTCCAATCTTCACGAAACTTATCCATCTGGTAGAGTCAATAGGGTTAAAGGTCAAACACATACATCGTCAATTTACATCCAATTCAACTTGATATCGATAATGTACTGTTATTATACACACTGTATATAAAACCGAAAATCATGGAGACGGTGAACCCTCATCGAGTGAAAGCCTGGTCGAACCCATGTGATTATGTCTATTAATTACATTACTGTTGTGAACATAGGACCTGATATGTCTATTAATATTTAGTAGAATATTAGACCCCTTGTTATACCGACCTGGACCGTTACGTCGGGTTAGTACTAATGATAACCGTGTTGTCAATGCACGACCCATCAGAAGCTGGCAGCGTGAGCGCCGGTGTTTTTGTGGTCTGGTGCTGGTAGTTGAGCAACACAGACCAGACGAGATTGCATGGAGCCTTCCTTTACGCGGCGTTAGACCATTCTTGATGATCTGGAACAGCACTTCAGCTTGACCATTACTGGCAGGTTGTAGGGATCAGATGTGTCGTGCTTAATGCCATTCATTTTACAAGAGTTCTGAACTCTGAACTATGAATGACGATCCATTATCTGATACAATAGAGTTTGGAATACCTTGTTGCAGGAACCATGGTACGTAGAGTTCAATGTTACAGCAGAGGATAAGGATGGCACCACAAGAGCTTCAATCAATTTGGATAGGGGCATGAATTACGAGGAAGGAAACGCTTCCCTTGAAATGCGCCAGGCATGGTCGATTGTGTCGTCTGGGACCAGGTTTGATGGCCACTACATTATGCGCCAATGGAGCACTGTAGGTGTGTTTGCATGGGCTGACAAATGTAACAAGTGGGCATACACTGGACTCAATGTCACCGTCTAAACCAGGCCACCAAAACAGGGGGTTTGGGCAACAGCCTTGTTGGTGACTATGCCTGAGATGAGCATTTGGTGGAGTTCACGATAATTCCCGCGGATTAGGTGGAATTATCACTCGGCTACCCCAAAGGCATGGCAGTCTTGCATCAATAGGAGAGCCCTCCTTCCGGTATGAGGTTATGCGTTTCGCCCCTTGGTAGTGATGCCCAATTACCTGACAGTTAACACAGCGTTTAATTTCTGACCAAATCTGGATTGCTATTGGTAGCACAAGCAACGCTTCGCTGTCGTGGGCGCCTCACCTGTGAATGCTGTTGCCATGAGATGAATTAATATCACCAGGTTTGTGGGGTTCTGGGATGGGTACGGAAGTGGCAAGCGACTTGAGCCGCAGCATTGTACATTTTCTTACCTGGGCGTTAAACCATATGATAGTCATAACCGGGCAAGGGTCAACGCCTAACGTTGTACATGTCCTGATGATGTGGGGCAGATGGCTCTGTTCTCCCAGGAGACCTAACAAGGTTTGTGATCAGTCTCAATGGTAAGGATGTCTTCGAAAAGACATAATTTGGGCAACTTTTTAAGTTGCCCAAGAACACACGCTTAATGCCTCACGTCTCTACTTGAGCATGGCGACGTTCAGTATCAGATCGGGTTCCTGATGTTTTGCAACAGGCTGGAGATTACCGGTTCCATTTGTTTCAACAACGCACACCCATGCCATTTATGAAGAGATATCACAACTGAGAAACAAGTTCCTTGCAATGGGTCGTAATGGACAAGTAATGGTGAGGGGGACCACCGGCCTTGAACGCATTTGTTTTGGGCAGCTTCCATTAAGAGACAAGCCTTTCCTGATGAGATATGCAGAGGCTCGACGGTTTGTGCTTAATTGACGGCAGGAAATTACCAAAGTAGGTCAACATACCCAGAATGCATGAAGTTCTGAAATGTTTTGTGGCATTGTGCATTCGCAATTGCTTCAGCTTTACTCGGACAGGCAAAATGCCTTGAAGGAGATTTGATGACCCAGGTATTCAACTTCACGTGCCATAAAGGTACCACTTTCTATGCCCTAGGCGTAAACCAGCTTGTGACAGCCGATGAGGACTTCATTTCGGTTCTCGATTGTTCATGTTGTGACATGCCAGTCGACGATATGTCGTCCTTAAAAATACGACTGTCTTTGATTCAGTTTTCAATTATGTCTCCATCTTGCATTGCAAGATTGGTGCAGCAGAGTGTTAGCAAATGGACATCTGTTGTACATGTAGAGTCCTCGATGAGTGTTGATGCATGTCCCGGGCCTTGGAATCACCACAGTTCAATTTGAGCATAAAGCATTGGTCAAGTCCAATCTTAGTGGAATGTCTGACCACCCATGAGAGTGGTGAACAGATCCTCTGCTTTGGCAAGGTAGCCATTCCAGCTTTGAATAGCAGTTGATTGTCGTTTTGTAGTCCCCACAAATGTGCACTGTTCCATCTGCTTTTCAGTATTGGAACGATAGGTGCTGTCCAGTCAGAGTACTCGACTGGTTGAGATGATGCCCTCACTCTGTTAGGCGGTCAAGCTCACATTCGATCATTGATCGCATCATGTAGGCACGCGGTCTAGCCTTATGGACCAATGGCTGAGCATCTGCAGAAACATGAATCCTCACTTTAGGACCTGCAAAGGTGGCAACCCTATTGCTGAACAGGCCAGGGTAGTTGTTGAGCATGGTGTCGTATCCAGCATCAGAGTTGGAGACTCTGTTTACGTCACTTCAATAAATCGATAATTATTCATAACCAATTCCTGGCCTGAGAGGGTTGGTCCTTTCTCCAAGCACCATCAGTAGTGTGGACTGAGTGCTGTTTCCATATCCTACAGTAACATCAGCTGAGCCAACTACAGGAACCACCTCCTTGGTGTATGTTCTCAGTCAGGAGATACAGGCCGGAGTGCAGGAGCCTATCTCAGACGGTAGATGTTGGTGAACTAGCTCTCGCTCATAATTGATCTGGAGAAACCGGTATCAACTTCCATCCTCACCGAATCTTATCGATTGTTACATCAACTATAATTGGAGCATCGGAGCTCTTTGTTCCAAACAGAGAAAACCTCATAAAGTTCCTCACTTGACTCTCGGCTGCAGGCTTGTGCTCTGTGACCTATTGTGCGCTGCATCAGGGTTCCCCCAATGTGATAGGCAGGAGACAAGTTCTTTGACTTGGATCGAGCCAAACGACACTTCAAGTGTCCCGCTTACCACAGTTGTCACAGGTACAATTCCTGTACCGACATTGGAAAACTTGATGATAACAACCACAATGCAACAAGTTACCTCAACCTTCCGTGTAGATTCAGAAATGTCAGGAGGTGGAGGTGAATTTGGTGGCTTGCTAAAACACTTTTGCTTGTTGCCGAATGTTACCTTGTTAACCCATTGGGTCCTGCTGGATTAACTTTGACTTGTTAGAGATCACACGCAGGCTCTCGCAGTTTTGCATACACGCAGTGGCTATTTCCATGAATTTAGCCAAATTGCGGGTCGGATTCAGTCGGAGTTTCTGCAGAATTGAATCGTCATTTGATGCGATTATAAAGAAATCACGTAGCGGCTTTTCGAGTTTATCTGTAAACTCACAATTTCGGCGAGTCGGTTGTAAATCAGCCACAAACTCGGATGCTCACTGACCATCTTGACGATGGTGGGTAAAATTGACATCTCAAGACGATTACCCGGTTTAGGGTGATAATGTCTTTTCACGAGATTGTACGAGCCTTTCATACGGCTTGTCAGAGGTTTGGCTGGGGCAAGAAAGATCTTTGATGAGGCTGTACGTCGGTGCGCCGCATACGGTCAGTAATACAGCTCGCCGCCTTTCAGCGTCCTCATCGGTGTCCATTTTGTTTGCCACGAAGTACTGCCTCCAGACGATCAGTATTGTCTTCCCAATCATCCCCCACTGATATTCTTACAATATGCCGATGCATGAAAGGACATCCTCGCGCCATTGTAATATATTCCATCGTCAGAGATAAGACTTGAAGTGGGAACCAACAGGTTTATTCCAGCCACGGACACAACACAGCACAGCACAGCACAAGCATCGGGACATGGGCGAGTCACATGACTCCTCTTAACCACGCCCCCGTGCAACCCATGTCGGCATGCATTAGCATAACTTCTGATACATCTCACAGACACAGCTCCTTCTAATATCGATTAAATTGGACCTTGGACTACATCTATTAATTTCAGACTATTGGAACCTACCTTTTCGACATGTTAGACTTTTAGAGCCCTTTCAACCTTTAGACCGCTAGACCCCTTGACCTTTTAGACCCATTGTCTCTATTTAGACAATTCAGAATTAGACCTTTTTTGACCCATTAAGATTATTTTAACCTCCTAGACTGCTGAAACCTTTTGCACCATTAAGACCCCTTTACCATTAAATCCTTGGAATTTAGACACATTAGACCCTGTTTTGGATCCTTCAGACCCTATCGACCCATAAAACCACTTCGATCCTTTCGACCTGTAACGACTGTTGAAACATACTCATGAGACCTTAAAACCCTCTCGACCTTTTCGACCCATGTAGAGCCATTAGTTCTATTGTTCTTATGGAACACTTAGCTCCCTTGACCCTTTAGACCCCTAAGACTCTTTGGAACCTAAGACCCTATTACCCCATTATAACCCTTAAGACTGCCTAAGGCCCTTCATAACTCTACGACCCATTAGACCCTTTAGAACCATAAGACCCTATCGATCCCATTAGACCCTTCAGACCTCGACCCTTAAGACTCCTAAAAACCCCAAAGACCACTGTTAGAGCCTTTAGAACCATTAGACCCCTAAGACCCTATCAGACCCTTCGACATCTAACTGCTGTTTGGAACATACCCTTTAGACCTATCGATCCCTTATACCTTTTTGACCATTTGGACTTTTTGAGACCCTTTAGACCCTTCAGATTCATTGACCCTTTAGACCACTTAGATCCATTTAGACCCTAAACACTACTGGAAGTAAACTTTATATTTAGACCCAAAAGACCCTTATAGACCATTATAGATGCCTAAATAGACCCTTTGGACTACTTAGACCCTTTAGACCTTTACAACCCAAAGACACCTTAGACCTGTAGACTCGTTATTACCCCCTTAGACGCATACCACACAAACATCTGTAGAGTCTTCTTTGCAATATACAGATTATACTTTTTTTCAGCAAGTAATGTGCAATCTCCAACCCCCCACCGCGGAGGGTGGGTATGTCCACAAGGTGGGAGCAGAATTTGTACTGGTCACTGAATTGGTTCACCAATCAAACCTGGAAGCATGTTGTCAATTTGGATTTAGCGAGTGTCGTGCTTTGCGATGACATATTTTTTGTTTGTTTGTTGTGGGTTTTTGACTGCAATGCATGCTTAAACTGCTGGACGGAATTAGTTGAAACCTGGGGGTTGCTCTCGGGGTGTACACCAGAAGGTATAAGCGATAAAAAACATTCCATAGCCCCAGGGTTCAGAAAACAATAGACATCATACAAGCGGGGAAATGATCAATTTTCCATGAATAATACACTGTTCATCCGTCCATCCGTTTGTGTAACATTCCTTTCCACCTATTGGTTGGACAGCTCACTTGACTCACCCACAATAGTCCCCTGTAAAATTATACGGCCACCATGTTGGTGCGAGGCGAAGCCAAAGACATCTTCGAGGCTGTCATATTCACAATTGCCATGCCCTCCCTTTAAGTTTTTCCTTCAGTATAAAACGACCAAAACGACTGTTGAAAGATGATAAATATCGAAAGGTTGGAGCGATTGGCAATCATGGCGTTGCGTAGGCCACAATAAGTATAGGCCTCATACTTCATCCTTAGGCTTCAGGCCTCTGGTGTCAGCCTTCAGGTTGGTGCAGTTACATAGGAGAGAGGATATTGGGACCAATACTCTGTGGCAGAGCGTTTGGTGTTGCTAAGCAGTCTCCTTGGCTATTGGCCACAATCCTGGACGGGTCGCCACTCCGACACAGTATACCAACATGCTGGCACTCATTTTGCCGACCTCGGAAAGATGACAGGCCGAGTTAACCAACAGGTGAGTGGGATTTGAACTCAGGACCTAGGATCCAAAGTCAGCCACCATAACCTTAAGCCAACACCAGTATGCAGTTACATACCATAACGTATTGTATGCACATATAGGCAGTGGGCAATTTTTACTTCAAACCCGAGTTTTTTTTTATGCCTTTGCTGATGAAGTCGCCGGTGGCATTTGTTTTTGGTTTGTCCGTCCATGCTAATTTTCTCTGTTTTCTCTGCAACCGCTTATCCGATTGACACGAAATTTTCACCATAGGTGCAACAATGCATGTAAATGTTTAAATGATACTTATTGAGTCATAGGTAACGTACGTGGCAGCCATGTTGGAAAAGGAAAAACCTTTGAACCTCTATCTCCAAAACCACTCCGTGGGAAAAAATTGAAACTTTGGCACATGTTACGTACTCCCATGGGAAACTAGTGTGATTTATTTATTCTCCTGACGAGCCATGCACACCTTCTCCTGAATTAATATGGTGCTCCCGAATTGCGCACAAACCACCGGCAAAGGCACTGATGGCAGCTGGACTATCACGGTGCAAAGTGGCAGTTTAGTTCTGCCGTGCATATTCAAATGGTTTTGGCATTCTGATGCAATAATGGCACGAGCAGAGAGTGTCTGACATAAGAGAAGATTGGGGGAGAAGTGGAGAAACCTAACTAATCCTCACAACGCATATTCCCTTTAGACACAAGGGAGACCCGACCTGGAACATGCAATAATGAAATAACTGACTCGGAACCACTGTATGTGGTGTGCCATTGCGTTGGGGTCTTGGTTCCCAGAACCGTTACAGTATTTATGTGACAAATATGTGTTGCAAATATAAAAGATAGGTTTTGTCCCCTTTCCACCCCGCTTTTCAATCTCCCTATTTTCCTTTCACTTGTATCTCTATTGCTCTATCTCTTATTTCTAACATTCTCTTACACTCCGCATCATTTTCTGGATCCACTTCATTACACATTCGCAAACCATTGCTCCAGGTTTTGATGCTCGCGGCATTGGGCAAAGCTGAGTTGACGCTGGGGTTCCAAGGGCGAAGATCTGGAAGACGCCAGGGGGGGGGGGCATGAGAGCGAGCTCAGGCACCGGGCTGTGGTTCGGTCGCTCCAAGCGGAGTGATCGCAGGTTTACTGAGGTCATGCCAGTGACCCTATTCTTTTCTTTTCTTCCTCTGTGATCTCTATCCTCACCCTCCTCTCTGTGTCATTCCTCAGATGTCTGGGATCAGTATTGTAGTTCCTGGTAAGTGATTGTTTGTCAGTGCTCCGGGTGGTATGATCATGTAAAGGTAAGGGCGGATGTATAATGTTTTCATTGTGTGAATTACGTGCCATTTGTGTGTCTCATTTTTCCGGCCATTTTTACCTCTGTACCGAGAGTACAGGAGGTATGTTTCACCCCTCTCTGTCTGTTTGTTAATGTCAGAATCCTTCAGATTTCGGCAATTGTTGGTCGTTTGTGTTGTCATTCTGTTGTCTGTTTGTTTGTGTGTTTGTTTACCCTGGAGCAGCCACACTATTTCAGCGATCTTGACCAAACTGGGTACAGACGTCGTCATGGTCCAACTTAGACACTTGTCTTTGTGAATCTAGGTCAAAGGTCAAGGTCAAGATCACCGAAAAACCGAAATTTTATTTTCACAATAACGTCCGCTAAAATGGTCGTATCGACTTCAAACAAATCCAAAATGTGCATCTTCCCAATTCTGCATCTAACCATATGTCTCATTGGGGTGCACACCAACATCCTTCTTAGCGTCGGGGGTCGAATGTCAGGGGGTCGGGTCAAAACTTTTCAAACTGCGATAAACGCCATTTCAAGTCCGATTGACTTCCAAGTGATTGATCATGACCAAACTAAGTGCTAAACTCATTAAACAGTAGCACTATCGACTTATAAGAACCAAATTGATTTCCAGTTTTTTGTTTTTTCAGAGATCATGGAGATATGACAAAGATATTCCGGCAATCCTTGTCAACGAGCATTTCATTTGTTTGTTTGTGTGCAGGATATCTCAAAAAGTTGGACGGATCTGGATGAAATTGTGAGCAGGATGGGTGTGTGACGAGGACGAATTTATTACATTTTGGTGAGATCAGATCCGGATTCGACAACTGGAATTTTTTAGTGATTCTTCACCATTGAGAGATAGGGCCAAAATATATATGTTGCGAATTTGGAGCTTATGCACACAACAGCCAGGTCCTATAGATCAGTTATATCGGTAAGTATGCGTTTCTTGGTAGGGTCCCATCCTATGTTTAATGGGTGATTAAATTGTGCGTGCGCTGTGAATTATTTTATAGTTAGGATTTTACACACCAACAACAACGACAACAACGGCCATCTTCACTTCTTCACCACAACAACAAACACAGCTACTACTACTACATCCACTACAACAACGCCACCTTCCGCACTCGACCGGTCGCCATTACGCACGTGTTTTGGCTGAGGACAGTGGGCGGAGCCTTCGTCGTCTCGCC
>CM068955.1:115832537-115843810 GCA_035128595.1 Eptatretus atami
GGTGTTCGGTGGGAGACGGCTCTACTGCTCCACCTAGCGGTCATGCTTGCCACTGATACCTGGCCCCACAATATAGCATGATGTCTCAAAAAGTTGTGGACGGATTTAGATGAAACTGGGTGGACACGTTGGGTGTGTGACAAGGAAGAATTGATTCCATTTTGGTGAAGATCCGATAATTTATTTAAGTGCCTCTTCACCATTGAGAGATATGGATAAACTAATATATAGCACGATATCTCAAAAAGTTGTGGACGGTTTGAGATGAAACTTGGTGGACAGGTTGGGTGTGAGACCAACAGCAGTACTGTTAGGTGCAACAGTAGTACTGCAGCAGCCTTTTTACGGCCATTTTTCCCTGCTGAGCAGGGGTTAGCTTTTTTGCAGGCTCCATGCAATCATGGTTCCTTTCTTGAGGCAATGTTTTATGGCCGGATGCTCTTTCTGATGCCAACCCTGGTCAGCTCTTACGACACAGGGGTATGGTACACCTATTCTAACCGGGGCATACACCGGGACCAGTACACTGGTACTCATTTCGCCGACATCGGAAGGATGATAGGCTGAGCTGCAAATCGTGCTTCGTGTTTGGCTTAGTGTTAGGGTGGCTGGCTTGGGACCAGGGCCTGAGTTCGAGCCCCCGTTGGCCACTTGATAACACCCAGGGGGTTGACTCAGGCCTATCATCCTTCCGATGTCGGCGAAAATGGAGTACCAGTGTACTGGTCCCGTGTATGCCCCGGTTGAATAGGTGTACCATACCCTGTGTCCGTAAGAGCTGACCCAGGGTTGGCAATCAGAAAGAGGCATCGGCCATAAAAATTGCCTCAGAAAGGAACCATGATTGCATGGAGCCTGCAAAAAAAGCCTAACCCTGCTCAGCAGGGAAAAATCGGCCGAAAAAAGGGCGCTTGCAGTACTACTGTTGCACCTAACAGTTACTGCTGTTGGTCTCGACACCACCTGTCCCAAGTTTCACTCAAACCGTCCACAACTTTTAGATATCGATGCTATATTTAGTTTATCCATATCTCTCAATGGTGAAGAGGCACTTAATAAATTATTCGGATCCTGTCCACCAGCACAACGGTTGCTGAACCCAAATGAATCAAAATTCTCCTTGTCACACTACCCAACGTGCCACCACAGTTTCATCTAAATCCGTACCAACAACAATATATTTGGGGACATCATGCTATAATTGTGGGGCCAGGTATCAGTAGGCAAGCATGACCGCTAGGTGGAGCAGTAGAGCCGCTCCCACGAAACACCGGAATTTATAGGTCGTCACCCCCGGATAACTCCGGAGCCGACGGGTCCACTTACAGGACCGTGGGTCACTAATACTTAGTACGGCGGTGGGTAGCGTTTAAATTGCCTAATTTCAATATACCTCAATACCCACGCAGTCTAACTACCGGGAACCACAACCTCGGACCGACTCTGTTCCGATCCGAGTCGAACGTGACGACTCGGATCCGGTTGTAAACCGAGCGGAGTTTACCAAAGCACACCGGACCAAATGAACAATTTACCCTCGCACTCTCAAAACACAGTGTGCCCAAAAGCCAATGAAAGAAACACAGAAAATGACTGGAACATTTAAACAAAAGGGATATTTATTTAATAACAATAATCGGTGAGGGCAGACGCAGAGCAGAGTTACATTGATAAAAGAAATGTAATAATGAAAGAAAACATTTAAACAGCTCTACCTTAAACAGACGGGGGCCCACGGACACACACCACACCCACACACACACACACACACAACACAACATCGGTACCCAAAGAAACTGGACCCTCGTGGTTCCTATCTCGGTCAAGCCAGGCCGCGTACCTGTCCGCTTCGTGAGCCACCACCCGACTCCGAACCACGGTGGGACTCGAACCCACGACCCAAAGTCTCATGGCTTAGGTCCTGGCTGTCGAAATGCCAGACCAGCCTGCCTCCTTCAAAAGACCGCAGACCGCCCCAACACGACCACAACCGTCTGCAGAACCCTCTGCAGTCGCCACGATCAACGGTCTCCTGAAAACGGTCCAGCCAAGCCCAATCTCCGACCGTCTGCCGCAATCGCCACGATCCTCCGAACTGCCGTCCTCTCCTTTTCTTGAGGAGGGAGGGCTTCTTCTCTCCCGCCACTCGCCTCACTGATTGGACGGTGGGTTGTCAGGCGACTCGTGGCAGTCCCGATTGGTTGGGGCGGCGTATGTGGTGCTCGCCCTCCGCTCATTGGCTGGAGGGAACGCTCTCTGCCCTCCTCGGAGCGGAGCTCGACCGAGAACGACGAAGGCTCCGCCCACTCCTCAGCCAAAACAGCGTGCCGTAATGGCGACCGGCCGAGTGCGGGAAGTGGCGTTGTTGGTTAGTGGATGTAGTAGTAGTAGCTGTGTTGTTGTTGTGTGAAGAAGTGAAGATGGCCGTTTGTTGTCGTTGTTGTTGGTGGTGTAAAAATCCTAACTAAAAAAATTCACAGCGCAGCACAATTAATCTCCCCATTAATAGGATGGGACCCTATCCAAAAACATACTTGACCCCGATATAACTGATTCTATAGGACCTGGTGTTGTGTGCAGTAAGCTCCAAATTCGCACAATATATTATTTGCGCCCTATCTCTCATGGTGAAGAATCACTAAAAAAATTCCGTTGTCGATCCGGATCTAATTTTGGATCTCACCAAAGATGTAATAAATTCTCTCGTCACACACCCATCCTGCTCACCACAATTTCATTCCAGATCCGTCAAACTTTTTGGATATCCTGCACACAAACAACAAATGAAATTGCTCGTTTGACAAGGAATTGCCGGAATAACTTTGTTCATTATCTCTGATCTCTGAAAAAAAAAAACTGGGGAATCAATTTGGTCTCTATTAAAGTCGATAGTGCTACTGTTTAATGAGGTTATAGCACTTAGTTTGGTCATGATCAATCACTTGGAAGTCAATCGGACTTGAAATGGCGTTTATCGCAGTTTGAAAAGTTTTGAACCGACCCCGCCGACATTCGACCCCCGACCGCGCTAGAAGGTGTTGGTGTGCCACCCCATAGAACATATGCGTTAGATTCAGAATTGGAGATGCACATTTTGGATTTGGTTTGAAGTCGATACGACCATTTTAGCGGAGTTATTGGTGAAAATAAGAATTTCGGTTTTTCGGTGACCTTACCCTTGACCTTTGAACCTAAGATTCACCAAGACGACAGTGTCTAAGTTGACCATGGCCGACGTCTGATACCCAAGTTTGGTCAAGTCGCTGAAATATGGGCTGCTACAGGTAAAACAAACACACAAACAACAACAGACAGAATGACACACACAACGACCAAACAATTGCCGAAAATCTGAAGGAATTCTGGACATTAACAAACAGACAAGAGGGGTGAAAAACAACCTCCTGTACTCTCGGTGACGAGGTAAAAATGGCCGGAAAAATGAGACACACAAATGGCACGTAATTCCAACACAATGGAACAACATATAATCCGCCCTTACCTTTTAATGATCATACCCACCCGGGAGCACTGACAAACAATCACTTACCAGGAACTACAATATGGATCACCAGACATCTGAGGAAATGACACAGAGAGGAGGGTTGAGGATAGAGATCACAGAGAAGGAAAAGAAAAGAATAGGGTCACTGCATGACCTCAGTAAACCCTGCGATCACTGCCGCTTGAGCGAACCGTAACACAGCCCGGTGCCTGAGCTCGCTCTTCATGCCCCCCCCCCTGGCGTCTTCAGATCTTCGCCCTGTGGAACCAGCGTCACTCGCTTTGCCCCCTGCCGCGAGCATCAAACCGCGAGCAATGGTTTGCGAATGGTAATGAAGTGGATCCAAAAAATGATGCGGAGTGTAGAGAAATGTTAGAAATAAGAGATAGAGCAATAGAGATCACAGTGAAAGGAAAATAGGGAGATTGAGAAAAAGCGGGGTGGAAAGGGGACAAAACCCTTCTTTCATATTTCAACCATATTTGTTCACATAAATACTGTGAACGGTTCTGGGAACCAAGACCCCAACGCAATGGCAACCATACAGTGGTTCGAGTCAGTTATTTCATTATTGCATGTTCCAGGTCGGGTCCTCCCTTGTGTCTAAAGGGAATATGCTTGTGAGGCGATTAGTTAGGTTTCTCCCACTTTCCCCATCTTCTTCTTCTATTGTCAGACACTCTCTGCTCGTGCCATTATTGCATCAGAATGCCAAAACCATTTGAATATAGCACGGCAGAACTAAAACTGCCCTTGCCACCGTGATAGTCCAGCTGCCATCAGTGCCTTTGTTTTTTACCGGGTGTTTGTGCGCAATTCGGTGAGCACGCATTATTTAATCAGGAGAAGGTGTGGCGTGGCTCGGTCAGGAGAATTAAATAAATCACACACTAGTTTCCCATGGGAGTACGTCACATGTGCCAAGTTCAATTTTTTCCCACGGAGTGGTTATTGGGAGATAAGAGGTTCAAAGGTTTTTCCTTTTCAACATGGCTGCCACGTCAACGTTACCTATGACCATCATAAGTATCAATTTAAAACCATTTACATGCATTGTTGCACCTATGGTGAAAATTCGTGTTCAATCGGATAAAGCGGTTGCAGAAGAAACAGAGAAAATTTAGCATGGACGGACAAAACCAAAAAACCAAATGCCCCGGCGACTTCATCAGCAGAGGCATAAAAAAAAAACTCGGGTTTGAAAGTAAAAATATGCCCACTGCCTATATGTGCATACAATACGTATGGTAATGAACTGCATACTGGTGTTGGCTTAATGGTTATTGGTGGCTGACTTTGAGATCCTAGGGTCCTGAGTTCCAAATCCCATCACCTGTTTGGTTAACTCGGGCCTGTCATCCTTTCCGAGGTCGGCAAAATGAGTGCCAGTGTTGGTATACTGTGTCGAAGTGGCGACCCGTCCAGGATTGTGCCAATAGCCCAAGGAGACTGCCTTAGCAACACCAAACGCTCTGGGCACAGGTATGGTTCCCAATATCCTCCTCTATGTAACTGCAGCCCAACCTGAAGGACTGACACCAGAGGCCTGAGCCTAAGGAAGAGATTGGAGGCCTTACTTATTGTGGCCTACGCAACGCCATGATGCCAATCGGCTCCAAACCTTTCGATATTTAATCATCTTTTCAACAGTCGTTTTGGTCGTTTTATACTGAAGGAAAAACTTAAAGGGAGGGCATGGCAATTGTGAATTGACAGGCCTCGAAGATGTTCTTTGGCCTTCGCCTCGCACCAACATGGTGGGCCGTATATTTTAACAGGGACTATTGTGGGTTGAGTCAAGCGAGCTGTCCAAACCAATAGGTGGAAAGGAATGTTAACAAAACGTGGACGTGAACAAGTGTATTATTCATCGGAAAATTGATCATTTCCCCGCTTGTATGATGTTTATTGTTTTCTGAACCCCTGGGGCTATGGAATGTTTTTATCGCTTAATACCTTCTGGTGTACACCCCGAGAGCAAACCCCGGTTTTCAACTAATTCCGTCCAAGCAGTTTAAGCAATGCATTGCAGTTCAAACAAACCACAAACAACAAACAAAAATTTGTCATGCAAAAGCACGACACCTCGGCTAAATCCAAATTGACAACATGCCTTCCAGGTTTGATGTGTGAAACCAATTCAGTGACCAGTATGCAAATTCTGCTCCCACCTGTGGCGTAACCCACCCTTCGGGGTGGGGGGTTGGAGATTGCACCATTACTTGCTGAAAAAAGTATAATTGTATATTGCAAGAAGACTCTACAGATGTTTGTGTGGTAAATGCGTCTAGGGGGTATAACGAGTCCAGGTCTAAGGTGCTTTGGGTTGGTAAAGTGTCTAAAGGGTCTAAAGTAGTCCAAAGGGTCTATTAGGCATCTATAATTGGCTATAAGGTGTCTTTTGGGTCTAAATATTAAAGTTGTCTTTCCAGTAGTGGTAGGGCTAAATGGATCTAAGTGGTCTAAAGGGTCAATGAATCTGAAGGGTCTAAAGGGTCTCCAAAAAGTCCAATGGCAAAAAAGGTATAAGGGACGATAGGTCTAAAGCGGTATGTTCCAACAGCAGTTAGATTGTTCGAAAGGTCTGATAGTGGTCTTAGGGTCAATGGTTCTAAAGGCTTCTAAACGTGGTCTTTGGGGTCTTAGGGTAGGGTCTTAGGGTCGAGGTTCTGAAGGGTCTAAATGGGAATCGATAGGTCTAGGGTCTAAAAGGGTCTACATGGGTCGTAGAAGTTATGAAGGGCCTAGGGAGTCTTAAGGGTTTATAAGGTAATAGGGTCTTAGGGTTCCAAAGAGAGTTCTTAGGGGTCTAAAGGGTCAGGCTAAGTGTTCCGCATAAGAACAATAGAATAAGTGCTCTAACATTGGGTCGAAAAGGTCGAAGGGGTTTTTAAAGGTCTCATGACTATGTTTCAACAGTCGTTACAGGTCGAAAAGGATCGAAGTGGTTTTATGGGTCGATAGGTCTGAAGGATCCAAAACAGGGTCTAATGTGTCTAAATGTCCAAGGATTTAATGGTAAAGGGGCTAATGGGTGCAAAGGTCTTCAAGCAGTCAGGAGGTCTAAAATAATCTTAATGGGCCAAAAAAGGTCTCAATTCTGAAGTTCTAAATAGAGACAAGGGTCAGCTGGTCTAAAAGGTGAACGAGGGGAGGGGTAACTAAAGGCAGGATCAAAGTTGAAGGGCTCTAAAAGTTCTAAACTGTCGAAAAGATATGTTCCATAGTCTGAAATTAAAAGTAGTCAAGTCCAATTTAATCGATATATACGAAGGAGCTGTGTCTGTGAATGTATCAGTAATTATGCTAATGCATGCGACATGGGTGCACCGGGGCGTGGTTAAGAAGGAGTCATGTGAACTCGGCCATGTCCGATGCTGTGTGTGTGTGGCGTGTTGGCCTGGACGGAATAAACCTGTTGTTCCCACTCAGAGTCTTATCTCTGACTATGGAAGATTTACAGAGGCGACCGAGGCATGTTCTTCATGCACGCGCATATTGTTAAGAAATCAGTGGGGGATGATTGGGAAGGACAATATGATCGTCATGGAGCAGTACTTCTTGTGGCAAACAAAATGACACCGATTTGAGCGACGCTGAAAGGGCGCGAGCTGTATACTGACCGTATGCGGCGCACCCGACGTAACCAGCCTCATCAAGATCTTTCTTGCCCCAGCAACCTCTACAAGCCGTTATGAAAGGCTCGTCAATCTCCGTGAAAAGACATTATCACCCTGAACCGGTTATATCGTCTGGAAGATGGTCAATTTTATACCCACCATCGCAAGATGGGTCCAGTGAGCATTCACGAGTTTGTGGGACTGAATGTTACAAGCCGACTCGGCCGAAATATGTGAGTTTACAGATAAACTCGAAGAGCCGCTACGTTGATTCTTTATAATGCATCAAAATGACGATTCAATTCTGCAGAAAACTCCCGACTGAAATCCGACCCCAATTTGGCTAAATTCATGGAAATAGCCACTGCGTGTATGCAAAACTTGCGAGAGCCCCTGCGTGTGATCTCTAATCAAGTCAAAGTTTATCCACGCAGGACCCAATGGTTACAGGTAACATTCGGCAACAAGCAAAGTGTTTTAGCAAGCCACCAAATTACCTCCACCTCCTGACATTTTCTGATCTACACGGAGTGAGGTAACTTGTTGGCATTGTGGTTGTTATCTAAGTTTTCCAATGTCGGTACAGGAATTGTACCTTGACACTGTGGTAAGCGGGGACACTTGAAGTGTCGTTTGGTCGATCCAAGTTCAAAGAACTTGTTCTCCTGCCTATTCACATTGGGGTAACCTGATGCAGCGCACAATAGGTCACGAGCACAAGCCTGCAGCCGAGAGTCCAAAGTGAGGAACTTTATGAGGTTTTCTCCTGTTGGAACAAAGAGCCTTCCGTGCTCAATTATAGTTGATGTAACAATCGATAAGATTCCGGTAGGATGGAAGTTTGATACCGGTGCTTCAGATCAATTATGAGCGAGAGCTAGTTTCACAACATCTCCTCGTCTGAGATAGGCTCCTGCACTCCGGCCTGTTATCTCCTGACTGAGAACATACCCAAAGGAGGTGGTTCCTGTAGTTGGCTCAAGCTTGATGTTACTTGGTAGGATAATGAACAGCACTCATGTCTGCCACTCTGATGGTGCTTGGGAGAAGGACCAACCCTCATCAGGCCAGGATTGGTTATGATAATTATCAAGATTTAATTGAAGTGACTAAACAGAGTCTCCAAGCTCTGATGCTGGATCGACACCATCTCACAACTACCCTGGCCTGTTCAGCAATAGGGTGCCACCTTTGCAGGTCCTAAAGTGAGGATTCATGTTTCTGCAGATGCTCAGCATTGGTCCATAAGGCTAGACGCCGTGCCCTACATGATGCGATAATGATCGAATGTGAGCCTTGACCGCTACAGAGTGAGGGCATCATCTCAACCAGTCCGAGTACTCTGACTGGACAGCACCTAATGTTCCAATACTGGAAAGCAGATGGAAACAGGCACATTTGTGGGGCTACAAAAACGACATCAACTGCTATTCCAAAAGCGGAATGGCTACTGCCCAAACAAGGATCTGTTCCCCTCTCATGGGTGGTCCAGACATCCACTAAGAATGGACTTGACCAATGCTTTTATGCTCAAATTTGAACTGGATGTGATTCCAAGCCCGGACATGCATCAACACTCATCGAGGATCTACATGTACAACAAGATGTCCATTTGCAATCATCTGGCTGCACCAATTTGGCAATGCAAGATGGAGACATAAATTGAAAACTGAATCAAAGACAGTCGTATTTTTTTAGGACGACATATCTCGTGACTGGCCATGTCACAACATGAACAATCCGAGAACCGAAATGAAGTCCTCATCGCTGTAACAAGCTTGGGTTACGCCTAAGGGCTGAGAAGTGGTACTTTATGGCACGTGAGTTAATACCTGGGTCATCAAATCTCCTGTCAAGGCATTTTGCCCTGGTCCGAGTAAAGCTGAAGCAATTGCGAATGCCACCATGCCACAAAAACATTTCAGAAATCATGCATTCTGGGTATCGTTGACCTACTTTGGTAATTTCCTGCCTCAATTTAAGCACAACCGTCGAGCCTCTGCATATCTCATCAGGAAAGGCTTGTCTCTTAATGGGAAGCTGCCCAAACAAAGCGTTCAAGGCCGTGGTCCTCCTCACCATTACTTGTCCATTACGACCATTGCAAGAACTTGTTCTCAGTTGTGATTATCTCTTCATAAATGGCATCGGGTTTGTGCGTTGTTGCAAACAAATGGAACCGGTAATCTCCCAGCCTGTTGCATAAACATCAAGGACCCGATCTGATACTGACGCGCCATGCTCAAGTAGAACGTGAGGCATTAAGCGTGTGTCTGGGCAACTTAAAAATGCACCAATATGTCTTTCGAAGACATCTTACCATTTGAGACTGATCACAAACCCTTGTTAGGTCTCCTGGGAGAAACAGAGCCATCTGCCCACATCATCAGGACATGTAACAACGTTAGGCGTTGAACCCCTTGCCGGTTATGAACTATCATATGGTTTACGCCAGGTAAGAAAACTGTACAATGCGCGGCTCAGTCGCTTGCCACTTCGTAACCACCCCAGAACCCACAAACTGGTGATATTAATTCATCTCATGGCCAACCAGCATTCCGTGAGGCGCCCAGGAGCGAAGCGTTGCTTGTGCTACCAATAGCAATCCAGATTTGTCAGAAATTAAACGCTGTGTTACTGTCAGGTAATTGGGCATCCTACCAAGGGGCGAACGCATAACCTCATCCGAAGGAGGGCCTCCTATTGAGCAGACTGCATGCTTTGGGGTAGCCGAGTGATAATTCCACCTAATCGCGGGAATTATCGTGAACTCCACCAAATGCTCATCAGGCATACACCACAAGGCTGTTGCCCACCCACCCTGTTTGGTGCCTGGTTTAGACGGTGACATGAGTCCCAGTGGTATGCCATTGTTACACTTTGTCAGCCCATGCAAACACAACCACAGTCTCCATTGGCCATTGGGTAGTGGCCATCAACCATGGTCCCAGACGACACATCGACCATGCTGGCCATTTCAAGGGAAGCGTTTCCTTCTCGTAATTCATGCCCACTTCCAAATTGATTGAAGCTCTTGTGGTGCCATCCTTATCCTCTTGCTGTAACATGAACTCTACGTACCATGGTTCGCTGCAACAAGGTTTATCAAAATCTATTGTTCAGATAATGGACGTCATTCATGGAGTTCAGAGTTCAGAACTCTTGTAAAGAATGGCATTAAGCACGACACATCTGATCCCTACCAAACCTGCAGTATGGTCCAAGCTGAACGTGCTGTTCCAGATCATCAAGAATGGTCTAACGCCGCGTAAAGAAGGCTCCATGCAATCTCGTCTGGCTCGTGTTGCTCACTACCGCACCAGACCACAAAACACCGGCGCTCACGCTGCCAGCTTCTGATGGGTCGTGCATTGACAACACGGTTTATCATTAGTACAACCCGGACGTAACGGTCCAGGTCGAGTATACAAGGGTCTAATATTCTACTAAATATTAATAGACATATTTCAGGTCAACTCATGTTCAAACAGTATGTAATTAATAGACATATCACAAATGGGTTCGACCAAGGCTTCAGCTCGATGAGGGTTCACCGTCTCCATGATTTTCGGTTTTATATACAGTGTGTATAATAACAGTACATTATCGATATCAAAGTTGAATTGGATGTAAATTGACGATGTATGTGACTTTGACCTTTTAACCCTATTGACTCTACCAGATGGATAAGTTTCGTGAGATTGGAGTAAATATGTGACTGACAATACAGACATAGAATACAAGCCGGTTAAGCGGCGGAGGGTCGCCGAGCATGGAAACTATAAGTATAGAAGCAAAATGGATGTCATATAGCGGATAGGGAATCACTTAAGATTATGCATATCAAATCTCAATCCCGTTCCATCTACCTGATAACTACTCGGTATCATTGAATGAAAAGTACCGAAATGCGGTTTGAAATCGGAAATCCAAAAGTTCGGAGGGGGTGCTGTGGGTGAACAAAGATCTAAATCGAAAATCCGCTCGATCGTTTGTGCACAAATATTCCAGAGATTAGTGTGAATTTTCATGACCATTCCGACCATAACCTAGGAGGATACATTTGGCGGCGAAGGCCACCTCCAGCTCTCGCATAATATCGATTTTTGACTAATTGACCTTTGACCACCTGACCTAAGCGAAATCGG
>CM068955.1:115871093-115891117 GCA_035128595.1 Eptatretus atami
TTGAAAGTTTATTTATTTATTTATTTTTTGCATGTACGGCCAAGCACGTACGGGCAAGTACTAGTCATATTAAATGCAGAACGGACCCAAAAACGGTTCAATCAAAATACAACACAAACTTAATGAAGACCTCTCAGCAAAAAGTTGATCCAATTGATTGTCACAAATAGATGTTCTTATTATCCCCACGCTTTTTGAAAAAAACAGGGGGATTGTAATGTACTCGATAGATATGGACGAAGGCTCTGAAGTGGGAACAACAGGTTTTATCCGGACACGGGCACAACACGGCACATCCCAGCATCAGAACATGGGCGGGTCACCTGACTCTGCTTAACCACACCCTGGTGCACCCATGTCTGTATGCATGATCATAAACCACTGATACATCAAAACCCCCCCCCTTTTTTTTACTTTTTTTACTTTTTTACAAATCAAGACGCTCAGGAGGCTTACAGACACGAGCTGTTCTCTCCAAGGGCTAGTGGAGGGCTGTCCTTGCAACTGCTGTGGGTTTCTCAATAATGGGTACAGGGTCGGGAAGGAGTTCAGGTACATTAATGGGTGAAAAGCTTTCATGAGGAAACGCCGCAGGTTCAAATGCAGGTGGTGTTCATACAGGAGTGGGTGACAAAGGCACTTGAGCTGGTTCAATGTTTGGCTCCCCATGATGTAACCTGAGTTGGTCAACATGTTTATGCATGCATCTACCATCATACAACTTCACAAGAAACATCATTTTACCAATGCTATCGATAATGATGCCAGATGACCACTTGGTTCCACATCCGGAGTTTAACACGTACACAGGATCGTTGATCTGGAAGTTGCAGTGTTCAGACTCCTGGTCGTGATTACGTTTCTGTTGATACTTGTTATTCTCGACCTTGACCGTTACGTCCAGGTGCACTAATGATAACCGTGTTGTTAATTCACGACCCAACAGAACCTTGGCAGGTGAGCGACCGGTAGTTTGATGTGGTCTGGTGCGCTTGTTGAGCAACACACGAGCCAGACGAGATTGAATGGAGTCTTCCTTGACGCGGCTTACACCATTCTTGATGATCTGAACAGCACGTTCAGCTTAACCATTACTGGCAGGTTTGTAGGGAACAGATGTATTGTGCTTGATGTCATTCATTTTACAAGAGTTCTGAAATTCTGAACTCATAAATGACGATCCATTATCTGATACAATGGAGTTTGGAATACCATGTTGCGCGAACATGGTACGTAGAGCTTCAATTGTTACAACAGAGGATGAGGATGGCACCACGAGTTTCAATCCATTTGGAGTGGGCATCAACGACGATAAGGAAAAGCTTCCCTTGAAATGGACCAGCATGGTCGATGTGTAGTCTGGACCATGGTTTTGATGGCCACGACCACATGGCCAATGGAGACTGTGGCAGTGTCTTGGCATGGGCTTGTCAAGTGTAACAATGGCAAACACTGGACTCAACACATGAGTCACTGTCCAAACCAGGCCACCAAACATGGGCTCGGGCACTAGCCATCATGGTGACTTTGCCTGGATGAGCATTGTGGAGTTCACTGATAATTCCACCTAAACTCCGTGGGAAAATTATCACTCAGCTACCCCAAAGCAGGCAGTCTGTATCAATAGAGAGCCTCTTCCAGTAGTGATGCTCAATGACCTGACATAACACAGCATTTAATTTGTGACAAATCTGGATTGCTATTGGTAGCACAAACAATCTGCTTAGCGGTTACTGGTGCCTCATCGCGAATGACGTTAGCCATGAGATGAATGATATTGCCAGGTTGTGGAGGTTCTGGGATGGTTACGGGAAGTGGCAAGCGAATGAGCACGTCAGCAGAGTACATTTCCTTACCCGGGCGGTAAACCAATGAATCGTCATAACCGGTAAGGGTCAACGCCCAACCTTGTACACAACCTGATGATGTGGGCAGAATGGCCCTGGTTTCTCCCAGGAGACCTAACAAGGGTTTGTGATCAGTCCCAATGGTAATATGTCTTCCAAAGACATATTGGTGCATCTTTAAAGGTCCCATGACATGCAAAACTTTCTGGTTATTTATATATTAACTTGACCTTCCTAGTGAAGAAATCACCCATGTTTTTTGTAAAATCAAAAATGGATAATTAGAACAATATTTCATCATTTCTGGTGCTTTTCACAACTTGCTATGCCCCGCCCCTAAAAAAAGTTGACTTCAGCGAATCGCAGCGTTGACGTCACATACAGAAACTCGCACAGAGTGGATTGACTCGAGATCTCTAGAGTCAAGACCAGCGTTTCTCAACCTTTTTACCCTTGTGGAATCCTTGAAATAGTTTTCATGTCTCAGGGAACCCCTGCATAAAAATTATTATATACCATTATTAATATCTATCTCTTTTATATTTTTATCATAGTTCACGTGGTAAATATAATATATTTTTTTCGGATACCTGGTTTAAGGAAAAAATGACCCCCTTTTGTTCAAAATTATTGGCAATGAAAAAAAAAAACATACTGCTCGTTTATGAGACCTCACACTGAGGTTTTAATTCACAAAAAAAAACTTTTTAAATCCAAAAAAAAAAAACACCTCATGTAACTTGATCAACAAAAACTTAAACAATAAAGCTGAAGCAATAAAGGTAAACAGAAGAACTAACCTTGAGAGGAGAGACTTCGCGCTAGGAAGCACAGAGAAGATAGATGGACACCGTGCATGCGTCCCGTACTTGAGTCAGTCACTCAATGATACACGAATCGCCCGCGTACAGGACGTCCACTAACCAGTGAGGGCGGTTTCACACTGGCGCCATATAGACATCGTTAAATACATTCCCTATGGTTTATAATTGTAATAATATAAGAGGTTGAATCCTCTATTATAATAACCAAGGAGTTTCCAACAATAGCCGTACGTGTATAGTTAAAATTACGAAGATTAAATCAAACAAAAAACTACTCAAAAATACATTAGCCTATTTATTACTGTTTCTTGCGGAACCCCTAGAGACCTCTTGCGGAACCCTAAGATTCTGGGGAACCCCGGTTGAGAAACACTGATCCAGACGAGTCCGATAAATCCGTCGTCTGTCCGACTAGTCCGATAAATCCGTCGTCCGTCCGACTAGGCCGATAAATCTGACGTGCTGTAGCTTTCTTTTATTATTCTCTTTTCTTCATTGTTTTCTACTGGCGCTACATGACGACAGTAGGAACTAGAGGGGGAGCACTCGGTAGAGTGCAAAACCTCCGCCGCCAATACTGCTGGGTCACTTAAGTGAACCTGATATCCTATTCATTGTAGGTCAAAACGGATCAGACTCTACTGAACCACGATTGAATAAACTAAACTAGATCGACGCGCATGTAGAAATGCCAAAAAAAAAAAATCGAAATTTTTTTGAAAAAAAAGGTGCAAAATTTCTGTTTTTTTTTTCTCTAACAAATTTTTTTATTTTTGGTTGGAAATCACTTAAAACATGTAGAAATGCAAAAACAAAAATTCAAATATTTTTTCAAAATGGCCGCCATAGCGGCCATATTGGACTTTGGACCAAGTCCAAAATCTAATGGCATGATCCTTGGACCATACCTAATCCCCCCACCAAGTTTCGTCGAAATCCGTCGAGGAGTTTTTCCGTAATACTGTTCACAAACAAACAAACAAACAAACAGACGGGTGAAAACAGTAACCTCCGTCCATCTTCGATGGCGGAGGTTAATAAATGTTATAGCGTGATGGTGTCATCTCAAACTAACACTAAGTGCATTTCCATCCCATGCAATATTTTGAACTGCTTTTTCTTATCATGAACTGCTCTCAAAAGGATAGAAGTCCTGCTTCATTAAGGCACACGATTCTGCATACATGAGGATTTTGGAAGAAAAACTCATTCAGACCTTACCCTGCAATTGCAGTCACATATTCTGCTTCAAATCAATGTTTGTCCCACTTGGGCCTTTGCTTTTGCTATTCCTGAGCCAAGGACGGATGTTTATTAACATTTGCTGCCAAATGGTCTCACAAATAACCGATGACACTCTTCCATCATCTAATGCCTACAAATAGCTTTCCTTTGCAGAGATCCACTTTATTTTTCAACTGGCAGAGTACTCACCTCCTGAGTGGATAGAGTTTGTACAACACTGGCTGAAAAAAGCAAAAAACTATATTCTGTGTTTTGCAAGAAGACTATCCTGCAGATGTTTGCGTGGTGTACGCTTAAAAGGTTCAAGATGGTCTAAAGGGTACGTTCCAATAGTAGTTAGTCTCGAAGGGGTCGAAAGGGTCTTCTCTCAAGCATGTGAAAATGGTTAAAAAAGGTCAAAGTGGTCTCAAGCTCTAAATGGTCAAGGGTCAAAGCTCTCTAATCTGTCTGAAGGGTGTAAGGGGTCGAAGTGATATTAAGGTCTAAAGGGACTTATGGGGGTGTAAATATCTAAATGTTCTAGGAGTCTTACGGGTGTAAAAAGACCTAAAGGGTGAAGGGATCTAAAGGTGTCTAAAGTGTCGAAAGGGTCTTAAAGTTACCCTTAATGGCCCGAAAGGGGTCCTAAGGGTCTTTGGTCTTAATGGTCAGAGGGGTTGTTCAAGGGTCTTATGGATGTAAGGGGTCTTATGGGTCCTCAGCTTCTTAAAGGGTATTAGGGGTCTTAAAGGTCTTTGGCATCTAAAGGGTCTTTGGGGCCTATATGGTCTGAGGGGTCTTGAAGGATCTTTAGGGGTCTTTGCAGTCGAAATGGTCTTCAGGGTCTAAACTCGAGATGAAAGAGGAGGCCATGCAAAGTTTGGTCGCACTGGTTCCTGCAGGGTCCGAATTCATAAACGAATAAACACACAAACTTTCTTATATATTGTTGCGAATTCGCGCCCGCCGGCGTGCGATCGGCCACGTAACTCGAATCGCGGCACGTCGCCCACTGGACGGACAATTCTGTCGTGACCCTCTCGGAACAACGCCGGGAGCTAGTCACGGGTGGGGGTTTAACCTCACCACGATCGTGCCAATTGCCCACCCGCGCAGGATAGGGTTGCTCGCCAAATTCGATCTACCTAAGTACCTGCGCGAGTGGTCGACCGGGCGATCGTACCACGCCACAGGCCGACTCCGGACACGAACCGCTTAAGCGGTCCGTTCCGTGCTACAATGATAACCGAGCAGTGTTATCGTCGGCCTTGATGGTTCCGATTAATTACCAGGCGTTTTAAACCCACTACGAACCCCTTACGTGATGCAAGATGGAAATTCAAACGAAGGAAAGGACGCAGCGAAACGGGGAACAAGTTACACAAGCACGTTTAATTGCACACGCAGACCAGCACGGAAGGAACGTATACAGTCACAATCATCATGTACAATAAGCAAAAGCAAGTCAAGAAATGGCACGTATACACAATCACAGGCAAAAGAGATGTCCCGACTAAACCCGACACACGGCAACACTTAACCAGTTTTACTTCAAGGACAGGCGCCACCCACAGTCATTTACACGAACCCAAAGGAAAAGAAAAGTTGCGACTTCCCTGCACGCGTCGTCCAGCGTCGCGTCCTTGACCTCGAATCCGAGCCTCCCCCGATGTGGTCTGCGACTCGCACCTGCGCCGGCACGTGTAGCCGCTCCGGCCACAACGGGGCTTCCTGCACTATCTCAGCGCGGATTATGGGGGAGGGGAAATTGTTGACGCTCGGGCTCGAAGGGGAGAATGGTGGATGCTCCGTCCCGCGACGCAGTCTCGGGACTGCGGGCTGATCGTTCCGGCACCTGGCAGAAGGCTGCCCTCTCCGATGTAGACGGCGACAGGGCCCAGACGAGGATGCGCCGACTCGACTCCCTCCAGCTGGACTCTAGGAGAACACTCTGAAGAACTCATAGACGAACGAACCACCAACAGCAACAACCACTCCTCACCCGCCCGCGTACGTCCTTTTATACCCCGGGTATGCAATATTCGGATCAAAATGACCTCGGGGGGGAGCCACGCTCGCCCATTGGTCGGAGAAAGGGGGCGTGAACCTCCCTGATCCTAAATTTGCATAGACGGACTTAGACGGAATTCACCTACACGCCCTGGAGGCGGGGCCAAGCCGCCTCGCGCTTGCCCATTGAACGGAGGAGAAGTGGGCGTGAAGCATTCTGATCCGCGGATCGACGCGTTCGCCCTCATGGCCGAACGGCTCCGGGAACAGACGTTTGGTGTTGACTGGTGGTGTTGGGAATGGCCGTAGAAGTGATGATGTGGGATGAAGTTGTGAAGGTAAAGGCGAAGGTGGTGTGTTTGGGAATGGCCGTAGAAGCGATGATGTGGTAGCGTAGGTGGTGGAGGTGGCGTCGTTGTAGTGTGGTTGGGCTGTGGTGGGATGGCGTGGTTGTTGAGATGCTGTTTGTTTGAAATAAAAGATAGAACAGAAAAATGGCTAACTCAAAGCGTCGCAGCCCGGATGAATCAATAAATTCCCTCTATACAATGGGTTTGGGCTAACTACACATGGACCTATCGAGATATCTTACCTGAGGACTCTTTATGGTGTAATGCGAATTTCCACAACGTAACAATATGTTGGACTCGCAGGGGTACCGCACGGCGTTGCTGAGCAACGTTGCTGGTCCCTCTTCCTACCCCTTCCTCCTCCCACCCACTCCTTAAGGGACAAATTCATCGATATGGCTGAAATAATGATGCTATAGATGTTTATTCTCATCGCCGTGTCATGAATCTGGGGTGTCTTCAGTTACAAAGTTTCTTGTAGAGCGCTTGCCAAGTAGCTTAAGCACTCAAGCAAGCACTCCATGAGAAACTGGTGATAAGGAACGGCTGGCTTGGCAAGCGCTAGCTAGCTGCTTGGTAACTAAACACACCACTGGACATCTCAACAGCATACAGTACATACAAAACACCGACAAAGGGACATTTAAAAAATAATTAAACACTTCAAATATTAATCACGTGCATTTTCGTTGTAATGAAAACGTACCTTGTACAGACCCACACATCCACCCACAGACCCACACATCCACACACAGACCCACACATCCACACACAGACCCACACATGCACCCACAGACCCACCCACAGACCACACTGCACCACACAGACCGCTACAATGCACCAGCAGACCCACTTTTTTAAAAAGGCTCCAATTACTGCATTTCCTGCTATTGCAGATGTCGCTGCGTGATAGCGTCATGTGTAGGGATGTTTATTTTCATACGTCACATGGAAGCAAACAGGATTTTTTTTGCATGAACAGTCATTGCAAATTCTGGGAAGCAAACATTGAGTTATAAGCGACACGTCGCTGCCTCGCAGACAGAAAGTAACTGCGTTTGACGTCCCACAAAGTTTTTTTTTTTTTAAATGAAATATCACTATTTATTTTCCTCTGCATAATATGAGAATGAACGTACCTTCATTGGGTGGTGTACATTAGGCAGCTGCCACGATCACTGCAGACAAAACATACATTACCTCGTTTGAGTTATAATCAAAACATACCTTTGTTTCTTCAAGACGGTATCTTCATTTAATGATAGAAGATGCGTTGTTCAGTCCTCAAATGTACATGAGGCCTTTAAAACAATCTGAGCTACGTGAAGAGAAAAAGTTGGTGGTGATTTCTGGACGGCTGGAGGTCGTGGCCTGGAGAAAGGGCGGCGCTTGTGACCCACACACAGACCCACAGACATGAACTTGGCTTTATATATTAGATAGATCACCCAATTGATATTCCAATTTAGTTATTTATTTATTTATTGATCGATTGATTGCTAATGTGTTTCACGATGCCAGAGTAAGTGGTCATTCCTGACTACATTATTCTGTCACAGCATTGTGAGCTCATCAATCTATTCAAAATGTATTCTGTCTTCAATCTCATTCTTCCCTCCAGATCTTCAAGACAACTGTTCACCACCATCTCACCCCCCCCCCATCCAAAACCATGATCTGTTCTACCTCCGTAACCACCTACCTCTTTCCAAATTTCCAGTTTTTCCTTCCTGAGTTTTTCTGTATCCATCTTGTCCACCCTGTGCATCCTCCCCTACCCCTCATTCTTCTCCACATTCCTTATTTGTCGAAGTCTCCCTCTATTTTGTCCCTCAACCCTGCTGTTGTTTCTCCCACTCTTTATGTTGTTTCTTTTGTTCTGTTGCGTTCTGATTTGTTCTGTGTTCTAACTCTTCCATGTGCTTTTCGCTTTGTTGATAAAAAAAATAATGTTTTTGAAGTACCTTGTACATACAACCTCTTCCACGAGACTGGAGTTACTGTTGAAAGAAAGGTTTAAGGCCAAATTAAAAAAAACAAACAGTTGATTGTCCATTTTTTTTTTAAATGGAAGGAGGGGGCCCTTTTTATTGTTGTTTGTTATTATTAATTATTTTTTTCAAAACGGCCACCAGATTTGAGTGTCCCACATGCCAATTTTTTTTACCGTCTCATCCCCCCTCGCCCCAACAAACATTGCATGCGTCATTTCCCAGATATGCCATTTTTCTACGCACAAACAAATATGACGTGGGTCGTAACCCTGTCACGTCATGTACACAAGCCTGTTAAAAAATACAATCCACAGCTCTAAACAAATACATAATAAATTTATGGCGAAATACAAAAAAACTACACATTTCGTGCAGATTAAAATTATTGGCTGTGCCATCTTTCGATGTCGATCTACAGTAAACATTTAAACCACAGATTTGTACATATGGGATGTCGACTCACCGGCGCTCTATGGTCCAACAACTCCCCACAAGCGAAATCGGAGAAAGCATCACATAGCGAGCAGAGCCCATGAATAATTTGCAAACAGATGAAAACCACCTTCAAAAACTGAAGCTTAAATCATGAAAATGATTCGTCACGTTCACGCAATTTGTCTACATTCTACATTTGTCGTGCAATTTGCAAAAAAATTTAAAACAGTTATATTTTGCATCTTTTTCATCGGAAGTGTGCAGTGAATTTTACTGCAGTGGCTGCGATGGAACTTGCGCACGCAGACATGTACACAGATCAGTTTTGCTCGCATATCGTAAAAGGAAACGGAAAGCGGCGGTACAGCTCTCGGCGCTGCGGCTCGGGAGAAGCTATACAAACTCCATATCGACATTGGGAAAATGATCGATTCAAAGAATGGTGCAAGAGTCGTATGTTGTTTGGTTTTTGTTGTGTTATTGTTTAGTTTGCATCAGGGCAGTCAGGTTACCCCGTCTGTTGGGGAAATAACTGTCAGTCCCCCCACTTTTTAAGTGGTAAAGTTGCTTCACTGCACAGCTTCCTACAGACACAGGTGAGATTTTTTGGGGATGTATGACAAAATAACAAATAATAGAGGCAGGTTCAAAAAAGGAAGCAGGCAGGGATGATCAACTGGTATTTTATTATTATTATTATTATTATTATTATTATTATTATTATCTGGCCTAACAAATGTTCTGAAGTAACAAATCTCTTTCCTCTAAATTGATTATCCAGGCTGGCAAGACATGTTTGTTTTGGTAATTTGTAATTAGGTATATTGGAGAGGTGTGTAGGACCTACAGTAGATATGCTGTGTGAGTGGAATGTTGTTTGTAATTTGTTTGTCTCGCTGTACTTTATGTTTTATAAGTATAATAACCTGAAGGAATTCTGAATCTCTCTCGATGTGTGTGGTGTGTGTGTGGTGTGTGTGTGTGGTGTGTGTGTGTGGTGTGTCCCTCTCCCTCTCCCTCTCCTCCTCTATCCTCTCTCTCTCTCTCTCTCTCTCTCTCTCTCTCTCTACTAATCGGTTGACCTCTGTGTCTGTGCACAACTAAGATTGTGGACCCACTATAAGGTTGTGGGCCCGTGTTTGGAGACGTTTTGGCATTGAAGAGTTGCAACATTGACGATGGACGGTTCTTTCCAGTTGATTATCCGGATGATTATTGAATCAGGCAATCATTAAGCTGAAGGAATTCTTAATGTAGAGCTCTATGTCTCTGTCTCCGTCTCTGTCTTCGTTAATTAGGAAATATCAAGGACACCTTTTTCAGTGCAAAAACAACATTAGGAACAGTGCAAATGTTAAAAGATATTGCAAATATTATGTTGACTTCACTGCAAGGTGAAATGCTTTTCAAGCTCTGAAAGGACATTCAAAGGACACATCCACTCCACAATAGGTCTGGCTGAGAATGAGTCAAGGTATTGCTCTGCATGCCAGACACTCTTTAACATCCTTGTGTAAATTGCTCTGACCTGCTCCCTCGAAAAACTGATGTTTTCGGAGAGAGTGTTTGGAAAATTGTCATACTTGTATCGGTATCGCACGTGTCGACATCTTGCCCAGATATGTGATTCGAGCCTTATTTTATTCATCCTCAAATAAATTCTTTTCATCCAACTTCTTACGAGACGTTTCATATTCCACAGTCGTTCATTGAAGTCCTGTCTCCTTCCGGAGATCCTCGTAGCTTAGTTTAGTTTGTCCAGGAATATCTCTTGTAGATCTCTTCCTTCCTCGCAATTATAAATTTCTCATTTAGTTGCCCTTTTCCCCATGTGTACCTGCAGTAAACGTGAATAGATTTCCTCTCATTCCCTAGTTGTAACCATTGACACTGCATGATGCAGAGCGGTGCAATAAGTTGTGAGGTTCTCCTGGAAATGTGTGGCTTAACTCGTTAAAGGTCGAACTTGGGCATTACTTTAAAAGATCATCTTCCAAGTGTCTCCAGGTAATTAAAAAAAATAAATCTCAATCGAATAACACTCGGTGAAGGCGATATAAACTTTGTGTGGATTGCCAAGCACTTGCACCACTGCAGACTTCATGTTGGTTGTGGTGTGACGGATGAACACCCTGAAAAGACCCGTGAGTTGCCAGCATGACTTCAGCACACCACTGGAATAATTTTGATAACACTACCACAGGACGAAGCCGACACCCTCAAGCAGGTTTTTGGCTCAACACTCTCTGACCTCTGTCCCTCTCTGTTGCTTTACCCTCACCGTCGTGTGCGCGTTCTCGGTGGCCTGAATGTCTGCGTTGTCATGTGGTGATTGTTGGTTGAACATCCCCCACCACACTGAGAGGGAAATGGCAAACATCTACTCCACAGACGAGTGCATTTCCATGCCGTGAAACTGCACTTGCCATCCTGAAGGATGACATTGAAGATGTGGGACAGATTGAGTGCTGATTATGATATTTTTTTTTCCCAGGTGATGGTACATTATCTGAGGAAATGGTTCCTTTTTCCAGACGGTTCATTGTACACCAAATGGCAAACGGATCGCCAAGCGAGATAAAGGGCTTTCCAGAGACAGCACCGCGACTCATGCTCGATGGCAAGCTCTCGGGCCCGCGCACGCGGATGTGGGCGGGGCGGGTAGGAGGGTGTGTGGCGATGGCGGGGTGGAAGTCCGTCAGGGGAGCTCAGGGATTCAGGAGCGCAGGCTGGGAGTGCAACAGCAGACAGTGGCAAGGGGGCGGCAGGAGAGCTTGATTCCCTCAATAATCTGATCCGACTCCAAACTTCTGACCTGGGCAAGGTGTTGCATCGTAGACTCCAACGTCTTGAGGAAGGTTTGTGGTTGTGACTGTATAGCTTGTGAGTAATCAGTAAAATTAGCAAACAAAAATGATAAAAAGGAAGATGTGGAGAGAACAGATTGTGGGGTTGGCGACAGGGTCGTGTATGGGGGATGGGCGATGGATGTTGTGGGACTTGGTGGGAGAACGTAGGTCTTGGTTGCTGTCATTTTGCTGCACTCTCCTTGAATTCTCGCATCTCATCGGAACAGGTTCTCAAAGCCTTCAGTTAAAAGACTCACTGATATACAAAGGTAAAGTTTCCATCATTGCTGTATTCAGCTGGGGGATTGTACTTTTGACCGATGTGTGTGTGTGTGTGTGTGTGTGTGTGTGTGTGTGTGTGTGTGTGTGTGTGTGTGTGTGTGTGTGTGTGTGTGTGTGTGTGTGTGTCGTCATAATGATACATTCATTCCCTATGACATCGTTTTCTCCCAAAAGGGCCCAACACCCTAATTAGGTCGTGCCAACAGAAGGACCGACCCCACGTGCGGAGCACTGAGTGCCTTGGGTTTCTGTACTCGGATGCTCTTTCCTCTGGAGGATTCCCTGGAAACTTTCTGCTGCTCCTGAACCTTGCCATGGGTTTGAGGCCTTCATTGAGCACCGCAATGGTCCTGACACACGTGAGCATGACCTTGTGACACGCCGGCATGACTTTCATGGATTCCATTCTATATCTTTTTTTTTTCTCAACGTGTGTTTTTGTAACTGTCGAATGATTTAGATGCTGTAATTAAGCAAATTAATTTGTTTAAACTGGTTATTTTAGTTGTGTTCGAGTTATTCGACTGTTTCAAGCTAGTGCAGTATTGTAACCCTGCGTAAGAAAATTGTATTCTCTCATCTAGTCAGTCTAACTTTGAAGGCAAATTAATCACTTTTTATGGCTGCTGTTTTTAGAAACATGTTGTTGTTGTTTTTTTGGGTGGGCCTCTTGATCCCAGCTTCTGACAGGAGGTGAGGGCGATTATGACTACAGAGCAGAAGAGGTTATGCTTACCTTTGGCGTCCAAGAGCCAAGTGATTGCGTCAACCGGTCTGCCTTGAATGTGACACGTGAGTCTTTCCTTCCACTGAGTCTTAACCTTGCAAGCAGACAAAGATATGTTTCAGACAAAGAGAAACCGAACTTTTGTAAAACATGGAAATATTCTTAAGGAAAGAGAGATATATCTGGAGGCTGGAGGAATGGGATTCAGTGGGTAGTATGTGATGGAGTCACATTCGAGCTACCCAGGTTCGAATCTCGATCCAGGTATAAACTATCACCCAGGTGCTTGGTATCGAGGTTGCTCGGCGTCGACGTGCGTGTGCAGTCCATTGGAAGGACGTTAAACTGGACGACTGGTCAACCTGCACCGGTCATTGGCTTGCGTTAAAGACTCCTCGACGTCTTTTGAAAAGAGTAGGCGAGTTACCACCGGAACCCTGAACAAATTACAAATTCCTGTCTGGACTGCGGGTCGCAAGTGGTCTGATGTTGTCGCAGGCTCCTTCACATCATGTTACAACACTCGCTCCCTCGGAGGGTGGTTGTGTTGTTCAGAATCTTATTCGTCATAAACAAGTTCACATTCCCATGTTGTTTGCACGTCGCATGTAAAACGCTGCCCTTGTGGCTACGAAGGACAGCCATGATATAATGGTGTTCGGATGAAGTCGGAAGCCAAGTGGAAGCATTTCTTGAAGATCTCGGTTTGGATGGTCACAGGGATTATGACAAATTATATTTCATTAATTTTTTTTTAATGATATAAAGCGAATGCACATTGAACAATGCCTTGTATTTTTGCTGTTCCTTGATTTAGTCCAGAAGTATGGTGAAATAATTGTGGGTTCGTTTTATCGTAAAAGCACCAAATTTCGGACAGAGATTGACAGTGACCTCCTGACAAATAAATGGATGGGGACACACTTGAAATTTATTCAAATTGGCCATGATCTCCAAGATGGCCACCGAGTGTTCTTCAAGTTTTGACTTTTATTAACATGTGGATTGTTGATCTCATCCTAAGCATTAATTGTACGTTTCATTCACATCTAGTTTGTGTGCAAGAGTCTGGGCATCAATTTAAATAAAATTGATAAATCCTGTAAACAATATTTAATTAACCCCCAAACCCCTTGAAGTTTTATTCACAGAGTCCGTAGGAAGGGGTTGATAAAACCGCCTTCCCATAAATCCTCCACAAATTGTCATGGAATATGGAGGTTTGTTTTAAGACTGGATTGTGCAATGCATGTTTGGATGAATTATTTCGTTGTGAAAACCAACCTTTCCCATCGTCATTGTTCCATTTTTGGAAACGTGCACACATGGTGGATCGAAACTTGACTTATTCATCTGCTGCGAAACGCCATCTCCTGTTTCTTCTCCAGCAGTTGATGTATATGTACAAGGAACTTGGACATGCGAGGAGGTCATTTGGCCCATCATGCCTGTACTACATCAACAGTACATTATAATTGAATCCCTCAGTTTGTTTACTTAATTTCACAGGGGGGGATAACAGCAGGACAGGTCTAGAGGCACCACCAGGGTGGTAGTTGTTACATTATATAGTACACTGAAGAAGGGATATAATTTTGGGTAATAAAGAGAAATGGGGACGGGGGGTGGGGACAGTCGGAATGACACGTAAAGATCTCCATAAGGGGAGTGGATGGACGTGCTTCCAAAGGTGCTATATGTCATGCTTGATGAAAATACTGGATATCAATATGGCTTTCAAATAAACAATAAGCATGAACAAGAAATCTTTCTCTCCACCCATACCTTCTTTCTATTAATCTGTCTGAATTAATCACACCACCGTGACTTAGTAATTCCACTAATCGTGCTGATCAAATGCGAGTGCCATAAAATGCATTTATATCTGCTGGTCTTTCTTCTTTCGCTCGACGACAATGTTGCATTTTACATTTCTCTTCTGATGTCAGCTTTCCTATTTGCTTTTCTTGGCTTTTACACCCAATTGCCATCGTGGAGTTTTGCGGCTTTGAGAGCCGAGGAAGGGGCCTTTTTGCATTAATTCCGAATCTCCTTCTCTGCGTCTCTGATATGATATCGAGCTTTAGAGATGATAGTGTTGCCATGGTTTTGAACAAAATGGTAATCACCATGGAACACTGTTTCAAACGGAAAAATTTGGAATATTTAACAATAAACTCAAGCTTCGTGGTCAAGAAAGACTAGTGTTGATATAAACTCTTGCAACTCCACTTGAACTTCATTGCACCCTGCCTATACAGCAGAATTATGTGGATCTATATCTGTTATGTCTATCTATATCCCTAATAAGGGCTGGCAGGATTGCTTAGAGGTAAGCACACTCGCGTCTAAGCTGTCTCGGCTGGGTTCGAACCTCGACCCAACTGTTAACTGTCATCCCGGTGTTTCACAGGCATGATGATTCATCAATGTGTGTGCCGTCTCTCAGATGAATGTTAAACTCGAAGCCCCGTCTGCTGGAATTAGTTGGTGGATGTTAAAGATCCCACGGTGTCCTTCGCAAAGAGTTGGCACCGTGAACAAGTTACAAATTCCTGCCTTAACTGCTTGGAAGGCAATGGCAAACCATCCAGTTATAACCCTTGCCACGAAGCTGCCCTCAGCAGCACCGACTCTAACAGAGTATGAATATCCTTGTTTGTGTCTCTCCATCTTGGATATATATTCTTTATATTCGGACACAAGTAAGGTTGTAGATCTGTCATTCAGTGAGGTTCTGGGTTTGACGTATCGAAGCCTCAATGATGGACGGCAAGCAGTATCAATGATTGCAAGAGAAGAATGCATTGCTAAGTGCACCCCACCAGTTAATAGCAAAACAAAAAAGGGAACTCATTCGATTACGAATGATCTATCTCTCTACCATAAATGTCCCTTTTCATTACATTTTTAAGCTTGGCCATGTTAGCAAGAGCTCACAACAGATTATGACTGAATTTGCCTGCAGGGAGATTTCTTTCTAGCCAGTGGGAGATCCGGTAGGCCTTGAGGGAGTTTTATTTTCGAGCATCTTTGAAGCTTTGGGATATACATGACGATATGGTTTATGCAGTAACTTTTGCTTTGCCTTCACTTTCTGTGTCTCAGCATCTGCAGCTGGAGGAACTCGGCATAGTGTTTGGTGTTCAACGGATGGGCATGTTACTGGAATAAACAGGCTACTATGACCCAAATTCTATGAAGCTTTTTGAGACATATTGGGGCTTGATCGTGAAGTTTTCAATGAGTGCTTCCAGCATAGTGAACTCCCTTTAAACTCTCATCGGGCTATGAATTCTTCTTCCGAAGAAGAGAGATCCTTAAGTTAGTGAAACTGGTGTCCAATGTCACTTTAATGTACAGACTGCAAGATTAAACCCAAATTATTCCCTAATCATGTTAAATGTGTTCTTGCCCAACTTGTCATTTCTGATGACTCTTCTTATGTACTTGGGCGTTTATTACAAGATTACCTTTCTACATGCGGGATTTATTTGAGGTTTGTCACACAAAAGGGTCGAATATTGATCTTATTCGTCTTGATCACTGGAAGCCAAAACGTTTTTGATAATGTAGGTCTTCACCATCTCATTGCTGTTACAAGAATTTGGGTTTTGTTCTTTTGTTAATATTGTGATGGCCACATGGGCGGATAACTTCAAACCCGGCATGTCTATAAAAAGAGCACAGACGCCGTTGACAATACTCATCACTGGCCAGATATTCACGCCCAGGGTCAGTTTACCTTACCTGTGAGATGAATGAAGCAGATAGGGAACCGTGCTTCCAACTACATGGTGGTTACTTAATTGGCTGAGTGAACCAACGCCAAATGATGCACCCGATGGGCTGCCACTACAAATCTGTACTCGGGCCAATCGTCCTGGGAGCACAACCTCAGATCAAACTAGATAACTCAAGACTCAAATCAACAATTTCATAAATTTATTTCACACAATTGAGTGGGAAATAACATGAGAAATGGCAGCTGGGGAGAATTCAAATGGGTTGATGGTGAGAAGGATGGTAGTTGGGGAATTAAAATGGGAAAGATGGTGGGAAAATGCAAAGGGTGGCAAAGCAAAGCATATTCAGATAACTACAGTACGTATACGTTCCCATTCCTTCTATGCAAATAATTCTGCCCTCGGATACCTTTAAACAATTACTTAGCACCTGTAAACTAGAGAGGGATCCAGACACCCACAGGAAGGACACAGAGAGTTTTGGAAGAGGGGAGAAGAGAGAAGGGGATGAAAGATAAGTGTGGGGTCTTTCACATGGCCCGGCGCACCTTCAGCAACCTCAGTAGAGGTGACTGGGCCCAATGCTCGGAGATTCCGGCTTGCCTCTCTCACGGTCCTTCTGTCCCTCCTGCGGCAGTGCCCGGTCATAGAGGGAAACTACGGGAGGTCCATTTTTCCAACGTGATGACCTGCGTGGCTCCAGGACATCTCATTACATTGGTGCAAGAGCAAGCAGCATCACTGAGGCAGCATGGCAATGTACTTGGTGCGGAGAAGGTGTGCCGGGTCCACAATTGTCAGTAAATGCCACAGAAAGTACAGAGAAAGAGAAGTGGAGAAGAAAAACCGTTGTGGTCCATGAAAAAGCACGTGTGTGGAAATGCCTCGAGTGGAGAGGAGTAACGTGTGGAAGAATGTAACGGAAGAGCGAAGCGGAATGAAAGTCAAAGCGAGTGGAAGGGCAGAACTCTGTCGAGGTTGATGGACTCGAGCAGAAAAGATGAAAGGTGGACAAAGCTCCAGGCGAAAAGGGCAAGGATGAAGGGCAAAAAAACAAAAAGCTTTGGCCCACGCATCTCTCCTTGTATTGTTTTTCCCCTCCCCTGTGCTGGCTACTTTGGAGCAACTTCTCCACCGTTGTGGCAGCACATGATTGGTGGAGCCTCGTCACGATGGCGTCACACCTCGGAGGAGCAGGAGTGGGAAGCTTTGCGGAGCCTTGAGAATCTTCAAAACTTGCTTTTATTCACTTGAGAAGTTTCGCCACTCCGCTGTAACCGTGCACTTGCATTCATTGTTATGAGGCATGGAATGAATGTGAAAGGGATTGAGAGTGTGTGTGTGTGTTGCGAGATGTAGACGATAGAGAAAATAGAGACGGTGAAAAGAACAGAAACTTAATACAGTACTAACTCACACTCACAATGCATATTTATCCCATGTGTACAATCTAATTTAATTGCTAAACAGAATACTAACATGTAACTGACTAATTTTTCATGTATGTGCTGTTCGGGTTAAGGTTATGCAGAATCGTTCTCTTGTTTTTTGTTTGTTGAAGGTTAAAGGTGATCTTTGCCCACCCTTTCTTGTAAATTGGGGTGTAAGATGGAGGTGTTCTCGATCTGGAATGCTGTATCGCCATTGAGCCATTGTTGTGGCTTGTATCTTGTCTAACGGTGACTCGGTGAAGCTGTCTGCATATGTGGATGATATCTGTGTCATTCTGCAGAACCAGGAAGATGTCCTTGCTTTACCTCAATGTCTTCCAGACTTTTCGTCGGCGAGTGATGGCCAAGTTATCAGTGTAAGAGTGTAACCATGCACCTCGGATCAGAGGAGACTTTCACTTCTCCTCTCTCACCTGGCAACCTAAATTGGACATGGTCTGGTGTTAAATAAATATTTAGGAATCTATCACGGAAATCAGGACTTTGTCTTAAAGAACTGGGATGGTCTGATTGATAAAGACAAAGATGTGCTTTTCTGTTTGACAAGGTTGCTTTGCCAAATGTCTTACTGGGCTTGGTGTTGAGCATTAACCACCTATTAGCCTCCTTGCATGATGTGGCACAAAATATTAGTTCTGCAACTGCTACAAGGAGTTATAGATTATATCAGGAAGGCTCTTGTTAATAGCTTATCTGGAATTGGAATTCTAGATAAGGTATTGTCCATCTGTCCATCTCCTATTCGACTTCTCTGGCTAAACCGCTGGCCCGATCCGGCTGAAATTTGGCAGCAACGTTCCGCTCCTGACTGGTAACAGGGATTGCAAAGTTCGTTCCAGTCACATGACTTTAAGTATGTTAAAATGGCCAACTTAGTAAATTTCTTCAAAAATCTTCTTCTCCAGACCCATCAGCCAGAATGTTACCAAATTTGGGTTACAACATTTGGACAGGGTGCTGATATTAAATTGCGGAGGCCAAGCCAATCACGTGACTAGAAGTGTGTCAAAATGGTGGTCACGCAAATTCCTTCCAAAATCTTCTTCAGATACACCATTCAAAATGCTACCAAATTTGGGTTACAACATTAGGCCAGGGTGGGGATGTTAAATTGCTGAGATCATGCCGATCATGTGAGCGGAAGTGTGTCAAAATGGTGGTCGCGCAAATTCCTTCCAAAATCTTCTCCAGATACACCAGTCAAAAATGCTACCAAATTTGGGTTACAACATTAGGCCAGGGTAGGGATGTTAAATTGCTGAGATCATGCCGATCATGTGAGCGGAAGTGTGTCAAAATGGCCGACTTATTCAACTTTTGGGAAAATCGCATTAATTCCTTAAAAAATCTTCTTCAAACCCATCAGTCAGAATGCTACCAAATTTGGGTTACAACATTAGGTCAGGGCCCAGATAAGCTACAGGTCCAGTGGTCCTTTGTTTTTTATTTTTCTGGATGGCAAGCTCTGGCTAAAACTACCTGTGCTGCACTTACCATTGACTGAATTAGGCCACGGTTTGATTGATATTAAATGCAAAATTATGACTTTCCATCGAGTTCCGTTATGATGGTTGCTTTATAAAGAGCCTCTTTGTTGGATACCCCTGGCATTTTTACTGTTAAACAGGCTTGAAAACTTGGTTATGGTAAAGAGGTTTTCTTTGTTGTTCTGAAGCATATTCATGTGTCCTTGTTACCTGTTTCATGAGAGTGCAGCATTTGCCTTTCAATGGGACCTGCACTACTATAACAATCAAATGTTTCTAAATGAGCCAGTCTTTAATTGTCCCTTCTGGGATTATATTTGTAATGACAGGCTATTCATGGAATATTTTCTACGTACTGGCTTGTCCAAGGTGGGTAATTTTGTGGATTCTGGCATAAACGGGTGGAAAGTGATGCTGCAGTTGCAACAACCATGGGTATTGGATCAGTTATGTCAGTTGTCAAAGTTTTATGGTAATTTGTTATCTCTCATCAGTATAATATCAGAATTAATTTATTCTTCTGATTCGGACACGGTCTCTGATTACTTGTCTTTTGGGTTCTTGGATGTATTGTTGCGGGGCCGGACGTCGGCCGTGAGCACGACCGCAAGATGGAGCTGCAAGTCGGCCCGACCGATCGCCCGGAATGTATAGGTCGTCACCCCAGATAACTCCGGAGCCGACGGGTCCTCTATCCATCTATCGGACCGAATTTCGCCAATGAGGTCGACCACGTGGGGTAGGGTCGATTGCCAATTTAAATTTACCTAAATACCCACGTGGTCCAACTACCGGGGA
>CM068955.1:115891504-115903757 GCA_035128595.1 Eptatretus atami
CTCCAGCCCGGAGGACAGTCGGGCTGAAGATCAGGGTAGGGTGAAGATCAGGGTAGGGTATATACAGGGTGTTCTACCTGGCCGCGAGCGCGCGGCTGGGCGTCCACTCCTTCCCGGAGCTCCGGTCACCGAAGGACGGACTAGCGCAGCCGAACCCAGCTGAGGTGAGATGAGGTGATCTCCCTCGACGAAATAGGGTCGCTCGCTCTAACGCGCCAGATGAGGTACCTCTGAAGCGCGAGATGCAGTCCGCCGCGAACCCGGGCAGAGAGCGCGTCACTCCAGCAGACCCAGGACACCGCACACTCATTTTTGCTCGTGCCGACCACACTCTCTTCGTCCTTCCTTGAGGGAGGGCCCTCTTTTTATGGCCACTCGCCTTCTCATTGGTCGGAACCATCGCGCGATTCCCTGGTCGCCCTCCATTGGACAGGCGCACGGTAGGCGGGGCAACTCCCACCCCCTGGCGGAGTCCCGAGCGGAGGCGTTTGTGGTCGCCCACCGCCTCACCCTTGACCGCGTGTCTAATGGCGATCGTGTTGAGTCGGAGACGGGGCGGGAAGACGCCCGCTCCTTGCCGATTGGCTAAGGAGGGACCCATGCCTACGCTAGACTCCGCCCACGCGCGCGCCTGCTGGCGAGCGCGCGAAGAATGCCGCGAGCGTCATGGCCTCAGGATGGAAGTGAAGATGGCGTTGTTATCGTTGGTGTTGTTAAATAAAAGAAAACCTGACTATTAAAATAACTTCACAGCGCATTTACATTTATTCACCCATTAGACTAGGGGATGGAAGCTATCTATAAAACACATACTTATCGAAATAACTAAGCTATAGGAACCTGAATGTCTGTGTGCTCATGGCTTCCAGATTCGCAACAGTATTTTTTAACACTGTTGCTAATCATCACCTATCCCTTATCCTTTTGATCTATTTTCAAAAACTCTTTACGTTTGGTGTATCAATGTCATTTTTGGTCAAATCCTTTAAAAACCTCAAATTGTCTCGATGGCAAGAGTATCTTCCCAATGCATCTCCTGATTAACCTAAATGGCAGGTCCTACACAAAGATCTGATTCCTAAGTTTGTATAGGATATTCGGTAGAGGTTGCTTCACTCAAACCATCAGCTGATCAAATGTCATTAAGTATCAGTGAATCCTGTCCCTCTTGTTGTGTAGAGGACACGTTATCTCATCCACTTCTACCTCTACTTCTGGTCTCTCTCCTCCCCCTCTAGTATAAGCTGATGGGATTATTAAAGGGTCAAAACCTAAATGATGAACAGTTCCCAACTGATCAGAAGGGCCATTGACTCGGTCATTTAAAGAGAAAACTCAATTAACTGTTTTCTTTCAAACGATTGAATGTTGTGAGGGATGTAAGTTTTCCTTTAGAATGGGTGGTTGTTGTCATTTCGAGTGGCTGCCTTGTTTGTACGTTATTGTTGTATGATTAATTATTTGCATTTTTATCTGTCTCAAACTGTTGTTTCAAAGTATAAGTACAACTTGAAGGAATTCTTCAGATCTTTCTCTCGTGCTTCATCGATTTAATTTGTTCTAAAAACAACTTGATTAGGCCGAGCGAAGCGAGGTCGAGTCCCTTTATTGCTGATACTTGAAACACCCTTCCAACCCATGCCTGCAGAAAACACTTTTTTTTGGAATGCTTCGCTTTTACCGTTCGAAGTTTCATGAATGTTTTTAATCTCCATGGTAGCCTCTCCTATGTCGATAGTTTCGTATCATTCACTCAAGCAGTTGCGGAGAAAACAAATTCAAAAGTGAATAAAGATGCAGTGAGGACGGAAAAAAAAAAGCGAGGGCCCGACCGATGTTCCACATCATAGTCAAGGATGGTTGTGGACGCCTATTAATAGTAGCAGGTCTTTCGGCACAATATTCATCCTATTGAAATTGTGGCTTTAAATTTTGCATCTTAATCGCAAGCAAAACCGAAATAGTAAGAACGCTAGAGTGGATTGACCAAATTTAGACAATGGATTGGGAGTAGGTTATCCTAATTTGCAGATGACACGAAGCTAGGAGGTAAGGTAACAGAAGGGGGGGGGGGGTGGTAGAATCTATAGAAAGCATAGATACTCTGATTGATTGGGCAAAGAGGCAGATGCAGATTAACACAAGTAAAGTATGTGCTGAGTTGGGGAAGAATAATGAAAATAGGGACTACACAAGGGCAATATGAAGTGTCACACAGGATATGAACTGGGTGGTAATACATATGGGGGTTGGGCAGGTGTGGGGGGGGGGCTAAACACAGAACAGTGCCAGGCAGCTAAAGGTAAAGCAAACAGGGTTTTAGGTTGTATTTGTAGATAGATGACTTTTAAATCAAAAGAGGTCATGATAATACTGCAGAGGAATTTTGTGAGACATCACCTGGAGTTGTGTTTAGTTGTGGTCACCCTGGCACCACATCTGAGGAAGGATGTAGCTGCCATTGAAAGGGTCCAGCACAGTGCACCGAGATTGATTACTGAGCTAGCTATATTCAGCTATGAGGAACGGCTAATAGAGACTGAACTATATTCATTACAAAAGAGGCAATTACGAGGGGATCTGAAGAGGATGTTTAAGATAATGAAGGGTATTGACTCGTCTATAGAGGGAACAAGTTCAGAGAGGTTTTTCAGTACAATGGACAGCGATAGGATAGCTTGAGAGTGAAGAAGAGAGTTTTAACGAATCAGGGGTCTTTCAATCAGAGTATTGTATAGTTAATGCAAGGAATTGTCTCCCTGGAGCAGTGGTGTTAGCTAACACTGAGGAAAGGTTTAAACTCGAGTTGGACAGGTGCTTGGAAGCATTGAGGATGGAGGGCTACATGAATGTGTGCGGGCATGATGAGCCACATGACCTCCTCCTGCACCAGACTTCCTTGTACTGTACAGTATTTCCTTGTATTAATCTCTTAAGGTAGTATGTATTTTGAATAGTTGTGTAATTACCTTCGCTGAAGGAGAGGGTATTGCATTTGGGTCCGTTTGTTTGTTTGTTACTTGCAAAATCGAAGATTTTTCAAGCATATTGGTCAGTCGATTTTGTTATTCTGTCTGTTTGTTTATCACATCCAGGTTTACAATTCTCAACCGATCGTCATGAAACTTTACCAAATGGTAGAGGTAGTCTCAACTGAGAAGCCCATTGATTTAGAGGTCAAAGGTCATCTTGAGGTCAAATTTCGAAAAATCGTCATTTTTAGATCCTCGTGGAGTATCTCTAAGTCTTACTCACGTTGTTGTTCTTGTGGACTTCTTTGTTTTACAGCCTACAGTTTTCATCGAAACTTCCTGAAACTTGGCGTATATATGTAAAAATACCCTGCGCAGACAGTAACGATCTCCGATTTTGAAAATTCCTCCTAGAAAAAAAGTTATGACGTCAAAATATCTCCGCTAATGGAAATCGCCTAAAAATTTATCTCCAAAACTAGGCAAGCTTTTTCAATTCTGTTTGCGGAAATCGAACAGGGCATTAGCAGAGATGAATTACCGCACATATGATGCATCACGATGACGTCATAGCAATTCTTATGACGTCATTCCTATTTTTTGACATTTTTTGTTTCACAACCCAGAGTTTTCATCGGATCTTCGTGAAACTTGCCATGTATATACAGAAAGCCCACGCGCAGGCAGTAACCATCTCCGATTTTGGAAATTCTTCCTAGAAAAAAAGTTGACGTCATAATATCGCCACTAATGGAAATCGCCTATACCATTATCTCCGAAACTAGGGAAGCTGTTTGAATTTTGTTTGCGGGAATCAAGCCGGGCATTAGCACAGATAATTTATCGCAAACCTGATACATCACAATGACGTCATATTCGTTTTTATGACGTCATCATTAAGAGGACGAGGATCTTAGCTCATTCGAGCTTGTTCATCTTGAAAAATGACTTGAAATTTGAACACGATTTACATATTGCGTCATTGGATTGGGAAACCAACTTTTTTTGAGATCAAAAGGTCAAAGGTTAACTCAAGGTCAAAAACTAAAATCATCAATTTCAATCTGAAAAATAATCAATTTTAATCCAATTGACCTGAGCTTTGATTAAGATTGTCAATTTTAATCTTAATCAAATGCACAATTTGATGTATCCATGGCAACCTTTGGAGAGGGAGGAGGATTTTGCAAGTATTGTGCTCTACACGACGTCCTTTTGTTTGTTTGTTTGTTTGTCCGCACAGAACTTTTGTGTCTTCCTTCACAACCATCGTCGGATTGAGGCAAAATCTTCACCAGATGTGCAACTACGCATGTAGAATGTTTTAATAATTATGACATCGTAGGTCACGTGGTGTGGCAGCCATGTTGGAAAAACAAAACTTTGGACTTCTGCATCTCTGAAACTGCATTAAGGAAAAATTTGAAACTTAGCACACGGCAAGTACTCCTCATGGGGAATAAGTGTGAATTTTTTAAAATTATGTCATAGGTGCCGTTGTTAAGACTCATAATTGCATATGTAAAATGCTACATCTGATCAGTATGAAAATATTTGAGGGTCATCTAGGGATAAAATGGTCCACAGAAAATTTTTTATGTCATTGGTCACGTGATTCGGCAGCACATATATATAATATATATTTTTTTTTTTTTTTTCTTTAAACCTTCAAAAATCTTCTTCTCTGAAGTGGCTGAACAGATCGAGGTGAAATTTTTACACGTATGACTGCCTGTCCATGAGGAACAAAAGGTTCACACATGAGGTTACATGGTTTGGCAGCCATATTGGATTTACCCTAAAACCGATAAAAAAATTCTTCTCCAGAAAGGCTGGACAGATCGAGGAGAAACTTCACACAAATGTTTCCCAACCCTTGGGTGTACAAGTTTGTTTAGGAATGATCGATAGGTCACATTGTTTGGCAGCCATATTGGATTGAAAAAAAAAATTAAATAATGTTTTCTGTGGAACCACTTAATCAATCGACGCGAAACTTGATATTTATGATCGAGTAAAGATGGGCAATAAATATTTTATATTTCAACTTGATCAGACACATGGTCTGGCAGCCAGAATTATTTAATTTTTTTAATCTGGGTTTTTATTTTTTGAATAAGGTTCACTTGGCTGTGCCTGCATGGGTTTGAGGGTAGAGGAGTAGCAGCTGAAATGCGAATCCTATCCAGATTCCTCCTGAGGACTTAATCTTTGCTTTTTACTTGTTCGTGTTCCTTCTGATGACTCCAATGCAGGACTATACATGTTTGGTCTTCCATTTTATTTGAATTGAATATATTTTAATCCCATTCTAAATTCAATTGAATCTTAATTAAAAACGTCATAGGTCAGGGTCAGGTGTCCAATCAAAGCGGGGCAGCTTAGTACCCGGTCATCACTGCCAGCAGTTATAAAGTGGCAGTTCTAATTATGTCTCTTATTAATTACACAACACACCAGTACACAAATACCACACAAAGTACACCACACAAAACCACACAAAACAAGTCCTGGCGAGGGTCTGCAATCTCTGATTGCTCGTTTTTTGTTAATTCGTGCAATGAGCCAAACTCGATGAGTATATAATTTTCTGCCATATTTGGAATGCTACTAGCAATATTCATCATGGTTGCTCAAGACTGCCATTCACCTGTGATGTGAAAACAACCTGAGAACAATAATTTGTATGGAGTATCGGAGTTGCTGACCCAGACAGCAACCACACTCTGTTAAGGGATAGCCAAGAAGATCAGACCACTTGCGACCTATGGCTTGAGGCAGGAATTTGTAATTTGTTCACAGTGTCAGCAATAACTCGCTTACTCTTTGCCAAAAACACCCAAGGATCTTTGACATTCACCAATGCCTTAGTGCTCGCAGATGGGTCCATTGGCTGAATGACCATCCAATGGATAGTACACACATTGACACATCACCTTCCGTGTGAAATACCAGGGTGACCATTTATAGTTGGGTCGAGATTCAAACCCAGACAAGACAAGCAAAAGGTGAGTGCGCATACTTCTATGCCATCTTGTTAGCCCCAATCTTCAATCAATTTCAACCAATCAATTATGGCTCACTTTGAAATGGATAGTTTATGAAAGGAAATGGCATTGAGAATTAATCATTTTACTTGACTCTTCTTCTTTTTCTAATTCCTTAACACCAATGGATGCCACAGATTCCAGGAACTTTACCCCATTTCAACCGGTTCACCGCAACCTGTGTTTCCACAAGCGAAGGTGGATCACAGTTGATTGGAGGGTCAGCAATAGGGATAGTAACACAGCTGATATCCAACTCAACAGCTGGTGGATCAGCCTGGTACAGCTGCTCAAAGTAACCAACCCAGAGGGCCTTCACTTCAAACTCCTCTGTCAAGAGCCCACCACCTTCCGCTCAAACTGCAGTACACCGAGGGACGGGCTTGGAGGAAGGCAATGCGCAAATTCCTTTGTAAGCAGGACGAGAATCACCTGACAAGAGATGATGCTCTACCCCTTCACAGATTATTCGCACAACGGCCTCCTTGTCCAACCTCAGCACACATACAGTTTTACGTCTCAACTCCCTGAACAGCTCAGCTCTGCAATTAAGCCTGGCCCTGCAACTCTGGTGAATGGTATCTAGTGTCCCTTGAGAGACAAAATTCTTCTTCGCACCACAGTGAGTTCCAAGACATCCACTGGCAACATAAAGGATGGTGGTCTTGAAGGCACTCCACAACTCTTCAGGATTCCCCAAAGCACTCAGACCCCCCAAATCCCCACTCAGTGTGTTTGCAAACTCCTCAGCTACCCTCTCATCCTCGAGCTTGACAGAGGAGTACCAGCTGTCTCTATTGGGATGGTACCATTTTCCCGGATTTCAGCTGCAACTTCAGAGTTGCTACCACAAGCGTGTGATCAGAATTGAGGAACTGAACACTCCGATATACCCTAAAGTTCTGGATCATCCTCCAGTGACCATCAACGAGCACTTGATCAATCTCCTTTGCCACACCTACAGCGGTGGAAGTCCAGCAATGAGCTTGTGGGTGCTGAAACCATGAACCAGTCATCCTAAGTCCATGACTTCTGGCAAAGTCAAGGAACTTGGTGCTATTCTGGTTCACAGTTCCAGACCCATGGGGAACAACACATGTCTCATCACCATCCCTATCAGTTCCAGTCGATACATTGAACTCCCCCAAGACAAGACGAGTATCTCACCTGGGGCACTGATCAACGACAGACTCGAGCGTGGCATCGCATGCATCCTTCACAGTGAGATCACTCGCCTCAGTCGGAATATACACAGAGACAAGGGAAATGACACCCAAGCAGTGACGAATCCTTTCTCTCATAATACGCTCGTTGACTGGTATTACCTCAATTATCATTTGAGTCAGCTTATTGGACATAGCTGCAGAAACTCTTTGGGCATGGTAACCATCAGAGCGACCAGACCAATAGTAGGTGTAACCACCTGCCATGATCTTGCCACTATCAACTGTCCGAACCTCAGAAAGTACTGTAATACTGATGTTCAAATGCTAGAGCTCAGATGATGACAGAGACCGGTGATCATCCTCTCTTAGGGATAGGACATTCTAGACACCCACCCAAAGGGACCGCCTCAGGTTAACTCAAGGAGTCGCCATCTGTTGGATGACACCTTAGCACCACTCTGCCAGATACCACTGCATTCTGACCCAGGAAGTTTACCCCGTGATTTTCCTCCTGTCATCAAAGAATGGGGGTCCTGAAGGCTTTGCCCCAATCCCGTCATCCGATGAGCTGCCCTGCGAAGGGCAGCAGCACAGGAGGTACTCCCACGGAGTGGGTTTTCAATTTTCTTTGTGTTTTGGGTTTTGCGGAGTGAAGGCTTTTTCGGTTGCTGGAATGCAAATCCTGCCACCAACCTCCTCAAAAAAGTAACCCAACTCCAGGAGGACATACGCAGACACAGTTCGGCACTAGATATGGATGGCTGTTGGCTCACAAGAAGCTCCTCCACCCTTGGACAGGCTTTGTTTTTAATCCTGCTGGATGTCCATATCGTACACCCTCCTCACCAGGAAACCTGGTGGTGGAGACGGTTTAGTCACCGACAACCCATCCGTGAAAGAGGTTTGTCCAGGTTTACATGGTACCAGTCGCAAGTCACAGATCTAATCTGGCCTGACCTGACAATAATATTAGTGGTGTATGCTTCAACATTGTAAGCAATAACGAAATGTGCTTCTCCATTGTGTCGGGTCGCTCATCTGCAGTGAGCACAAAAAGGCACTTGTCTTCGGATATTTTCATTTCTGGACGCTTTCTGACAGTTCTGTGCTCCCTCGCTCCCCCGGTGTATCAGCTTTGATGTCCATTGTTACATGAAATTTCATCTCTCTACCTCACCCAGAAGGAACTGAACAATAAAGTCGGCCAGTCAGTGAGTCATTAGAATGAGTTCGTTACATATATATATATATATATATATATATATATAATATATATATATATAATATAATATAATATATATATATATATTTGGTGCTGTTATGCCTGGTGTTAGCTTAATGGTGAGGGTGGTGGGTTTGGTATCCGAGGATCCTGAGTTGAAATCACACTTTGCTGTTGATTTAATACCAGGTGAGGTTGACTCTGCCTGTCATCCTTCTGAGGTCGGCAAAATGAGTGTCAGCATGCTGGTATACTGTGTCTGAGTGGTGACCTGTCCAGGATTGTGCCCAATAGCCAAGAAGACTGCTTCGGCAGCACCAACACTCTGCACAGAGTATGGACCCGAAGGATGGATCTGGATGTTGGGACTATACCTTTTTAAAGAAGAAGAAGGTGCTTCCAACCAATAGTAAAAACTAGATCAACTCCTCCAATTTGAGCAAAAATTGGCAAGAGCAGACCCGTCTCGGGTGACATTTCAACAACTTCACAACCGGCTTCCTCAGGACAATTAATAACCCCGAGCCTCAGCACGTGTGCAGTTTTTATTTCGATGCGAGCTCTCATTTCTGGTCAATGCTGGTGCTCATTTCTGGTCACATGCTGGGCTCATTTCGGTCACATGCTGGGCTCATTTCGGTCACATGCTGGTGCTCATTCCGGTCACATGCTGGTGCTCATTTCGGTCACATGCTGGGCTCATTTCCGGTCACATGCTGGTGCTCATTTCGGTCACATGCTGGCGCTCATTTCCGGTCACATGCTGGCGCTCATTTCCGGTCACATGCTTGGCGCTCATTTCCGGTCACATGCTGTGCTCATTTCCGGTCACATGCTGGGCTCATTTCCGGTCACATGCGGCGCTCATTTTTTCGGTCACATGCTGGTGCTCGAGGTCAAATGGAAGAGTACTTTTTAAGTTTATTTTGCAAAACCAAAATAAACGCCAAATTACATCATTGATGGGGTCCTCTGCTCTTTTTTGTTACCAAGCTCGTTGACTGACGTATTACGTGAAGAGCCGGGAGGGTGGTCTAACTGGGAAGATGGTGGACATACCCACACAATATACACCTCTGATGCAAATGGCAAAAACTGGATGGTGCAAACGGCTGGATAAGGCAAGCAACAAACAACACACCACATTCACATATGCACAACACCCAACGAGAACCCCAACACTCGCACAACCAACACCTCATCATGCCCAACCCAGACACGAAACCAGCTGTGTTCCTGCCCCGGAAACACAAAAACAACAACAAGCGCACACACTTGTTCACCCACACAATACAACACCAGATCACATGTAAGTAAAAACAAAAAATAGAGCAGAGCACCCCTTCAATGATGTGATTTGTTTTATTTTGGTTTTGCAAAATAATATAAAAAGCACTCCTCCATCTGACCTCGAGCATCAGCAATACCGGAAATGAATGGTCAGATGAAATAAAAACCGGATATGTGCCGAGGCTCAGGTCTATTGTGCCTGAGGAAGCCGGCTTGGAGTTGGTGAAACGTCACCTGAGACCAGGTCTGCTCTTGCTTTTTGTTCAAATTATTCAGTCAATCTAGTTTTTTTTCACTTTTTGTTTGAAGCCCCTCTTCTTCTTTCAAAAAAAAAAAATACAAAAAATGTATATATATATCAGACGCACCTCCTGACTGTTATGGTGAGCATTGCCTGGATTATGTCTCACAGGTAAAAACCACATAACTCCTCACACAGTAAAACAGGACATAGTCCTACACTAACCAAGATAAGATATTCTAATTTTGTATTTTTAATTAATTTTCTGAAATTTGTGGAATGTGTTTTTCACATGGACATTCTGGGTTACGATGTGTAAATAAAGATGAAAAAAGTTTGATTTAATGCAATTTAATTCCAGGCTATGAGGCAACAAAAGGTGAAAATTTTGAAAGGGGGTGTTTGACTTTCTATCGGCACTGTATACTGGCGGGGTACACTGACACATTGTGTGAGCAAATGAACCGTGCTTGCCATTGTCTCGGGTCGCTCACCTGCATTTCATTTTTCATTTGTTTGTTTTTTCATTCATTTATATTTTCATTTTCGGATGCTTTCTGACGATTCTGTGATTTTCTTTTTCCTGGTGTATCGGCTTCGATGTCCATTGGCACACAAAATTACCCTGCTTCCCCATTGTCTTGGGTTGCTCACCTGCATTTATTTTTTTCATTTACCTTTCATTGATTTATACTTTCATTTCCAGATGCTTTCCAACGGTTCTGTGATTTTTCTCAGTGAAGCGGCTTCGGCACACAAAATTACCATGTTTCCCCATTGTCTCGGGTTGCTCACCAGCATTTGTTTAATTATTTTTCATTTACTTATATTTCTATTTGAAGATGTTGTCTGACGATTCTGTGATTTTTTTTTTTCCTGGTGTATGTATCCTCTTTGATGACCATCGGCACGCAAAATTTCAACTTTCCATGTCACCCGGAAGATACAGATCTTTAATATCAGTCAGTCAGTCAGTAGTTATAAAGAGCTGAAATATTGCTAAGGGAGTATGCTTACACATTCGAAACATGTTTCCCCTTTGTCTCGGGTCGCTCACCTGCATTTGATTTTTCATTTCTTTATTTTCATTTATTTATATATTCATTTGTGGATGCTTTCCGATGGTTCTGTGATTTTTTTTTGCTTTGTGTATCAGCTTCGATGTCCATCGGCAAACAAAATTACCACGCTTCCCCATTGTCTCAGGTCGCTCACCTGCATTTTTTTTATTTTTTTTCATTCTATATTTATATATTTTCATTAATGGATGGTATCCGATGATCTGTGATGTTTTTTTTCCGTATACTAGTTTTGATGTCCATCGCACGCAAAATTTCAGTTTTCACGTTACCCAGAAGGTACCGAATGTCAGTCAGTCAGTGGTTATAAAGAGCTATATATGTACATGTATATATATATATATATATTATTTTATATATATATAATATAATATTATGTATACATATATATAATATATATATATAATATATAACACTCTACCAGTCAAAAGTTTTAGAACACCCACATTTTTCGAGTTTGTACTGAAATTTAAGCAGTTCAAGTCCAGTGAAATACCTGAAATGGTACAAAGCTAAGCGGTAAACTGCCAGAGGTTAAAAAAAGTTTAGGTTACCAAAAACTGAAAAATAATGTAAATTTCAGAGTTGTTAAAAAGGCCTTTATAGGGAAAAAGTAATGGGTTAGCACTGCAGCTGTTCTGCAGCAATGGAAGTAAATTAAGCTTGAAAGTTGATGCAAACAATTCTTACAGGTGTCCCAACTTTTGTTGATAGTTACAAAACAAACACTCTCGTCTGTATAAAAGCAGTGTTGGAACAGACTGTTGCTACACCCTCTGAAGCATTATTTGGACAATATTGCACTTCAGGAAGTAGAATGTTGCGATCATAATGGCGAGAAAAAGACAATTAACAAAGGAAGACAGACAGAACATTATCTATCTATATATTACTAAAACTCTCAACCTGTATGAATGTATGTATGTATGTATGTTCCTGAAATACAGCTAAAACGGTACACGATAGCGCAAAAGTTTTTGGCCCACCTTCCTCACCATTCTCCTGTGGTGTGCAATATCAAGTTTCATCAAAATCGGGAACGAAAAAAATTATAAAAAAATCAATTCCCGATTCAGTCAAGTACTCTTCGTGAGAATTTGATCAAAGCAGACAATAGAATAGAATTTGATCAGCGGTATAGTTCGCTGGAGCTATCTTTTCTTTCTTAAAATGATTTATTAAAACATCTCAAACATTTAGTATAGACAAAGAACGATTTATTTTTAAGCATAAAAT
>CM068955.1:115926056-115949702 GCA_035128595.1 Eptatretus atami
TGTGGCCAGCACTTCTTCTCATCAGATACCAAACTAAAATTGTAGGGGTTCATCGTGATGAACTGCATAGACTTGTATTTGCTTGTGCAAGTTTGAAATAAAATCGGACTATGCATGACTGAGAAATGGGTTGGGGACACATTTAAAGTAAATGGCCACCAGTCGGCCTTCATTGGATCTGAATCTTGAAAAACGAATGACGTGCATATGTTAAGCCATCATTCATTATCCCAGAGTGCCAAGTTTGACCAACAGCTAGTAAATGCGTGTCTGAGATAAGTTGAGGACGTGTTCAACATTGGGTTGACTAAGATCATAAACATGATTATCCTGTTTCAGGAACGAGAATGTTTTGGATGAGGATCCTGGTTGATGATACAGCATTTTTTAAACTACACACGAGCTAAAGGCCAGGTCTTGTGCCATACTTGGGATGCTGATGTTGCACCAAAAGAAATTAGGTGCATTTCAATATAAAGCCACTGCATATTTACATGATGCTTGTGAGCCAAAGTTGAAACATCGGTACAGCCATGCATGTCCGAGAAATGGTTGAGGACGTGTTTAACCATTGGGGGTTTTTTTTTACAACTAAAAAATGCCGTTAGTCGGCTTAGACTTGGACTGCTGATCTTGGGAAGAAAAAAAAATGACTGCATATGTGAATAGTTCAGTTAGCCACACTGTTGTGAACTGTGTGCTAAGTTTATAGAATACATCTGGTGTACAAGTCAGGACTCAGATGTTGATGTTCGAGGAAGAAACTCTTGGATGTCATTGGGGACATCCGTGAAGGGAGCAGGTTCAATAACAATGGCACCAGTCAGGTAATTTTTTGAGGCTTGAAGGATTGAGTAGTTTTGAACCAAGGCACTCGTACAGCTCAGAAGAAATGTTTGGACTTTGACAGGGGGGCGGGGGGGTCAAATAAAATGGCCACCCAGTTGGTCATCTGGATCACGTCGACAAAAAGTGATGTGCAATATGTGTTGTCTTTGGTGACCAAGTGTGAATAAAATGTCCATAATGTCAGGGTATGGTTGCGGCCAACACGCCAGCAAGGACATGAAAATCGGAACCCAAATATATAAGCCCGAAACGATGGGCTAATAACCAAATAGATAGTAACTTACCCATGAGCACACAAAACAACAATGCGTATCGGCTTATGTGCATATATCATCTACATCGATTGTATTCTAGGAATTGGATCAAATGTCAAATTGCAAATGGGCCACTTAGGACTTACAGCCACACCAGTTAGAACCTTATAATAATGTGCCATACGTACAAATATACGTGCTCGCCCTATCATGCAATGGCAGCTCATCCGAATTAAATAATTAAACGGGAAAAGTCGCGACGTATAATGCCAGCACGTCACACGACAGGCCAATGGCGTTCGTAAACAAAGCTGACCTAGACGAAGACGAGATCCGGCGCAGCTAGACAGAACCAATGAACATATGGAAGACTCTGATATTTCTATAAAGTTGTCAAACATAGTAGTAAATGCAATATAACACACTTAGATACGCTCGCAAAAACAAAGAGCTGAGACAAAACACCTCACTCAAACGGACAACAGGACTCATTGAGAAACGGCGAACACTTATTAATTTTGTATTGCTGCTTAACAATCTAGATACAGATTGATGTTAAGTTTACTCTCAGATTCATATGTTAACATTCGGCTATGGGGGAAAAAGTATAGACACAACAACAGGCATAGGCAAAAGACCAGACTGCACAACAAACGAAATACAACACACTAGTAGTAACTTACCAAAACGGAGTGACACCAAAGATCGGGCGAACTAATTATCATACAATCAGGTCCATCAGCTATTCTTGATAGGTCTACACCAAGTGTACAATCAGGATACCTACAACATAATTTCTTTAACTAATGGCATACACGCATACGTGATGGTTGATAAAAAAAAATTCTAACTCACTGTGCTGCAGGTGCGCCACTCATCACATGATAGGTATTTCACATCGGTCAGAAAGGCAGGACGGGATATTATCGAAAGTGTGTTGGTTGGTGAAGTAAATACTCTCTGTGAAGACCCAAGTTCACAGTGCTCCAAATTGTGGCATCCCCTGACCTCTGCGTGCCGTAGATATAGGATACACCCAAGATGAACACATGAACGCAAAATTAAGTGAGGTAGGCTTCACAAGAACGATAACTTACTGCTGGAATGCTCTAAGCAGTAAGATAATGTATTACGACGACAACGTATTCATTTTTACTCAGGAAGTGAGGCTGGATCTCTCGAGCACATCTCATGATCACATAAATGTCATAGGATGTTTACGCTCATAGTTCTTCCTGAGTATGACATTAGGCACGTCACAATACAGGTTGGTCCTTTGTTCGAAAGCCACCTTCGCTGGCGGCATTTTTTCTCACACCAGTCATGAGTTTACCATCGAACGGGACTGTGCACCTTCAGCACGATAACAGAAAAGACGTGCCAAAACGTGTATGTAGAAGTAAGGGTGTTTGTGTCCTGACTCATCTGGAGTAGTAGAACAAGGGCGCTTATCATAGGGTGCATTTGCCGCTTGTTAGTCATGTTACTCCTTTAGTGCAATAGGTTACTCTATAACTTTCAATGTCCTACACCGGGGTTGGGTTGCCCAATTTCCGTCTTCCCAGCAGTAGCATAGGGCAGGAATTTGTAATTTGTAGCATGGTGCCCCAGTGATTAGCTCAACACTACTCTATTGTCATAATGAGTCACTCATAAATTGTTATTCACTCGTGGGATTGTTCTAAATGTCCCACAACTAATGCTGGCAGATCAACGTGGGTAGCCAGCTGTAACAGTCCATGTAATCGTTCGCGTGTGCCGCACGGGACAGGCACACACGGCATTAGATGAATCAAACCCACTCCAGGATGACAGTTCTAATAGCCTCGCTCAGACTTAATCATGACTGCAACATGGTATAGATTCCAGCCTAGGACCACAAGAATGTCGATGGCGTATACGTAATCTTTTGGAATGGATAGATAATGTTGTAAAGGACGGATGGTAGGTTTAGTCGTGACCCGTACCAGAACCACATCCTATAATCTTGAGATCTTACGCGTGCACTGGCTTGAAATCATGCTAACCTAAAACGTATGAAATATAAGCTATATCTGTGATCGTATAGGCTTAACACATATTGAATAAACACTGTAAGGGTACACCACTAAACCTATTTACGACAGAAAGACACCAAGACGGCTATTATGTCACTAACTAAGATAGATATGAAGACAATGCTTCTTACACACAAATATTCTCGATTAGACTGATAGGAAAGAGAAGGTAGGCTATACCACCCAGCTATACATTCTTGATTCTAAATAAAAATATTCAAGTACATCATCGTGAGACTACGTTGTTTATCAGGAGAAGACCATTTCATCATAGAACAAACACAAGACTCAAACAAGTTGAAAACATTCCCGTAAAAGATCACATCACTCTAGTGACTCTGGATATGTCAGACCGAATAGTAACTTGAATGCTCAAGGATCGCTTCAAGAAGACCATAGAACTAAAAATGCTCCAAATAAAGTACCAAGCCTGAGAATTGATAAGCTATGTAAAATACAAGTACGGTACAAACTGGTGACTCCAATGTATATAGAATGTATCTGCACACTCATGCCTTCTATGTAGAAATGATCTATTCGAGATGCAATTTAAATCGTCATTACGTTGGGGGCCTCGTCTCGGCGCACTGGTTTGGCAGATTAATCAGATCAAAAGCTAAGTCATCAGCCTCTCCACAATAGTGGACTTATCTGTTGATACAGGACGCTAGTATAACTGAATACATTCCAATAATGGAACACAAAGTGAATGAGATAAGAGAACCAAACTCGAGCAATACTTGATATAAACAGACAGTTTGATCTCTATGAAGCAAATTATTTTTATCAATGAGCAGAACTACACAAATAACTAGGATGGGAATCTCAACGTATTAAGCGGCATATAGGAAAACGCAGAGGAGTCGGTACCCCACATCGAGACAAGAGCACACACATACTGCTCAGAGAACCGATATATAAATATCTCTATATGCTAACTATTATGGAATACACAAGACACCAAGACCGGGCTTTTAAAAGGCTTGAACTCATCCACCTATACACACTCCATAAATAGACTGCATCACAGGAAAACCAAACCCACAGCGCCAGCCATAGCCTCCACTTCACTCATAATATTAAGCTCAGCATACATACACAACCATACAGTGACCATGCCAACTGAAGAACTCAAGACCAACACCTCACTCACCAAACACATCCATAACTCCATCATGACTCACTCAATGATGTCTAATCTGTTTCAGCACAATGTCACTACTTAGTGATATAACAGATATCAGACTTATCGGGTGAATAATACCGTATACCAAGGTAATGAAATAGTTGTTTGGATAGACGAAACGATAAATCATAGCAAAATACACTACAGAACGCAAAACATAAATAACAGAATCACTCTAGAAAGCCAATTACATCAAAATGACAACAACTAATCACAAATATTGGGGAAGACACAAAATCAGAAACAATACAATAACGAGCACACAAAAAACTACGATATGGTAATACCATAGGGCTGCTCCGGATGTACACACAACATTGGAAAACAAGCAGGATCAATAACATAGTAAATATCGAACGTTACTAGCGATAGAGACATCCAAACAACGCTCTAATATCAAAACACCGGATAAATCACAGAAACAGTATGAGAAAATGAGAAATCCAATAACAAATTTAGAAAATATGAATGAAACTAGAAGACTGGGACACACTCGATAAAGACGATTGATACGCCATATCAGATATACGGATAATTATAGACTAACGCGGACCTCTCCGCGGGCCTCTAGTTAATGTCCTAGAACTCCCCGAGAACCAGATTCAAACAGACGCGTCTAAAAAATATAACATTCATTATGTAAAACCCCAATTTTGGTAAAAATCCCATCACCCACGAAAACCAATAAGGATTTTATTCAACATAAATTATCTATAAGTATCACTCACAGTAGAGATTTATATGCTGGCTTATCTTCTCTCCAAGAATAGGTTAAGATTATAATCCCACGACATAATACCATTAAAGAACAGGTAGTATTTACTATTTTATCTAAACTCGATCATGGATCTTTCAGGACACGAATGTATATATATTCGCGGAGCAGTGGCTGCTATCTTCGACGAAACTTCAGAGTTACAGAAAAATTCGAATCCAACAATCACAGGTCATGCAACTCACTATCACCTTTGATCAAACATAATCCCTCACACCTTCGCCAAGACCCATATAAACAATTGGATCACATATAACTCATACTTTGAATTACAAAAACAATCCAATTATAAATATAATCATACTTAGTACATTAAAGTTGCACAATTAGGATCATATAAAGTAGCTGTTTAAGTCATTATCACATGTGGGAACAGGAAAACTTACATAACCAAAACGCATCATAGAATTATGGATAGGAATACCACCAAAAGGACGGAAATAAATACGCGACTGATATATAAACATAGTCACGCGTAGAGGCAAATAAAAAAAATAATTCATAAAACTCAACCACTGGCACGCACCAGATAATAACATATAATTGACCATACTCCCTTCACGTACAAAAATCCAATAATCCTTGCAACACGTACCCCACACTAAAGATCGCAACCAAGCCAATAACCCCATCCTACAACTGATATCTTACTTAACTACTCACATAAATGGAACTACTGTTTTTAACCACCAACAAATCTCTACAACCAAAAACAAACAAACCCAACTAACAAAAATACCCCTAACTTAGCCTTCCCTCATGGACCATATACAAAACCATCTGTCCTGAATTGGAGGAGGCATGTGTTCGTCCCCAGAATTTTTGAAACTCATTGGTCCAGGACTCGGCAACTGTAATTCTAATGTTACATATTCCATGTGATTTGTCGCAGGCAGGCTGACCCACTCCAGTGAGCCGTCCCCTCACAGAATAGGATAGGGCACAAACCCTTGCAATTCTAAATTCCTAATCGTCCAATCAGGATGTGGCCTAGGGTTCGGTGATTCGCACCAACAGAAGGGCTTATCCAAACTACTGGTGAAGAACAACATGGAAAATCCTAATTAAAATTTAATATAATTTTTTGTTTGTACGTGTTTGTTTGTATTGTTGCGTGTTTTTTGTTGGTTTCAAAGACCACTGGGGACTGACAAACCACGATTAGTGTTTGGCACACAACAGAGACCGACAGGCTCGAGAATTGCTGCTAAACAAAGAAGATATTTATCAATCCAACCATCGAACAACATCATTATAACCAACATTAATTAAAACCGATCCAAAACATTCTACATACAAAAAAAAAAACGAAAAAACAAACAACATCACATCGATGTTCGGAAAATACAAAAATGCCACCAAACCGTGGACTATATATTTTTGGAAATAACTATGGCTCAGCCAATAATAAAACATAATCATGTAATGTACATATATACACAAAAACAAAACCATCACAAAAAACCCTAAGTATACAAAGTTACATATCATACTACATTAGCTACACTTAAACAGAGATTAGTCAAGAAAAAAAGATCTTAAGAAAAATAATGACATCCATAGGAGAATGAACGAGCTACAGCGAACGGGACAAAGAATTCTTATCGAATTCCAATTATAGAGTTAGATGTCGCACTACTGAAAGCACATATGAAGACAACTCTATAATTATAAAACCCAGATGATAAAAAGATCGCTGATTTCGCGGCCCTTCTTGTAATCATTTTTAACAAATAAACACTAAAGGCAATAAAAAAAAAACAAATACAAAAAAAACACTTCAGCAAACCCAGACTGTAAAACAATATAATATAAAAAAAAACAATAACACCCTCAAACAACACCTTATCAATAAGAATCTCCTAGTCTATTGGTGTCATATACCACGCCAACTCCAGCAAATTATCATACCCAACAATTTGTATATCCACCCTCCAACGCACACCCACATCATATCAAAATCATTCATCCCAAGAAAAGAACAATTTTAACGATATATTTAAAACAAACAACAATACACACCTCACCAATCAGAATACTGGTGGATTAGTCCAGGCAGCGTAGTCGATCTTATCAGATCAATTGTTTCAAAATTTGCATAAAACGGCACCAAACTTGGTACACATGTACAATAAATGATTCCGAACAATTCTAGAATGTGGAGCCACACCGAGATTGTGCTTGGTCAGCCAAAGCTGCAAATCACATACCAATGGACACTTTTCATCCACCCACTACAGCATTGCTGCGACTCTATCCATCTGTTGTGCACCACTACCACACAGCACACGACTCCACCCAATCCCAACCAGTGTACTCCTGATAATAAATTCCCTGTGCATACAGCTTACACATATGATAGATGCCAGGATTCACCGGGACGTGCAAATTGAAACAAAGTAAAAGGGACAGTTGGACAGCATAAAAGCACATTGCACATATACTCCTACGGAGCACCAACTCCTAGACAATATTGTTCAGAATACACTTTATTCTCATGTTGTACCCATTTTAGGTGCTTTTTATGCAAATTGAAACAATTTGGTTTGCTAATGCCTGCAAGTAACTAGATTTGGGACATGATATGTGAAATCAATCATTTCCTGACCCTAAACGCTCCAACACCCCCTGTGACATACACCCGAGCAACCTACACTCCAACTATATATACATTAATACAAATACAAAAACTCAAAGACTACCTCCAAGGATAAAATAACAACTCACAAAAGAAAAACAAATAAAAATTAAAAAAAAGCTCGTGGAAATTAAATAAGAATAAAAAAAAAAAAATAAACACCACCCCTGAAATAAAAATAACAAAACCGACTAAAGTCAGACACCATGGCATACCGTTTTACAGCTATCTCTTAATTAACCAAATCCCTTTCAGACCAACTTTAGGTGAATCTACAGTCACCCCCCAAATACACTAAATCCAAAAAAACACAAAACTGAAAAAATCATATCCCCAAAAAAAAAAAAAAAATAAAACACCACCATCGTCGAGTAAGATAACATACCAAAAAACCAACACAAAACCAAGAACATACCCACATAAAAAAAAAAAACAAAACAACAAAAATAGATCACCAACTGTCACCCCAACCCAACGCTACTCTCGACCTTAACAAAATACACTCCAACCAGTCAGATCGTGCTCTTAAAGCACTCCGTAGAGATTGACCAGCACCCACGCGTCCGCTCCCACCAACCTGACACCCACCATTAGTTTGCATCCATAGGACCGCCACATTCCCGAATAACTCGGACCAGGGTCAAGAACAAACGGAAAACAAATAAACCTCATCTATGAACTAGCCGTCTCTCTCAACCAAGCACCCCATTCTGAGATCGCGCAGGCCTATATCCGGAATTCGTCACCTAACGATGGGCTTTGTCGTGTTACTACCGCTCACCCGAGCACACCAACAACCAATAACCAGCCATTTCTCCCAATCCCCCGCCTGCCGACCTCTATTCCCCTCATGCCTCTTTGGTGGGTGCGGTGCCGTTTTGCCCCCAACGCTGGCCTCACCGCTGGTTATTCTTCGATTTGGTCAAACAATAAAACAATAGGCAGAGTAAACAATAATAATCAGGGAAAATGATGGACAGTAGAAATGAAATTACATAAGGATGAGACGGGATAACGAGCTGTCTATCAATAATACATATTCCATCTCTGGCCGATGCTATTTGGGGTAATGACGGGATACATTGCTAATTGAAGCACAAATATGGAACCATGCAACTATTCATTACTGGTATGAAATTATCCCTTCCCCGGTGGATGACACATTCATATAATCCTTTTCCTTTCTTGCAATCGCATCTCCCAGGTAGTGAATTCTCGCACGTCCTCTCTTTCGATTAATATGACTGGTCAATTTTTAACTTTATTGCATCTTGGAATGAATCTTAAACCAATGTTATCTAATGTGGGATCTGGAATATTTTCATAGATCACTCCACCTACCACAATCCGACATCCGTCCGTGATTGCTTCATTGAACAGTGCTCAGAACCATCCTTAGTTTAACTAACCTCGATCAGCCACTAGTCGATTTGACTCGAAGATCACAGGTCATTTATCACCCATTGACCTTAAACACTCCATGACGAACCCACTTTAGAAGCCAATCCTAGCAGCGAGTACATGTTTAAGAATTATACTCTCGGATACATTCTATCGTTTACAAGCACAAAGAGCACCCATGATTAATTGTATTTGACAGACACCCTCACATGCTGAACCCGAAGGCCGGCCATTTCACAACTGTTGCCACACAAATTTGTCCCAAATCTTCCTTCTAATGATCCTTCTCTATTGGAGCTCTACTCATTCCTGCTCCTCCATTTAACACAATTGTCACATCCCGATGCCATTCGCCACATATTCATGAACTTTGTCAGTTAATCTTGTAACACAAAGCACAGCTGAAACTAGTTATCATCAATCATTATAGCATCCTGTGTCTTTCTTGTTGGCACCAGCTTCCGGAGGCTGTTGGTGCACCTGATTCAGGTTCTACAGGATTGGCGCGAAGGGTGATTGGCAGTTGAACATTCATCGGAAAGTGACCGGCTGGGGAAATCTTAACTACCACCATTTCTGGATCAACAACTAATATCTCCGCTTGCATCCAACCGGCTCCAAAGACAGATCTGTCTCTTAGGGATCCCATAGCATCATATATGCACCGTTAAATTAATCATCAGACTACTTACTCATCTGTTCCCGACCGGAGTAACAACGAATCATCATATCTTTATGGCCGCACCATGAATACCAGAGGTCATAAAAGGACTGGCCATCCCCTTATCCCCTATTTGCTCAATTACAACCATCTGAGCCCCCACAACCAGCCCTTCACCAATACATCTTCCAGAAGGGCCAAAATATTGCATCTATATCGAGATCTTACCCACCCACACATGACGAACCTGCAATAATACACACAGGACTAACTCGGTTATTTGAGCACATCAGATCGATGCTCAACAACTTTAGCTAAGATAACCCATATCACCAATAACAAACCCAACTACATTAAAAATCAACCAACTAACAACTACATCAAAACAACACCGATAAACAACACAACACAACAACCATAACGTTACCCTTAAAAAACCAATCATTATAAACACCAACAAATACCCAATAAAAATATAAACCAACCCATCCACTCCCCCCACCCCCCCTGTTCTCCGTCCCATACCCCCTACCCTCATATCCCCACCCCACTTCAACCCCCATGCACCTCTTCGCTCTTAGTTCCTCTCGCTCCTGAATATACTACCCCTCTCGACAACAGCACGTACACCACCCCACAACTTCACATGTTCACCCACCCCCACCACATAATACATATAAGATAATTACTTTAGAATCTTTGGAACTCTCAGAGTCCTACAGAGATCAAATAGTTATTTCTCAGACCAAAACTACGGTAGGGCAGTTCACAAGACATTACTCAGGAACACAGAATAAGTAGTAAATAATTAATCATCGCCAATCAACATCCCAACTCATAAACATAGCCATACACGTTATAACCATCCTCAATACTACAGACACGATCCGTCAAACAACGTTGATATGAGGTATAATATAGCACAAACTGATCTACAAACCTTTCATTCCAGAACATTCATCCCCGTCTCACAAACCCATTTTTTTGAGATATTTCTATGCATCACAAAAAATAAACAGAACAGAAGAAGGGATGAAAAAACAACCTCCTGTCGTTGTGGTCAGAGATACGTAAATCCGAACAAAACACATAGGTCAAGAACGAAAAAATGACAATGAGCGGGTACAGTCAATAAGAAAACGAGATAAAAAGAAAAAATCCAATGACAAAAATAATAAAACTACAACAAAACCCCTAGTTGAGCGCAACAAAAACCAAAGAAGTGTATATATCTTTGCTTAAGGGAAGCATCACGCAGATATCTCAGCCTGTCGACTCAGACCACAGATCGGACTGTTGGAAAAGAATGCGCTCAGGCTATATGTCAAACATTAACTTTTACTCGGCTTGTTGATTAATTATTTATGATAATCAAGATCAGTAAATTATAAATGAGAATACATATGTATGAGGGAGAAAATGTAAATTGTCACTGTAAGTCACATTGCGGTCCAATTCAGCAATTAACACTAAACTAGTTCTAATAAGCTCATCATCGGACGTCTTTCTACTTGAATCTGTAACTAATTTTTAGAAGAAATGAATATCCTTTAGAAATAATGATACAGTTTATATGCTTATACGAAAAGAGCTTGCGATGTATAAGGGGGGGTGGAGGTCGAGGGTAGAGGAGGGGGGAGTATTAGGAATTAATGTTAGAGATTTTCTTCAAAAATATCCTGATTGTAGCATTCAGAGATCTCGAGTATGGACAACTGGCAATCGTTCCAGTATATCTAGCATCCTTGGCTGCCATGATTGTCGCTGAGGCAGGACGTGCATAGTTGATCTCTGTCGAAGAATAGAAGAGACTCAAGAAAATAAACATAAGACGCTGATATTACTGACACTTGATTAAATTAAAATGAAGGCTCATCTCCAATAATAACATGAATTGATGTCGTATAAGTCCGCAGAAAATCACATATTGATTGTACTAAATGATCGTCAGCTTTGACGCGAGTAGCATCATCATGATATTCACACAATCTTGTTTGACCTCATCGCTAAAGTTACTGATCAGCTGTGAGCTTGTGTAGGACCATAGAGCTTACACACGCATGGAGGTACGACAGCTAAATAAGGATGCAAATGCTCCGCTCGTACATATAGACACAGAGCAACTTATATCATTCATAATAATATAAATCACACGCTGAGGAATAAGCGTCAATTGAAAGAAATAGAAAAAAAGGAAAAGATATACGATCAAGATCACAGAGAATTGCATATCCCACTAGTAAAGACGGGCAAAGCTATCTATAAAAACATTGGGAATAGCTCATCACTAGTGTTATTTAGACCTGTGCGTTGATGCCAAGTCGGCCTACAGTGGGATACATCGAATAGACGTCAGTGTGCGCTATGGAGCACTAACTTTAAATGCCTCATATCGACATATGGAGGGATAGGCAGCGATTCAATCGCACTTACAAATAAAACCAAATACAATATCGGTGAGCCGACATAAGAAAAAATCATACCCACCAATTCCTACCAACACTACAGAAAACAACAGGCATGGGGAACATAATTAAAGCAAATCGGCAGATGTTCGTATACTATGGCTGTGACCAATGTGTAAGCATACCCCAAAGGTATAGCATATATATAAGAATACACAAATATATAAAAACTGTATATACTATACGGTCTGAGCGGGAATTCCGAATCAGCGACGCATCTACATGCTATTAAGGATGTGGACTAGAAGACCGCGAAGACCAGATTAGTCTGATACTTCATATATAATTCAAAACAAAAAACGATAGAAATTTTCAGATCAGAAACGGACATGGTAATATTAATGCGTCAGATGATCGATCCTGAATACGGACTACGGCTGATAGAATGCTTCTATAGAACGCACTAGGACTCTATGCGAAGCGTGATCTCTAGAATCACCTAAGCGAATAGCTCGACTCTCGAGTGTGAGATAGAGGTCGTGTATTTATGGCTCCAACATTATCACTAGATAGACATATGTATGGACAGAGTCTCGACTCTGATGGCCTCGATCTTAACTCGTTAGGAAACGTTCACCCACTTATTAGAATAGAACAGAACTTTGATCCAGAATCGAGATCGCATATCTTAATGCAAGACGACGATCTATCGGCAGGATCAGTGTATGCGGCACATATATCTATGATGAGGGCGCCGTGACATATATGTAAAACTAGATCGGACGTTGACATAAAACAACACTCATGACGCTTCGATGTTAGAGTAGTTACCATAAAACATGACACACAGCAAAATGAATGAACATATGTATTAAAATTTGGAGTGTAAAATAATTACTACAACAAGAAAATAATGGGAGAGCATAAGTGAGAAAACAGCAGACCTAGCAATATTACTTCCTTAGTAAATTACATATGTAAAGAATGCAAGGATATAACGTCCTAAGTAAACAGACGACATCAGTACGCACTTAGGAAACTAGACGGCGTAATAATCAATCTAAGTCTATATAGTCTAGAACTACGAGGTAAAGCACCACTCAGAACAGCATCCTCGACATATCGCATCAACTGACAGCACCACTATCACGATCTAAACACTAGGGTGGTTAGTATATGTATTTGACACGTATCCCAGATGAACGAGACTCCTAGACAAGGATGCACAGTACGGACCATGAGCATAGAGCTGAAGTCTTCTCGACGGTCTCTCGCATACTTATGGACATTGTATATCAGCGATGCGTGATACGCGCACGGGTGCGGAGTTCCTTGAGCAGGATGGGAACGCCCGCACCACCAGAGCGATGGGACCAAAGAGCATGACATGTCTTGAAATAGTGCGATCTGACTCATAAAACAACAGGAAGGTATGCTCTCCATCTGTGCTGTTGTTGGGTCCAAACATCTTAAAGCAGGAGGGTCGTCAGACTCCGCGAGAATATCCAACTGGCATCACAATTACACTAATCGCGTCGAGACTAATCATAGTGACTCGCACAATTGTGAGTACTACGGATCGCGTACGCGAAAGGGATACACTGACCCTACGAGAGACCGAGCAAGGGACAGCAGTCGCGCGAGGTAGACTACTCCTCGAGACACAGAATACACGGACACGGTACAGACGAATAGACAAGTAAAGTAGACGCCATAGACAACATCTCGACAAGCTCGCGGATCTCTGCGAGTTAGCTGCGCGCATAGGCATAATAGCAAAAGACAGCTACTATGATGAAGTACTGCACTCGTTACCACATAAAACACTCCCGACCGGGACACTGGATAATGAGACATCAACACTTGTATCCACACACGGGCAAGCAAGAAAAGCTCACGGTCTTGTTCCCACTGGTACTGATATTCTATCAGCCTTCACCTACTCCCACCACACGATCCTAGCCACCATTCACTCGCCCAAGGCACCACACCATCGAGACACCCGATTTGGAGAAACACTTTGGCGCCGCATCCCACTTGAAACATCGATTAACATCACTCACGGCTCTGACGCAACAACCACCCAGCTGCCTTCGGAAACACCCTCATCACTCCCCGCCATTGACCGTCGTCCGTTCACCACACCCGACACCCCCCACCCCCCCCATCCCAGACACTTACATTAACACACCCCTCAAACTCCTTGGAGAAACAACACAAACCACAAAAATAAACAAAACAAAAAAAACACCAAAAAAAAAATACTCAATCCATGCGACCCTAACACAGACAGTCATACAGATTCACCAACCCTGCACCGTACCCATACCGGGATACGAAGTGAGGCACAAGTGGACTCACGCAAGGATTTATGACTGGCACGGGAAGGGCTAGCGTTAGCCGGACAATGGGCCACCCGAGATCACCAATACACGCCCGCACGGCTGAATCCAGGCCACCGAGATCACCAATTTCATTTATCCCTTCGGATGAACCCCTGAGGCTCACACGCTTTAAGTCGAACTACATCCATAACCGAATACTAGATCCTTAGTCAGACTATGCCACTGTCACGCTGATTGGCGTAACCGTCTATACTCATAGTCACTCTCTAGCTCATTGTGGCGAGGCTTCCGGGCTGGAAGTCTGACTAGTATGCCAGGCGTCTGTGCGCCTGAGTGGGAGTGTCTGTTCTTTGACGCTCGAGACCAATCCACTCACATGCAGTCACCCCCTGTCAAGTGCGCAGCGGGTTGCGCGGTATGTTTAGTCGTTTGCTTTCTACGCGAGTAGTACTTCTCTGCCCAAGCCCATTATAGCTCCTGTACACACAACCGTACATCATCCTCTTGTCTTCTGGCTCTGTACACTCGGATCTGCAAGGTCACGCTTGTAATTATATATCAACCACTGGGTGATGATGATGGGACATGTTGATCACTACCGTGGACGCCGTTGCGAGTTGCTGTGCGTCTTCTTGTTCTTTCAGCGTATTGTTATGGTGAAAGGAGTTGTGCGTACGTTTACTATCTTAAGACCCACATGATAGTTAAATCTAACTATTACACAAAAGCACTGTTCTAATGAATTCACAGCGGCATTTACATAGATGTCTCACTAATTAAGGCTCAGAGCTCAATGGTCTGCAACGCTTAACTGATATATAATGAGAGCATGATACGCGTACTGTATGATACTCCGATAGATATACTGTAGCTTTGAGGGGAGTGAATGTTGAGTGTGATCGATTTACCAATTTGCAACATATCCTCCCGCGCACCTCCTCGATGGAAAGCATTCACCTTGAAAAAAATTTAAAGCATATTTTTACAGGACACTAGATCTAATTTACCGCTATCCAAAGTCAGAACTGCAAATCATTTTCTGTCACATTTCCGTGGTGACCAGCATTGTGTGTCACCCCCCCCATCCCACAAACACCCCCCCCGGTACATGTTTAACCTTCTCGGATCCCTGAGTGCGACAATTCTGGTTATACACTGTCTAAAAAATAAATTTAGACCTAAATCGCTGCGTAACTAACTAAACAAACTCACACAAGACTGCATTCGACAAACTTAACTAAAAATAGCTAGCAGCGAATAGATTCCACAACAAACATAGGCATGGGTGGTGTAAAATTGATATCACACTTTAGACATTTCTGTCTCATCACTATAATTATTTACAACTAACGGCCCAAAAGCTTTGAGATCTGGCATACCGTGTGGAAGAAGGTACTATTGGCACACAGAGCTTAAGATACCCAGCAGTTGTCATAGAGAGGAGACGATGTGCTCCGCAGCTGATGGTCAGAATGTTGCTTCTCAAGGAGTCATCCGTCGACAACGTCACTTTTGCTATTATTTAGCGTCTACACGCTAGCTCGCGCACGCAACGCAAATCAAAACTGTTGATGCCCACATGTCCAAATCCCAAAGATAGCCATTTTGAGGTGGAGGGGGGTTAAGAGACCAGGATATCAGGCCGACATGATAGTCGCTAAGAATTCTCTCGCCTTCCCTTGTTGCAAGAAACCTTGGGAGGAAGCCAGCCTGCCCACAATTGTCAAGTAGTCAATACCTGGCTCTCTCCAGATGGAATAGAAACTTTATTGTTTGAGACAGATAATCATGGACAAAGGATATTGTGGATGACGATGCAAGAAACACAACCTGTTGAGCTGGTGATAGGAATTGCAAAGAGCCAAAAACGCCGTGCATGGGCTGCACAATCAGTCCCGTGTGCGCTGCCTGCAGGGCAGTCCTTTGGCAGAAACCACTGATTTTTGATACTCCTCGCCGCAAATATTGCGAGTCGAGATGAAGAAGTATACACTCACGGGGCATACTTAATTCAAAAGGGGACAGAAAGGCCCTCTAGGGACGCAATTTGGTCTGAGTGCAGACAAAACAAGAGTCTGGCGATGTTGACGAAAGTGACATGCCATGTGAATCACAGGCGATGTCCGGCTGTACAGTCAAGACGCAACAACAGGCACGCGGCACAGGTGAAAGTCATGGACGTCTCAGTAGGTGTGTCAGTTACCATCAGCGATAGACGAATACACTATCTGAACGTCGCGGTGGTGCCTCGGCCAGCTTACTGAAGGTGGACGTCTTGGCGGGAGACCTAGCTACTGTCTCTTCCTACCCTGAAAAATGCTCCGCATAATCGCTTTTGCCCGTCTCTGTCTATACGCACCACTTCCCTTAACTATATGGCTCACGGACACAGGACAATTGTTTACACATAAAGGAAGAATTAGCCACCAGTGCGGAGTTTTAAGGTTATCCTCAGTTTTATTTCCCTTTTCTAAATTGTAACTCATCCTTATTTTGACCGATCTCCCTCCTTAAGGTATCAAATTTTTTTTTTTTAATCTTTGTCCGGCCTACACCTTCTTGTCAACCTAGCCAAGCATTACGTGACTATCCATAACTCAACTAAAATCCCGAGAGATCAAGATGTAGTAGTGAGGAATCAAGAGAGAAAACAATCTAGCGTCTGTCTTGGCGACTCAATAGGAAGCCTCCACGCAGATGGCCTCGTATACAAGTTACACGCCCGAGTCGAAGCAAGGTGGGGCATAAAGACAAAGGCCATAAAAAAAAACACAGACGAGCGAAGGGATGGATGGTGCGGAGGGGTAACTTCCCTATGTAGCCTAAACATCATTAACGTCACAAAGACTACCATGCGCGAGGGGCTTTTCCAAGCACAGGGGCTGCACACTTAACTATAGTTCTAGCAAAAGCACAATTGATTGATACCACCGGTGTCGCCTGTGTTGGTGTCCGTATTCACATTAATTATTGGGACCCCGAAGCCCGCTCGAATTATTTCATCCGCGTCCTGGAACTGTGCGCAAATGCGCAACATGGTTCGTGAGCTGGTGCTGGCAGCGCTTGGCCTGGAGCAGAGGTAACTACCTATGCTGCCGATAATTCCTTAGCATTTTATGGGCACAGACTAAAACCACACCGAGGGACCCGACAGGCTGTCTCCGAGCAATACAACCTAATCACCCATATGAAAGCGGTGGGAGTTGGTCCCTTACCCAAGCCAATTTAGCCTCCCCCCATCCGATTCCCACACGCGTTGAGGGGCCCAGATGGCATGAAGAAGTAAAATAATGTCTGTGGTGCTACCCACGGCGAACGGTCGCCACCCTGATCGCGGAGAGTCAGTCCGCTGGAAGCCCCACTCACACTTATCCCGGTCCCTTGGCTACCTCTGCGAGCTAGTCCCGTGTGCCGGGGTGCCCTCTAACACATATACTCACCTTCAACAGCACGCTCCGCCAGTCCGGTCATGAATCTCCTGCACCCCTCCAACGGCGATCGTGCGGCCAGAACCGTCACTCTGCCAATTCCAAACAGCGCTTGCTTCGCGGGGAATTCCCACCACGCAGGACGTGCGCGTTTTGTCCGGCATTCGTGCCGTCGAGGTTCCCGCTGATGCGTCACCGCGCGCGAGCATGCGCTTTCTTCGCGCTCGTCAACGTCCTGGAAACCCGCTCCGGCGAACAGAACACGCGGTATTGCAGCAACGTGATGCCCGAACACGCGCCCACGTGGGAACCCGCGTGTTTCCAAATATCACTCGAACCCTCGTCGCATTTTAACCGTCCACGCGACCGTCTTTTTCGATAACGCGGAACGGTTCTCCGCCACCGGACCTGCACGAGATACGGGCGCGCGAGAGCCGGCTCGTAATGCCGAACAGGGCCTCTGTTCAGCAACCGTCCCCGTGAAACGCGGGTGCGATTCACATAGTAGCTACATAGCGCGAGCCCCATTCGGCTCGCTGTTCCCGTCTGGATTCGTCCCGCGTTTTCCAACCGCTCGCTCTCGCTCAGTTGGTACACTTCCATCGTCTCGCCGATGTTACTGTACACGTTGCGCCATGACACGTACGCTCGCCATTTCACTTCACGGCTCGCCATATTTTACTCACGTGCGCCATTTCGACTCACGATGTCGGTTATACGCCATAACTTAATCTTTTAAATTTAAGATGTAATCACTGTGGCGCCATGACACTCACGCTCCGCCCATTTCATCAATATCACGCTCGCATATTAACTGATACCGTGCGCCAGACACCCTCCACCTCGCCAATCTTTCCGCTACACGCTCGCCACTAATTAGCTCATCGTGTCGCCGGACACTCACTTATCTTACAATTCATAACAGCACAATATTAACCACTGCGCGCCATGAGTACCATATCACGCTCGCAATATCCCTTCATCGTTCTGCCAGATTACTGAGCCGAACTGCACGTGCGCCAATTTCCTACTTTTACAACGCTCGCAATTAATTTATCTACACGTGCGACACAATACTGATCTCACGCTCGCCCTTTCAACTTCACGCAGTAAAATGAACTTGCTTTTCTTTGGATCTGACTTTCCCTACGCACATAAAGCTTTCACATCGTGGGGGCCAATGAACAACTCACGCTCGCCATTTCAACTCAACGTGCGCCATGGACACTACACGCCTTGCTGACCATTTCAACTCACGGCTCTGCCATTGCACTTACGTCACACTGTTGCGCATGGACACTCCACGCTCGCTCATTTTCACTCAGTGCGCCATGACCTCACGCGCCTAGTATGGTTTCAGTCAACATATGAGCATGTAGCTGCGCCCATGACACGCTCACTCCGCGTCGCTCAAATCTTTCGAACCATCACGCTCGAACGGGCATACCACAAGATGTGTTTTTATCCAACGACAACATGTGACCTCCATGGCATCGACCCCTGTCACGCTATCGCCCATTTCACGTACACCAACAAAGCTGCGCGATGACACTATACAGCTCTCGGAACAATAGGTGCTTACGTACAATCGCGAACAATGGTGTGGCGGCATGACACTCACGCTCGCGCATTTCGCACTCCACGGGCGGAGCCATTTTCGGGAACCAGTGGAGCACGTCGCATATATAATTAAGCTATTATACACGTGCGCCATGGCATCACACTCATCATGACATTACTTGGGTCCACATGTTTGAATATGGTAACGCTCGCATGACAACATCCTACCCTGCTCGCCCATTGTTTACTCACGCTTCGGCATTTCACCCACCACGCCATGTTACTAGGGCATGCCTGAGGATAGACCGCCCTTGTTGACAGACAGACGTAGACTCGCCATGACACTCACCTGCGATTCAATTTCACTCATCGGCTCACAGTTTGTGTCACCCAGGCACCTCGTTACTAGCAGCAGGGTGCGCCATTGCACTCAAGTTGAGCACTCTCGCCCAATTTTCACTCATCAAGGCAAACGCCATAGCAATTACACATACGTGCGCCATGACACACGTGCACGTGGCGCCATGACACTGCAAGACAGTGCTACGCCATGGATACTTACACCCGTCACTCGAGCCATTTTACACTACGCTACGCCCATTTTGCACCCTACGCTCGCGCAATGTTAACACAATCACGTGCGCGCATGACCACTCAATGACGCTCGGACCCAGTATTCCCACACCGCACGCCATATTTACTCACGTGCGCATGACACTCCCGTGCGCCATGCACTCACGCTCGCCATGTTACTTCGACGTGGCGCCATGGACACACTCACCGTCTGCCTGTTTACTCACGTGCGCCATATGAGTACGTGCAGAGACATCGCTCGATTGGCATTAACTTTGCGACCAGCGCCAGTGACACTCACGCTCGCCTGTTACTACAAACAGAGCTTTATGTGACTTTCCCCACGATAAGCCATGACACTCAACTCTCGCACATTGGTTTACTCACACGTGCGCCCATGTACTCTTAATGCTTCTGCCAATTTCACCACGGCTCGCCATGTTAACTCACGTGCGCCATGACATCACGCCTCCGCCATAGTTTTACTCAACGTGCGCCATGACCTCATGCTCGCCATTTCATCCTTCTACCGGCGACGCCCATATCTAGTACATGAGTAACACGTGCGCCATGACACTACACGTGCGCAGTGGCACTCTTACGCTACAGCCATGTTCACATATGATAGGCAAGTAAGCACTCGTGTGGAGCCATGACACTCAGCGCTCGCCATGTCTAACTCCTGGAGAAGGACGGGACTGGCCGAAAAGGCCAGCAAACGTGCGCCATAAGTTACTCGACGTGCGGCCAATGAACGTCACGCTCGCCATGTCTCCACCAGTGGCGGCCTTTCAGACCTCACGCACGCCAGTGTATCCGCAGCGTGCGCCAGGACACGCACGCCCGCATGGTGAGCTACGGGCGCCATTCACTCACGCACGCCATGAGTCCGGTGCGCAATATCACTCACCCGCTCGCCATGGGTTAACGCACGTGCGCAGGACATCAGCGGCATGCCCTCACGCACGCCATTGTTATCGAGAGGACACTGGCCAAATGACACTGACACACGCACGCCATGTTCAATCACGTCGCGCGCCATGACACACGCTCGCCATTTCACTCACGCATCGCCATGTTACTCACGTGCGCCATGACACACGCTCGCCATTTCACTCACTGCTCGCCATGTTACTCACCGTGCGCCATGATCATCCAGCGTACGCGCACGTTTCAACACACTCAATTTTACCAACACTCACCAGTCCAGGACAATCACGCTGAGGGATTCGCGCTAACCAACAAGGTCCCGGGTTCCCCTATTTACCCCCAAGCTCCGTGTGCACCCGTTCCCTCACTCATCCCCATCACTCGCCGGCACGACCCATCACCCGGTCGTGATCCCCGATCACGACCGGGTGAGTTGGGTCGTGCCGTGCGAGGTTGAGGGGATGAGTGAGGTGAACGGGTGCACACGGAGCTTGGGGGGGTAAAGAGACCCCGGGAACCCTTGTGGTAGCGCGAATCCCCAGCGTGATTGTCCTGGACTGGTGTGTGTGGTAAAAAGTGTGAGTGTGTTGAAACGTGCGCGTAGCGTGTGAGTGTCATGGGCGCGTGAGTAATATGGCGGGCCGTGGGTGAATATGGCGAGCGGTAGTGTTCATGGCGCACGTGAGTAACATGGCGCACGTGAGTAACATGGCGAGCGTGGTGTCATGGCGCACGTGAGTAACATGGCGAGCGTGAGTGTCATGGCGCACGTGAGTCATGGCGCACTGAGTAACCATGGCGAGCGGTGAGTGTCATGGCGCACGTGAGTAACATGGCGAGCGTGAGTGTCATGGCGCACGTGAAGCTAACATGGCGGCGTGAGTGTCATGGCGCACGTGAGTAAGATGCGTGCGTGGTGAAATGGCGAGCGTGATGTCATGGCGCACGTGAGTAACATGGAGCGTAGTGTCATGGGCGCACGTGAGTAACATGGCGTGCGGTGAGTGTCATGGCGCACTGAGTAACATGGCGTGCGTGAGTGTCATGGCGCACGTGAGTAACATGCGTGCGTGAGTGACAATGGCGCACGTGAGTAACATGGCGAGCGTGAGTGTCATGGCGCACGTGAGTAACATTGGCGCAACGTGAGTAACTGGCGAGCGTGAGTGTATGGCGCACGTGAGTAAATGGCGATGCGTGGAGTGTCATGGCGCACGTGAGTAAGCATGGCGAGCGTGAGTGTCACATGGCACATGAGTCAGGCGCACGTGAGTAACATGGCGAGCGTGAGTGGTCAAATGGCGCACGTGAGTAACATGGCGAGCGTGAGTGTCATGGCGCACGTGATAACGATGTGCGAGCTGAGTGCATGGCGCACGTGAGTAATATGGCGTGCGTGGTGAAATGGCGAGCATGAGTGTCATGGCGCACGTGAGTAACATGGCGAGCGTGAGTGTCATGGGCCCGTGAGTAACATGGCGAGCGTGAGTGTCATGGCGCACGTGAGTGTCATGGCGGAGTAGTAATATGGCGTGCGTGGGGAAATGGCGAGCATGAGTGTCATGGCGCACGTGAGTAACATGGCGAGCGTGGTCATGGCGCACGTGAGTAACATGGCGAGCGTGGGTGAAATGGCGAGCATGAGTGTCATGGCGCACGTGAGTAACATGGCGAGCGTGAGTGTCATGGCGCACGTGAGTAAATGGCGAGCGTGAGTGTCATGGCGCACGTGAGTAACATGGCGAGCGTGAGTGTCATGGCGCACGTGAGTAACATGGCGAGCGTGGGTGTCATGGCGCACGTGAGTAACATGGCGAGCGTGAGTGTCATGGCGCACGTGAGTACATGGCGACGTGAGTGTCAGGCGCACGTGAGTAAACATGGCGAGCGTGAGTGTCATGGCGCACGTGAGTAACATGGCGAGCGGTGGTGAAATGCGAGCATGAGTGTCATGGCGCACGTGAGTACATGGGCGAGCGTGAGTGTCAATGGCGCACCGTGAGTAACACGGCGAACGTGAGTAACATGGCGAGCGTGAGTGAAATGGCGAGCGGTGAGTGTCATGGCGCACGTGAGTACATGGCGAGCGTGGGTGAAATGGCGAGCATGAGTGTCTATGGCGCACGTGAGTAACATGGCGAGCGTGAGTGTCATGGCGCACGTGAGTAACATGGCGAGCGTGAGTAACATGGCGAGGTGGTGAAATGGCGAGAGTGTCATGGCGCACGTGAGTAACATGGCGAGCGTGAGTGTCATGGCGCACGTGGAGTAACATGGCGAGGTGAGTACATGGCGAGCGTGAGTGAAATGGCGTGCGAGAGCTTGAAACGCGGACGAATCCAGACGGGAACAGCGAGCCGAATGGGCCGCTTGTAGCTATTTTGAGAACCGCGCCGGTTTCACGGGACGTCGCGAACGAGGCCTGTTCGGCATTTACCGAGCGGCCCTCGCGCGCCCGTATTCGTGCAGGGATTCCGGTGCGGGAACGTTCCGCGTTTCGAAAAAGACGGTCGCGTGGACGGTTAAAATGGCGACGAGGGTTCGGTGAATTTGGAACACGCGGGTTCCCACGTGGGCGCGTGTT
>CM068955.1:115951085-115962423 GCA_035128595.1 Eptatretus atami
GCTGCATCATCCATCCAGTTCATGTCAAGGAGGAGCCAGGGACTACATTGGGCAGCTGGCTTCCTCCCTGTTCTTGCACAAGGGAGCCAGAGACTGCATTTGGGTATCCTGGCTACCCCCTTCAAATGGCCTGTGGGATGGCATATGGCATGCCTGGTTAGGGTGAGTTGCCTCCAGCAGCTGAAGACGAAGAAAAAAAGAAGGGACCTGTTGAGGAGGCCCTGAAGACATCTGACCATCAGCTGCGGAGCACTCACCCTCACAAACTGTGACTAACTTTGCCATACCTTCTTCCCCACGGATGCCAGGTCCTGGGCCATGGTTAGTGTAAAAATTATTAGATAAAATTGTAAATTAGTTCAACCCCACCTGCATGTTTGTTTTAGCGCTAGCAATTTTAGTTAAGTTGTCCGAATGAGTCTGTGTGAGTTTGTTTAGTTAGTTACGCAGCGCATTAGGATTTATTTATTTTTGGGACATGTATAGAAAATGTCGCACTCAGGGATCCGAAGGTAAAACGTACTCGGGGGGGGGGGGGGGGGGACTTACACATGCTGGTCACACGGAAATTTGACGACTCGGGACGAGTCTGTAAAAAGGGGAGGGACTAGTGTTGCAAATTTGGAAATCGCACACTCAACATTCAGGTCCTTTAGCTCAGTTATCTCGGTAAGTACGTGTTCTATAGATAGCTCGCCTTCCATTGTTTAATGGGTAAATCTATGTAAATGCGCTGTGATTCATTTTATAGTTAGGTTCAATAGAACGACCCTCTCCACAACTAAGAAGAAGAAAACCCTCCCGTCCCGTGATTCACATTCAATCCCGTGATTAAACAGCTGACTCACAGCAGCGTAAAAGGATGACGGTTGGGGGGTTGACATCGGCAGAAAGCAACGTAAACAGCCCCCACCCGCGTTGCGGGGGGGGGGGGGGGCGGCGCACGAGGGAATGGTCACGCCGGAAGCGAGGCGGGGTAAGAGGGGCACCTCTGCTTGGCTCTGGTTAGTCTTGGGTTAGTCTTCGGTGAGCCTTCGGGGTTCATCGGGTTGTTGTTCTTGGTCTGGTTTCAGCTCGGCTGGAGTAGTTGGATCTTCGGGTGGCATTTGTCCTGCTTCGTGGCCTCATCTTGGTTCGGCTGGCTCTTCTTGGTGCGTGGAGCTCTTCATGGTCTCTGCTTGGTTCCCGGTTTGGTGCGACTTCTTGGCCTCATCTTGGTCGGGGGTTCTTCGGGGAAGCGACGCATCGGGTTGGGAAGGATCGGCGCCTCGTCTCACCAGCACGTGGTCCAGAGCGTGAGGGGATCCGCCGGAGCTCGGAAAGGATCGCGGCTCACGGTGATTGGATCCAGCTCGCCCACGCTGGTGCCCGGTCCGAACAGCTTGAAGACCACACGAGGTGGAAAGGTCCGAGGCAGACCCTGGGCTTCAGCTCATCTGTCCCTCCGAGCTGAAGTCCGCATTAAAGGCATCAGCCACCATTTCTGGGGTGTGTGTGTGTGCGTATGTGTGTCTGTGGGCCCGTCTAACAAGTAGAAAACTGTTAAGGGCTTTGTTCGCTGTATATACTTGCATTTATTGTATTCGGTATAGTTCTGCTCTTCTGTGTTCCCTAGCTCCCCATTATTACTGTATAAATAAACCCCAATTGTTAAATGTATCAGCTCGTTTTGTGTTTCTTTCATTGGCTCGACATGACGCGTGTTTGAGGATTAGTGTTCGTAACTTGTTCATTTGGTCCGGCCCGACTTTGGTAATTCCGCTCGGTTACGCCGGATCCGAGTCGGCGATAGCGACTCGATTCGGACAAAGTCGGCCAAGGGTGAACTTCCCCGGTAGTCGGACCACGTGGGTCACTTAGGTAAATTGAAAAGTTGGCAATCGACCCTACCCCACGTGGTCTATCCATTGGCGAACTTCGGTCCAGTCAGGACCCGTCCGCTCCGGACTTATCCGGGGCGACGACCTTTACATTCCGGGCGATCGGTCGAGCCGGCTCGCGGCTCCATCTAGCGGTCGTGCTCCCGGTCGACCCCCCGGCCCCGTAACAATATATATATATATATACATACCCGTGGGGTATGCTTACACATTGTAAGCCATAACGAACCGTGATGCTTTCCCCATTGTCTCGGGTCGCTCACCTGCATTTGTTTTTTGTACACCGCTCCTTCCCAATTCCATATGTAGGCTATGCATGACGTCATCGCCGGGCGCCGAAGGAAGGGAGTACTCAGTTTTTACTCCGTTTTATTGTTGACTTTGTTTGTTTGTTTGTTTGTTTTGTCGGGGCGATATCTCCGCCATCTTGTAAGCTTGGAAGCTGAAATTTGGGGACAAAAGTGAAGATGTGCTTTGGCAAAAACCATGTTTATTATTTTTGGATTAATCACTTAATTCATTTATGACTTCATTATTATCAATTCATTAATTACTTATTTATTTTCTGTCTCATCTAGGCAATATCTCAGGCACCTTTTGAGCAAGGAAGCTGATATTTGGACATGACATTGAACAACTGATTTGGCTATAAAGGGTATTTTTGATTGACTGATTAATCGATCAATCAATTAACTATTCATTTTTCAATAAATTCATTTTCAAAAATTTACAGATTCAGATGAAACAGTGGTGGTTTTGGTATGCTAATAGACAATTGATTAATACATTAATTTTTTATGATTATTATTTATTTTAATTATGCAATTAATCAATCAATTATGTTACACTGTTACCAATTCCATCTCCATGTGCTGCACGGCAGCATCGCTGTGCCCCGGCAATGTCGCGCACTAGAGGTTTTGTTATTTATTTATTTGGCATGGGAGTGGTGTACTTTGAACGGACCTCTATTGTTTCATTTTTTTTTCTTTGCTTTTTTTTTCATTACCTCTGCCACCGAAGGAGGTTGTTTTCACCCTTCTCTGTCTGTTTGTTTGTGTGCAAGGTATCTCAAAAAGTTGTGGACGGATTCGGATGAAATTTTGTGGACAGGTTGTGCAGGATATCTCAAAAAGTTGTTGGACGGATTCGGATGAGATTTTGTGGACAGGTTTGGTGTGTGGCAAGGACGAACTGTTTCGATTTTGGTGAAGATCCGGATTCGGATCCGGATCCGAGGACTCGAATTTTTCAGTGATTCTTCACCATTGAGAGATAGTGCCAAAAACGATATATAGCATGATATCGCAAAAAGTTGTGGGTGGATTTGAACGAAACTTGGTGGACACGTTGGGTGTGTGGTAAGGACGAATTGATTCGATTTTGGTGAAGACCTGAATCCGAATCTGGATAAGAGGATTATTTAATTTTTTAATTGATTAATTCTTTACCATTGAGAGATAAGGCCAAAAACGATACATAGTATATTTCAAAAATGTATTGGGCCTGATATGTTCTCGTGGATCAGGCATTACGTGGCAGAGGTATGCGCTCTACCGAGTGCCCTTCTAGTTCATTCATATTTTCATTTATGGATGCTTTCCAACTGTTCTGTGATTTATCCGGGTGTATTGGCTTTGATGTCCATCGGCACGCCAAATTACCGTGGTTCCCAATTGTCTCGGATCGCTCACCAACATTTTTTTCCTTTTATTTATTTTCATTTTCTTCCCCATTTATTTATATTTTCATTTATGGATGCTTTCTAAGGGTTCTGTTATTTTTTTCCAGTGTATTGGCTTTGATGTCCGTCGGCACACAAAATTTCAGCTTTATACGTATATCACCCGGAAGGTCCTGAACATTAATATGAGTTAGTGAGTGAGTGAGTTGGTCAGTCTGTGAATGGTTAGAATGAGCTTTATATATGAGATATATGGCTGGCAGGATAGCATTGAGGTAGTATATTCACCTTAAAGCTCTTTAGTCTGGTTTTGAATCCTGACCTAGCGATAAACTGTGATTCTGGTGTTTTGCATGTAAGGCGAGGCATCAATGTGTTCGCTCTCCCTCGGATGGACGTTATGCTGGATGTCCTGTCTGCTAAGATTAGTTGGTTGACATTTAAGATCCTATGCTGTCTTTCACAAAGAGTAGGTTAATTATCACCAGTACCCTGAACAAGCTACAAATTCCTCATGCCTGGACTGATGGGAGCAAGTTTAGTCTGGTCTTCTTGAAGGATCCTTGACATCAAGTTACATCGTTTGCTATCTCAGATCGTGGTTGCTGTCTGGGGATGTTTTCACTGTTTCATCTGTGTGTGTTTCATGTGAATGGTCTTCTTCATAAATACAGTACTCCATACGTACTGTATTTATAGAAGCAAAATATAGGCCTGGGGCTGACCCTGCTCTTTCCTATTTGTATCAAAATTTGAGGAGCATTGTTTACTTGTATTTATTGGTTGCCTGTGCCTTTTTTGTAAAAGTATATCCTGTATGTATATTGTATATACAATATACATACATACATACATACATACATACATGCAGATAGGACAGGATGGTCTGGAGGTACGCACACTCGCTTCTCAGCTACAGTATCTCGACTCGCTTCTGAGCTGTCTAACCAGGGTTTGAATCTCGACCCAGCTATAAACTGTCATCCTGATGTTTGATTCATCAATGTGTGTGCTGTCCCTCGGATGGACGTTAAGCTGGCACCCCGTCTGCCAGCATTAGTTGGTGGACATTAAACATCCCACGGTGTACTCAATGAAGAGTAGGTGAGCTATCACTGGCACCATGGACAAATTACAAATTCCTGCCCTAGCTACTGCTGGGAAGGCAATGGCAAACCCACCCGGTATAACCTTTGCTAAGGAACTGTTGCGGCAGCACCGACGCTTTGTTTACATCAGAATCAGGACACACACACCCTCATTATACATATTTTTGGCACGTCTTTTCTACTGTCAGCATCTCGTTCGGATGACTTTTTGAATGCCCCAGGTGTTTGACAATACAACAAACGTGGCTTGTAATCAAGCTGTACTCTTGGCTTTTTGGAAAAGTGCAAAATGTCAGCCACTGAGTAAAAATGAAACGTTTTAAATACTGTTAGAACTTCCAGCAGTAAGTTATCGTTCTTGTGAGCTACCCACTTAATTTGCATTATTCTCAGGGGTCCATTGTCACAGCACGCAGGATGCCATTGGCACGTGCTGGCCACAGAGTCCCACCAACACACTTGCGATATTACCTTGTCCTGCCTTTCTGACCGATGTGAAATACCATCATGGTGAGTGGCGCACCTGCAAGCACATGTAGAATTTTTTTTTTATCATCACCATCACGTATGCAGTGTATGCCATTGTTAAGAATATATTTGTATATCCTGATTGTACCTTGCCTATCAAAATAACGAGGACCTATTATATATTAGTCCCCAACTGGTTTCACCTATACTACAGGTTTATTCTCCATCTGTCTGTCCCACCTGTGGTTTTTCTAACTTTTCCCCCATACCCTTTAACATATTTAACTGAAACTTGATACGTGACTTTGTTACAGAACAAGTTCGAGTTTCAGGCCGTTTCATCAATTTTTCACACAATTATGCCCTTTTTAAACTTAGAAAATATCACATTTTACACAGGTCAGTGTTCAGCTGCCCCGGCTCCTCCCCACTGCTTTACACCCATTGGCTGGACAGCTGGCATAACTCCACCCCAATAAAATCATGAGCTGCCATTGCATGAAGCAGCACAGATTGGCAGGCCTTAGGTCTGGGTGCTAGTCCATGGCCCAGTGCAATTGGAATTATCAATTGGAACAACGATGTATTATATATGCACATAAGCCGTACGCATGTTTTTGCTTCATGTAAGTATGTACATTGGGTTATTAGCCCCCGTTTCGGGCTTATATATTTGGTCTCGATTTTCATGTCCTTGCATGCGTGTGGCCGCAACCATATCCCTGACATTTATGGACCGATTTTATTCACACTTGGCACAAAGACAACACATATGCACATCACTTTTTTTTCGACGTTGATCCAAGATGACCAACTGGTGGCCATTTTATTTGAACCCTCCGGTGTCAAACACGTTTCTCGGACATGCATGTACCGATGTTTAAACTTGGCACACAGATAACAAATGTGGCTTACATATGCATGTCATTTTTTTTTCTCAACATCAGATCCAAGATGGCCGACTAACGGCCATTTTAGTTGTAAAAAAAACCCCAATGTTGAACACGTCCTCAACCATTTCTCGGACATGCATGTACCGATGTTTCAACTTTGCTCACAGATCATGAATGATGGCTTACATATGCACATAATTTTTTTTTTTCAACATCAGATCCAAGATGGCCACCTGGCAGCCGTTTTAGTTGTAAAAAAAAACCCAATGTTGAACACGTCCTCAACTATTTCTCAGACACGCATTTACCGATGTTGGTCAAACTTGGCACCTGGATAATGAATGATGGCTTACATATGCACGTCATTGTTTTTCAAGATCAGATCCAAGAAGGCCGACTGGTGGCCATTTTGTTACTTAAATGTGTCCCCAACCATTTCTCAGTCATGCATGGTCCGATTTTATTCAAACTTGGCACAAGCACAATACAATATGGCATACACGTGCCCCTCACTTTATTTTGTGATCTGATGAAAGATGGCCAACTGGTAGACTGGTGTCCATTTTAGTTGTACATAAATATGGGCTAGCCATTTAACTCCAAACAGAAAAATTACTAAAACAACGTGGGCTGTGACATTTTATGTCTTTTGTTTTTTTTAACGTTTTTTATTTTTGACATGGATCGTGCCATTATACACCACCCAAATAAATGAACATTCATTGGGACCAGTAGGGGACATGTATTGCAAAGCAATTCTCGCTCTTGTTATAACATGCAATTCCTGCAGGTCTTGTATCCAGGGAGTGCCTCTCAAATGCAACGTGGGCATCCTGGGCTAACTACACAGACTGCAAACCTAATCTAGAGATCATGGAAGAAGTAAGTCCATCGTCATATCATTGAAACATTTTTTACATGTTAGGTCTTCACCATTTTTTCATTTCCCCTGTTTTTGAAAAGAACACTGCATGTACTTACCTGTGTGAAGGGGCTGTCACACCTTGACGATTTAGCCAGCGTATGCCGACGTATGAAAAATTTGTCTAAAACGCTGGCACACGTCGAATACGTTATGGGTAAGTTTTGTATACGTTAAGAGCACGCTGAAGCACGCTGGCATACGTCGTAGTACGCCGAGCTCGTCGACAAATTTTAACATGCTCAAAATTTTTCGACGTATGCCAGCGTATGACTCACACGTTCCGCATACGCTGGCCATAAGTTGTAGGCACGTTACGCGATCGTTGACACACGTCGACACACGTTACTTGTAAGTTACTCATAAGTCGAAACACGTCGAGGTAATGTTTAGCATACCCGAAACTTATTTCTAACCTATGAGTAACGTGTGTAGGCACGTTATGCGATCGTTGATACACGTCGACACACGTTACTTGTAAGTTACTCATTAAGTCGAAACACGTCGAGGTAATGTTTAGCATACCCGAAACTTATTTCTAACCTATGAGTAACGTGTTGTATATAATTTGTATATAAAGGTGTAACAATGTTGTATATAAACACAAAGCTCTTGCCATGATCAACATATGCCAAAAATGAAGCAGAAATACAAGACCTCCTGCTCTCTCATCAAAAACAAGTTTGTAACCCTTTTTGTTTACGGCCGCCTTCAAATGATGTATGAATGCTAACGAGGCTTTTCACACATGTGCTGTGTGTGCATTTTCAGTAACCCGTTTCTGATCATCCCGGTACTTTTTACCTGCCATTGCTCACGTGAAGTCTGTGAGTAAAATTGTCTTTTTACATAATTTCCAGCATTTAGTCAAAAGAGTGGCAATTTCAAAGAGGTTCACCATAATTGTCTTGTTTCTGGATGCAAATCGGACTCAACGGAAACACAGTGCATGAAATGCAAGAACTATCCATAGATGTGACTGAGAGGTGTTGAGTTTCTATCATTTCCTGTTAAAACAAGTCAGCAGCCGCAGTGGATGTATTAAACACATGCACACACACACACTTCTCTTTTTAACAAAAATCAAGTACAATTTATCTTGTGGCCCTGGAACCAAACAAACAATACATTTATATTAGCCCTCACAACTCCAATAGCTCGTCCTTCCCCCACCACCACTCCCAACATGATTACTAGTAAATATCATCATTTAAAACTTACCCTCTACATTTAAAACTTACTCTGAGCTCAAGCGTTTGGACATCGGTATTGCAGCACTCTCTGAGGTTCGGAGACCGGATTGCGGCGAGATCATGGCGGGTGGTTATACCTACTATTGGTCTGGTCGCTCTGATGGTTACCATTCCCAATGAGTTGCTGTAGCTGTGTCCAATAAGCTGGCTCCAATGATAATTGAGGTAACACCGGTGAATGAGCGTATTATGAGACGAAGGATTCGTCACTCCTTAGGTGTCATTTCCCTGGTCTCTGTTTATGCTCAGACTGAGGCGAGTGATCTCACCGTGAAGGATGCATTCGATGCCACGCTCGAGTCTGTGGTTGATCAGTGCCCCAGGTGAGATACACTTCTAGTCTTGGGGGATTTCAATGCATCGACTGGAACTGATAGGGATGGTTATGAAACGTTTGTTGGTCCCCATGGGTCTGGAACTGTGAACCTGAATAGCACTAAGTTCCTTGACTTTGCAAGAAGTCATGGACTTAGGGTGGCCGGTTCATGGTTTCAGCACCCACAGGCTCATCGCTGGACTTGGTATTCCAATGCTGGGGGTGTAGCAAAGGAGATTGACCATGTGCTCGTTAATGGTGGCTGGAGGATGATCCAGAACAGCAGGGTCTACCGGAGTGCTCAGTTCCTCAATACTGACCACCGGCCTGTTGTAGCAACTCTTAAGTTGCACGTTAAATCAAGGAGAATGGTTCCATCCCAGCCTAGGCTGGATGTTGGCAAGCTCAAGGATGAGAGGGTAGCTGAGGAGTTTGGGAACAGGCTGAGTGGAGATTTTGGGGGTCTGGGTGCTTTGGGAGATCCTGAAGAGTTGTGGAGTGCCTTCAAGACCACCGTCCTTGATGTTGCCGGTGGATGTCTTGGAACTCACCGTAGGGCGTAGAAGAATTTTGTCTCTCAAGGGACACTGGATACCATTGACCAGAGTCGCAGGGCCAGGCTTAATGGAAGAGCTGAGCTGTTCAGGGAGCTGAGGCGTAAAACTGAACGTGCACTAAGGGTGGACAAAGAGGCCTATGTGCGAGGAATCTCTGAGGAGGTAGAGCATCACCTGTTGTCAAGTGATTCTCATCCTGCTCACAGGGGAATTTGCGCATTGCGTTCATCGAAGCCCATCCCTCGGTGTACTGCAGTTAGAGCAGAGGGTGGTAGGCTTGACAGAGAGGGTAGTGGGATCTTGACAGAGGAGTCCGAAGAAGGCCGCTGGGCCGGTTACTTAGCGTTGTACAAGGCTGATCCGCAGCTTCGAGTTGGATGTCAGGGGTGTTACAATCACTGTTGCTGACCCTCCAATCAACTGTGGTCACCTTCGTTGTGGAAACACAAGCTGCGTGAACCGGTTGAAATGGGTAAAGCTCCAGGGATCTGTGGCTATCATGCTGAACTTCTCAAGGCTGGTGGAAATGCTGCACTCGTGTCGTTGCATGCTTGCTGGAACACAGGCATCATCCCAACTGACTGGAAAGGGGCCTTGTTGTCCTTCTCTGGAAGGGAAGGGTGATCGCCAAGACTGCAACAACTAGAGGGGTGACGCTGCTCTCATTGCCGGCGCAAGGTCTTTGCTCGGATAATTCTGATAGGGTTCGCCACCATCTGCTGAGACACAGCGTCCAGAGCAGTCAGGCTTACACAAAGAGGTCACGATTGACCGTATCCTTGCTCTTCGGTATCCTCACTGAATGCATACGAGAGTTTGGCAGGGGCTGCTTGCAGCTAATGTTGACCCTGCAAACGTTTGATTCAGTGAATCGGGATGCCCTCTGGAGGATTCTTGGTCTTCATGGGGTGCCTCAAAACTGATCGATCTGATGTCTGAACTCTACTCGTGGTACTGAGAGTGCTGTGAGATGTGGCTCATTTTCCTGACGCTGATCCTGCTCACCAGATTCTCTCAGCAAGGGAGTCTGGTGAGTGGAGGAGGCCAATGGCCGACCACGTGCCTCGTGGTTGCAGCAGGTTGATCGGCATCAAGGAGATGGGGATGGGCCAGGCATTGCCTGGGGATGGCCAGACGGAGTTCCTGGAGTACCGGCGGAAAGTGGACGCAGCGACGCGCTGCTCTGGCGCATGCTCCCATACCTGACCTGACCTGATGACTGTACATTCACACTCCCAGATATGTCATTCCCTTTGGTGTTCAGAAACACCCAAACCAGATATGGTGTCTTCTTCAGAGAAGTCTACCTGATACATCCAGCTCCCATGTAAATATAGCTGGTAAAAGGTTTGTGTATTTAAACATCATTAAGATGTCCTTTGCTGATGAGTTGGTTGCCGTGATATGAAGTACGGTCTCATCTTCCCAATTGCAGATGTCCATTAAAGAAATCACCTAGCCTGCCATGTTCACAGGAGGGACTCCCACAACGCTAAAAGTCCATTCACTGGTGGAGATCTGTCGAGGGTTTGTGTGTCACACGCCCGTCCACCCGGGCCTTGCACCGACTCACATGGTCGGGAGTTTGCAATACGGGCAGCTGCCCATTCGGCGAGCTGAGAAAGTTCTTAATATCTTTCATTGTGCAGAGTCTTAATTGTCTTAATCTTTCATTGTCTTCAGTTCAAGAAAGTTAATAGGCCAGCCCAGAATGGTGAGATAATTTTTGAGGGAAGGACGAGGAGGAGCCGAGAGAACAGAGACTGCAGAGCTCTCAGCATGGAGAAGGATTAAGAAGAGGCACCATTGGGAGAGGATCATGAGAACTGGTTCAGGGTGCAAGTCCCGAGCTATGGACAAATTCTATTGAATTTCTATTGAATACTATACAAACTTGCAAAAAGCACAAAGGACCTTTGACCTCAGACAGTCTATATTTACTGAGTACACTATCAGAGAAAGAACTTCTCGCAGAAGTGACATATTTACGCTTAACTGTAGCCCCAGACATACGCCAACAAAGACGTGTGAAAGATGGAGCAGGGAAGTTCCGCACTCAAAAATTCAGTTTGACCGAGCTACACAACTCTATAAAGAATGCTATCAAACCCGATGAATCCGTGCAGGATAACATTAATGAACTTTTGTTGCCGGCACTGGTGTGATCTCGGTCTTATGTTGATCTGAGAATGACAAAACAGTTCAATTTTAGCAAAATATTGTGTGGTTTTCAAAAATTGTGCTTTAAAAATCATC
>CM068955.1:115962433-115974932 GCA_035128595.1 Eptatretus atami
ACCGAAAAAACTTCACTATTTACCCAACCCTATATATATACCCAGGGTGTCCCAAAAGTCTGGATCCATAAGCAAAAATTTATTTAAAAGTTTTATCGCAGAAAATGCTCAAATTGACGGCCTTGAACTTCGCGACACTTGTTTATACGCTGCATACAAGAACGTTGAACATTTCTGAACCAAAGACGTTTAAACACTTTAACAGTGGCATGTGTTATTGGATGCTTATCAGGATGCTTTCTATTGAATCGGCAGCAACTCCTCTATGTGAAGATCCTGTCTTGCATACATGAGAATGAGTTCAATTCGATCTTCAATTGTTAGCTTCGAAGCCATCTTGATCTGAAAGAAAAAAAAAATCAAATTGTTATATTAGGAAAAATGCTGTGGATCCAGATTTTGGACACCGTGTTGTGTGTGTGTGTGTGTGTGTGTGTATGTATATATATATATATATATATATATATATATATATATATATGCCTGTCTGTTGTTGTCTGTCATGTTATAACTTGAGAACGGATTAACGGATTTCAATAAATCAAACTACGGTGATCAGGGAACTCCCAGGTAGGTTTTTGATGAAAATAATGTTTTTTTAAAAAAAATTGTTGGGAGTCGGCGCGGGGGGGGGGGGGGGTACATGGGCACACGTGGTGAAACTGCAAATGCCAACTTGCGACGCTGGTTATCCCCATTCTCCCAGGAATCCTTTTTCTTCTTGCCCTATTGTTTTGCCATCAAGCAAAGATTGGTATTTCCGTCAGCAAAGCGACGGGTCTTTATTCTAGTATCCTATAAAAGAGGGTGGGGGGGGGGAATCCATAGCTAGACTGTGGTAAGTGTAACGTGGTTTCAAATAGGTTAGATTGCCATGTAACAGGGACCGGTCAGAGTAAGTCATCTTGTTGCATGTGACGCTGAGAAAGCAGTGTAGGTAATTTATAGACTGGATAGTCATGGTAATATTATATGCGTAAACACCTCTTATTTGTGGTGGGGCCAGGTGAGGACTTCCCATCACAGAGGCACACATGTCACATGCTCCAAAAGGCCGATCACGATCTCTCTGGCCGGTGTGCAGAAGCCATTGTGACATAATGTGCTATGGGGTCTGGAAAAGGAGATTGACTTTGATTTTGGGGCTGACCCGTGGGAGGGATGACCTGGAGGAGGACTCCGCCCAGAAGGGTGAGAGAAGTTTTGAGGAAAGGACGAGGAGGAGCCGAGAGAACGGGCACTGCAGAGCTCTCAGCATGGAGAAGGATGAAGAAGAGGCACCATTGGGAGAGGGTCATGAGAACTGTTTCAGGGTGCAAGTCCCGAGGTGCTCATCATCTCTGGTGATCCTCATGGTTGGCTTGTCTCGTCCTTGGCTTACTTCATCACTTGCTACCATAATGGGCTGCATCATCGCCTTCCACCCTGCACATCATGCCAAAGGAAAGATCTCGCCTGAAAATTATCTTGTTTGTACAAGTGTAATCTGCTGCACCTAGTGTGGGTTAGGTTTTATTTATTTATAATCATTGTATATAAGTTTGCATATTCCCTTCTCCCTCTGTGTGTCGTTTTGATTTGCATGGTTCATTCCAAACTGCTCATCTCGTCCACCTTTTCCCCATATTCTTCATAAATAGACCTTCAAAAAGGTGAGAAACGTGTTCGATCCATCCCTGTGTGCTTCCTGTGCCTGTGTCGTCAATTTTGGCTCATTTGGGCGACCTTGGGGAACGGTAAAGATGAATTCATAACAACACAGTTGGTTAGAAACCGATAGGCTGTTTCCTCTGACAAAGGATCCCGGTGCAGACGGCCTGTGTTAACGGGGCATCTGAGGTGACAATACTTGTCACAGCAAAAATGGTTTATATCAAGTCATTTTGTTTTCTTTCAATTGGATGTTAAATATTGGTTTTATTCTTTTGTTTTGGTCAGTATGCAATTATACAATATTTTCATCTGGAGTATTTGATTCCTCGACCAAAAAGGAAAGGAAATCAATTCTCATGATGGAAACTAATTCGTTCAATGATTCGTGGAGATACTATGATAATTATTCCTGTAAGGGACACAGTTATTTGCATCTCCTTGCAGGGTTGGATGGGGAAAGGTTTTGTTCCAAGTCTTTCAGGAACAGGCTGGCCTGCTCTGACATTCTACTGGTGGCAGGAATTTGCAAGTTGTCCAGGGTGTCCAATGTCCATAGCTCACATACTCTTCACGAAAGACACCTTGGGATCTCTAATGTCCATCAACTAATGCTAACAGATGGATGTCCAGATTAAGATCCCATCAGATGAACGGGCAATACACTATTTGAGGCAACCACCTAACTGCAAAGGAACACTCCTACAGTTAATAGGCCAGCCGGGAATCAAAACCAGACGAGAAAGCTCAAAAGCAATTGCGCTACCTCCACACCATCCTGTCAGGCTTGATCTGTGCTGATTACATGTTTCCAGAAAAGTCTGTTAAGAATGTTGCATGAAGGGCAGAAAGTTAATTGCATAGGAAAGGGTTAAGTGAGAGCACCATAGATTTTATAATTCACTCTAAGAATAGATCCATTCATTCGCATTGTACACAGCACATGACTGCTGGTTTGCACCAACTGTGGGCACATGACTCCACTAATGCTGGTGCATGGTAGGAATTGAGTATTCTGCCCAGGTTCTGGCACACAGTGACCCATTAGGCCTTGTGGGTTATTTAATGTACACTGGTTAATGCTGGCAGACAGCACACCTAGCTTAACGTCCTTCCAGAGGATGGCGCACTCGTTGATGCAATTCCTGCCTGTGGAACACTGTATTGAAAGTTTACAATTTGCCTTTGAGGTGAACCAAGATGATACTACTTAAAGGTGACTATTGCATTTGTGAAGTCGTGTTTTTTTTATTTTATTTTGTGTACATTGTCGAGGCTCGTATGAGAGCTAACACACAACGTGCAGCAAGGGGGGCATGAGAGTGTTGGCCCCAGTAGATCCATGAGCATGCAAGATAAAGTTTGTTTGTGTTTTTGAACAAGGTGCCTGTTGTCTCAGCTCTTGGATAACAAAATACCAGTCGTTTTACTGGAGCATCTCCATACTGTTGATAACCCCATCTCCATTAGCTCTGAATTGCTTAGATATCCTTAGGTGGCAAGTGTACTATTTTGAACCAATGGTCTCCTCCCCCCACTCACCCTCCTTTAGCTTTAAGTCAGAGGTATTTGTTTTTTCTTTCCAGGAGTAACGCTCATGGAAGAGCAAGATAGAACTGACAGTGGGATAAACACAAAGGGAATTAAGGAACAGGGAAAGAGGAGAGGGGGGAGGGGAGGAAACAATAAAATTAGCAAGTACAGTGGTTGAGTTATCAAAGGTTAATGGGGGTAACAAAGATCAAAGGTTAATGGGGTATGGTGGTGCATTGCTTACTTGAAGTCACGGAGAGTAGAGTGAGATAGAACAGCTTCTGGAAGGTGGTTTCATAGACAGGAGAAGCAAGGAATAAGAGTTGAGATGTGCAGTCAGCCTGGACTTTGGAAGTTTGATTGGGATTGGTTGGGGGAGGAGGGAGATTACCAGAAGAACACATGCATCCTGGAGTTGCTGGTGAAGACCAGAGGACTGAGAGAGCAGTGGGAGTAATTTTGGAGAATAGACGATAAACAAGAGAGAGACCTCCGATCTGCTTGTGATGAGAGCAGTGAATTATGTGCTTCGACTTAATCACGGAAGATTACAATAATTTTCTCAGCTTTAAATTCCACAGAATCTAGGAGAGACTGATGTGATGCTGGGGCACCAGCCCAAAGCAGAGACCAGTACTCCATTAAGGTATGGACAAATGCCTTTTCACTAATTGTCTCACCATTTGGCTTGCTGATGAAGTAATTGGACAGAGACTAGGAACACACAGCATGATCCAGGAATGGGGTTAATGTGAACTTCTGAATATCAGTGTAACAATTGCACATTGTCCATTTCAGGTCATGTTCTCTGGAGATCACTCCTTAATTTGATGGTTCGTGAAGGTTGAGGTTTTTTTCTGGTCTGAATTAAGCTTTCCTTGCGAGTGGTTAATCCACTCGTGATGCTAATTGTACAAGAAAAAAAAACATTAAAAAATTAGAAGGGCACTCGGTCAAGCGCATACCTCCACCACATAATGCCTCATCCAGGAGAACATATCAGGCCCAATAACTTTTTGAAATATCATGTTATACAGGACTATATCGTTTTTGGCCCTATCTCTCAATGGTGAAGAATCACTTTAAAAATTAAATAATTCTCGTATCCGTATCCGGATTTGGATCTTCATCAAAATCGAAACAATTCATCCTTGCCACACACCCAATATGTCCACCAAGTTTTGTCTGAATCCGTCCACAACTTTTTGAAATATCGTGTTATGTATTCGTTTAACACTATCTCTCAATGGTGAAGAATCGCTTAAAAAATTATCAGATCCGTATTCGGATCTTCACCAAAATTGAATCAATTCTTCCTTGTCACATCCCAAACCTTTCCACCAGGTTTCATCAGAATCCGTCCACAACTTTTTGAGATATCGTGCTATCTATCGTTTTTGGCCCGATCTCTCAATGGTGAAGAATCACTTCAAAAATTATAGTAGCTGGATTCGGATCTTCACCAAAATCTAATCACTTCGTCCTTGTCACACACACCAAACATGTCTACAAAATTTCATCTGGATCCGTCCACAACTTTTTGAGATATCCTGCACACAATCAAACAAACAGACAAGCAAACAAACAAACAAGAAAAAGGCATTGTGCAGAGCACGATACTTGCAAAATCCACCCTGAAAATAATCTTCTCCAAAGGTTGCCATGGATACATGAAATTGTCCATTTCATTAAGATTAAAATTCACAATCTTAATCAAAGTTCAGGTCAATCAGATGAAAATTGATTATTTTTCAGACTGAAATTGATGATTTTAGAAGTTTGACCTTGAGTTGACCTTTGACCTTTTCACCTCAAAAAGAGTTGATTTCCAAATCCAGCGATGTACTGTGCAATTGCTGCTTAATTTTCAGGTTAATCAGATGAAAATTGACGATTTTGCAGATGAAATTTGGTGATTTTAGAAGTTTGACTTTGAGTTGACCTTTGACCTTTTGATCTCAAAAATAGTAGGTTTTCCAATTCATTATTGTACTATGCAATTGCTGTTTAATTTTCAAGTCAATTGGATGAAAATTGATGATGTTTCAGATAAAAATTGATGATTTTTGGAAGTTTGACCACGAGTTGACCTTTGACCTTTTGACCTCAAAATAGTTGGTTTCCTAATTTAGTGATGCAATATGCAAATCTTGTTCAAATTTCAAGTCAATCAGATGAAAAATGATGATTTCAGAACTTTGACCTCAAGATGACCTTTGACCTTTGACTCAAAATCAATAGGCTTCTCAGTTGAGACGAAATCAATAGGCTTCTACAACTAGGTAAAGTTTCATGACGATCGGTTTAGAATTGTGACCTGTAGGCGACAAAGATAAACAGACAGACAGAATAACAAAATCGACTGTCCAATATACTTGAAAAATCTTTGATTTTGCAAGTAACAAACAAACAGAAAGGCGTGAAAACAACCTCCTTCACCTTCAGTGACGGAGGAAAAAATGTAAAAACATAGAGGGATGAAATCTCAAAAAATAACCAAACAAGGTAGGAATGACATCACATTACGATGCCACAATATATCACCACAATCCTCTTATGGTGTAGCATCATGATATTGTTATGGCCACAGGTACCGAGTGTATTATGAGGGGGTTTAATCCCCGTTTGTCCTTGGAAGAGCCGGATCTGGGGTCACCGCTCACAATTAACTTTGTGGTACTGTGGGTTGCATTAGAACCACGAACGCTAGTCAGTTAACCACGAGTTCCAGTGTCCACCGTCTAATTATGCCATTTAACTAGAGGTCACATGGTTTCCTGAACGGGGAAGCACCAATCTTGTCTTGATTAGATCTTAATTAGGGCGGCTGGGCGTTTAACCGCTGGTGCATGCCGACTATAACAGGTCAATTTGTGTGGTAATTACCTCCCAGTCTATCTAGGTTTGGACAATGCTGCATCAATGGAAGGAAAGGACAAGCACGGACAGGTTGGAACGTCAACAAAGCAATTTGTTAATAAGAAAATAAAAAAATAAAAAAAACTTTTTATTTCCGTGTGTTAAAATTAGTAAATTCAAATCAATAAAAAAATCGCAAGCAAATAAATAATTAATCAGGCCAAATCAATCAAAAACTAGAGGGGGAGCACTCGGTAGAGTGCAAAACCTCCCCGCCAATACTGCTAGGTCACTCAAGTGAACTGATATCCTATTCATTCAATTTGACGTCAACAGTGCTCACAGAGTTATAGTTTGCAACTTTCCCTTTTACTTTTAACTTTTACATACTCAATTCATTCGTCATAACTAGATTCCTTGGACAGAAATTGATTTTCTGTGTATATCCACCTGAAGTTCCAAATCAGCTGCAATTATAATTTTGGCATGTTTTTTTGTTGGAAATCACTTATAACATGTAGAAATGCAAAAAGAAACGAAATTTGTTGAAAAAAGATTTGCAAAAATTTTTTTCTCTAACAATTTTTTTTTGGGGGGGGGGGGGGGGTTGGAAATCACTTAAAACATGTAGAATGCAAAAAAAGAAATCGAAATTGTTTAAAAAAAAGTTGCAAAATTTTTTTTTCTCTAACAATTTTTTTTTTTGGGGGGGGGGGAGTTGGAAATCACTTAAAACATGTAGAAATGCAAAAAAAAAAATTCAAATATTTTTTACAAATTGGCCGCCATAGCGGCCTATTGGATTTTCGACCAAGTCCAAAATCTAATGGCATGATCCTTGGACCAGACCTAACCCCCCACTAAGTTCGTCGAAATCGTCGAGGAGTTTTTCCGTAATACTGTTCACAACAAACAAACAAACACACAAACAAACAAACAGAAAGGGGTGAAAACAGTAACCTCCATCCATCTTCGATGGGGAGGTTAATAATCACAAGCAAGTAATTATTTAATCAGGCACTGATAGAAAAAGGACAAGAAGCAGATGCTTATCTGGGATTGACTTACTTAACATTAAACACAGACAAGAGTACCTTGCAGATCATTCAGGGGGGGGGGGTGGGGGGTGGGAGAGAAATCAATTGCTCACCAAATAGAAGTCGTACGTCAAATAAAACATCCTGAAATGTGTGAACGTGCCCCGTCCGTTGCCAGTGCCCAGGAACCAGGGATGTCCAGAATCAGGTACGCCAAGAGCAGGTCTCGAGCACAAGGAGCATTAACGGTCCGAGCGTCACCCACCGCCAAGAGCCACCAGGAGCCACAACCGACGGACAGCTGTTCGGAGCTGTGAGACGCTGTGAGGCACTGTCAGAAGCTGTAAGACGCTGAGGCTCTCACCAACTCACTGGCGCCGACTGACTGATTGGAAAAGCCGTCTGACTGACTGTCGTAAAACTGACCGTCGCCAACTGACTGACCGGTCGACTGTCTAGAAAAGTCATCTGACTGATTGGACTCCGACTGGTAAAGCCATCTGACTGATACCGATTCACTGACTGGTAAAGTCGTCTGACTGACTGGACTCCGACTGACTGGTAAAGCCGTCTGACTGATATCGACTCACTGACGCCAACTGACTCAAAAACTGGCTCGTTGTCGACTGGCCCACCTAGAACGAACCTCTCGTCCTCTTTTTATAGGCGGCCCGTCTGGGCGGGCACTAGTGGGGGGGCAAGTGGACACCTGTAGGATTTTCATGATGAGAAGGGAAGGTAAGGTCAGGTCAGGTATGGGAGCATGTGCCAGAACAGCACGTCGCTGCGTCCATTTCTGCCGGTACCCAGGGCCTCCGTCTGGCCATCCCCCAGGCGATGCCAGGCCCATCCCCATCTCCTTGAGATGATGGTCAACCTGCTGCAACCACAGAGCACGTGGTCGGCCCACTGGCCTCCTCAACTCAGAGACTCCTCGCTGAGAGAATCTGTGGCAGGATCAGCATCAGGAAAACGAGCCACATGTCCATCACAGCGCAACTGACGCTCACGACTATGCAGGTAACAAATCCTCCCGAGTTCTCTCAGCAACCGTCGTTGGACACAAAATCGACCACAGCGATAGCAAGGATTCTCCGAAGAGACCTGGTACCAAAGGAATTAAGTCTCGTCTCAGATCCTTGGTCAGAGTCAAGTCTCGCATCCATAGAGCAAGACTGGAAGTACCAAGGACCTGAAGACTCGGACTTTCGTCCTCCCGCACAGGTACGGGCGCCACACCCATGATCCAGTGAATCCATGACTCCCCAGGCCGACCCAGACGTCTATTGACCTCTGACTCACAGCCAGCAGAGACATGAATAATCACTGCCAAGGTAAGTGAATCTCTCCACGACCTCAACATCTCACACAAACAGACACGAGAAGGACAGCAGCATCAAGATGTATAGAAAGCCTGGATCTTAAGTTTTGACACAAGAAACCCGTAATCCAGCGGCTCCGACTCCTCATTACGGCACCTCGAGGGCCCCAAAAGGATATCTAAAGTCTCCGCAAAGATGACTGCATCATCTGCAAATCAAGGTCCGAGATCTTGACATTCCACGATGCACGAAGCTTGATCTCTCCGACATCCTCCCTAAAATCCAGTCCATACAAGTGTGAAAAGTGTGGGGCAGTACACACCCTGACGAACTCCAGTAACAACTGGAAATAAGTCAGAGATGGTACCACCAACTTTCACAGAACTCTAAGTACAGAGTAGAGTTCAGACATTCAGATCGATAGTTTGTGTGGCACCCCCGAAGACCAAGAATCCTCCAGAGGACTTCCGATTCCTGAATGAGACGCTTTAACAGAGATCAACAATAGGCTGCAAGCAGCCTGCCGAAACCTCGTCTGCGTTCGGTGAGGACACGAAGAGCAAGGGCGTCCATGAGAAGGCACATGGCACCATGGTGGCACCATCTCATGGCACTGAGAAGGTGCCACCTATTAATTCATTATCTCGGTACCAAAAGTACATGAAATGCATGTTGCCATTTTTGGAAGTGTGGCAGACAGCAGCATCTTGGATTTCAAAATGGCGATGTTTATACTATATTTTTCGCTTGGTTAGTTTCAATGAAGTATTTTGCCTCAATTTTGAAAGCAAAGATTAGGTTTATATTGTTGTTAACACTTAAAATTCAATGAGTAATATTTTGTTATATTATACGATATACCTACCTGAATTCAAATGGCCACACAAAAAGTTACAAATTGCATTAAAATTTAGGGCCATGGTCCGATCAACAGCTCTCATAACATTGACCCCAGATTTACCCCGGACGTGGTATAAATTTTGATATGAGAAAGAAGCTGCTGTTCTTCTCATTGACCCTGTGAAATTGTAGGGTTGCAAGATGTTTAGTTTGATATTTGGCCGCCAAAACTTGCTTAATTAGGAACCATTAGTATAGACAACAGTATTCTATGGGGCTTGCAAATGCACATTTTTAGCTCTTGTCAAAACGATGAAATACCAGCATGAAACTTCACAGGTGCGGGTAGAGGGTTCAAAGCCATTCAATCAATAGATAAAGATGTGATGAAAATCGGACCATCCTCCTCTTTAAATCTGTGTACAAACAAGTGTTATCTAAAAACGATACTAACGTATTTTCTCAAACTTTTTTGCACAGTTAGACACTCACCTAAGCAACTGGTACTAGATACACCCTTAGCTCGTATATAAACGAAAAAAAAGCTTCATCAGTTCGGACTTTAAACAAAGGAGTGGTTTTTGTAGATTTACCATCACAAAAGAAACACACGTCACTGTTGTATGGTTTTGACTTGATTTGTAGAGCACTAGCACTGGTGGTTGATTGGAAGGAATCCAAGGAGTGTGGGAACTTCGATTTGGGTTATAATACAGAGATTTCTCAAATGCTTGGCTCTTTTGCATTTGTCACGGTGACATGTGTTCTGATAACCTTCTATGCAAGATGCGGGCAACTGCTTTAAGGCTGTTGCTGTTGAATCGCGAAGCGTCGATCTATTGATATTCCCATACATACCCTGCCACGTTCTCTGATGATGTCGATAACATTTTGTGGGGAAGTTTGGCTCTTAACAAGTTCTTTCATCAGTCTTTGCTGACATAATGCAGAGACAAAAAATTGTTTCCTGCCTTGACGTCTTTGCACTAGGTGGTCCAAAGCATCCATTTTCCATTAGCAACACAGTAAACTGTTGGTTTACTCCAAGGTGGGTCGGCTCACTAGAAAATTAAGAAAAAGAACAAAACTGCATAATTAGATTCTTTTTACAGCCTTTCTTTTTAACTTTTTGTAAAACCCTTTTGACAATCTAAGCACAATTAAATACAAGTACTGCAACTTACCTTACTAACAATATAGTCGTGGTCACTTTGCATAACATTTATTTACAGTATAAACTTCTGTCCAATACCATGTGCCATGTCGTACACTTCGCACCGGGGTAGTTCAAAGCATCCAACACCAGTAATCTAAAGGTTTGCTCCAAGGTGGTCAGTTCACTAGAAAAAAATAAAACATAAATCCATAATATGTGTACTGGGGTAATGTTTGGTGTCCAATGTGTGGTTTATGTGGGTCAGTGATTGGAAGTATTTTCTACATGTTAGCTAAACTGTGTTTTAATAGAGATATTTTTTAATTTAAAAGTTATCCAGAGTATCCCATACGGCTTTCCGTAATTAATTCGTAGCATTGTTGACAACCTTGTTGGCGTTGTTGCCGTTTTTATAAAAATCACATTTGTTTAGAATACTATTTGAGGGAAGATATGTACAGACATTTTATGTTTATATATTTCAGTCTATTGTTCAACTTTGCAATGGTTATAATGGATGATATAGGCCTATGGGTGATAAGCTTTCCACATTAATTCATTAGCTTCTATAAAAGCTTTCTTTAAACTTTTTGCTGATATATTTTCAAAGCTTTCTGGACATGTAAGCACAATTAAAAACAAGTACTGTAACTTAAACTTACCTTAGTAACAATATTGCTTTGATCACTTTGCATGACAATACAGCAGAAACTTCTGTCCAATGCCATGTGCTTATGGATGTAGTAGAGGCAGCAGGTAACCCAGATGCTGCTCTATAGCTAATTATTTGTTTCGGATACTCAAAAGGGCCAATTTATTTAATTATATTATTGTCTGTTAGAAGTAGCATCCAAAGTTTCTTAAGAAATAAGGAAAACACTCTATTTCAATGGATTTAGAAGATATTTAAATAAATAAACAGCTCATTTCAAATGGCCACCATTTGACACAGCTCCAAATGGGCAACATCAATTTTCATGTTCCTAGCACATATGTAGAACATATTTAAATAGGTGGCAACTTCTCATCATGAAAGTCGCGAGGGCCCATTGTCTAGGACCACTTGCCCCCCCCCCCACTACACAGACTCAAGCCAAATCCACCCGTCCATTTGTGAATGTTGCGTGACAACCCGCACGTCCCGCGATTATTCCTGGCTTACGATGCCATGTTTGTGGTGCTGGACGAACGGCAAAAGCAGCCATTTGTCAGAATACCGAGCGAAAAACGTGAAGCGCTCATAAAACATCAAATTATACCTCATTGTTCAGCCCGGTATGAAAAGAGCCAGTTAGCCTCCATAGAGCTGCTGAACGGAGGGTGGATAACGTTGATGGAAAAAGGCGGGTGTTCGAGCCTCTGTTGGGCTAACGGCTATCTCACACACATGAATGTGTTTGTCGTCAAGAGAAAAGGAGCTTTCCATAAGAGAGGGAATCTATTCTTTACCCTTTCAACGCATCACATTTAGAATCCCAGACGTGGTAGAAGGAGGGATAGTCTATCCTGGACATGCATTTAGAAGAAATAACTATCTCAGGACCTGGATGTTTTGTATGACATTCGGCGACGATGTCTTGCATCAACAATATCTTTTGACGTTGTTCCATCACAATCCACAAGAAAGTAAAATGTCAAAGATCCCTCTATGTTTTTACATTTTTTAAAAATGCTTTTTTCTTCTTTCTGCAACTTTTTGAAAGTCATAAAATGCTTCATGTTTTATATATTTTGATATGAGATAAACATGAAGTATAGTCATACTTCATGATACTGTCGTACTCTGTGATACGATTCCATAGTACGACAATTCAGATCATCATTTGTGTCTCGTACATGGGAACATAAAGTCAAGTAAATGCACTGTTTGCTGCTTTATCACCACTTTGAGTGCACGCATAGCTTGGCTTGTTTATGCAATCCGTGTGGGGTTGCGAACCAAAACAAACAGCGGGTATTTTTAAGGCCACTTTCTGCTAGAGCGGGGGTTAGCTGGGGTTGCGAACCACAGGCGACGATAACTTAAAAAACCGAAGGACATTAGAGGGGGGAGGGTGGGGTCGACTTGCATATTTTCGGATTTTGTTTTTCATAAAATGCTT
>CM068955.1:115974957-115996536 GCA_035128595.1 Eptatretus atami
GACGAACGGCAAAAAGCAGCCATTTGTCAGAATTACCGAGCGAAAACGTGAAGCGCTCATAAAACATCAAATTATCACCTCATTGTTCAGCCCGGTATGAAAAAGAGCCAGTTAGCCTCCATAGAGCTGCTGAACGGGGTGTCAAACGTTGATGGAAAAAGGCGGCGTGTTCGCAGCCTCCATTGGGCTAACGGCTATCGTCACACACTATGAATGTGTTTGTCGTCAAGAAGAGAAAAAGGAGCTTTCCATAAGAGAGGGAATCTATTCTTCTACCCTTCTCAACGCACATTTTAGAATCCACCAGCGTGGGGATAGATCATCCTGGACAGTGCGACTCTTAGAGAAATAACTATCTCAGGACCTTGGATGTTTTGTATCATTCGCTCCATTCTGAATCAACAATATCTTTTGACGTTGTTCCATCACAATCCCACAAGAAAGTAAAATGTCAAAAGATCCCTCTATGTTTTTACATTTTTTAAAAATGCTTTTTTTTCTTCTTTCTGCAACTTTTTGAAAGTCATAAAATGCTTCATGTTTTATATATTTTGATATGGATAACATGATGTATGATATGGATATGGATATATTTTGATATGGATAACATGAAGTATGGTCATACTTCATGATACTGTCGTACTCTGTGATACGATTCCATAGTACGACAATTCAGATCATCATTTGTGTCTCGTACATGGGACATAAAGTCAAGTAAATGCACTGTTTGCTGCTTTATATTGAGTTTCGCAATACCTTGGCTTGTTATGCAATCCGTGTGGGTGCGAACCACAAACAACAACACAGCGTATTTTATAGGCCACTTTCCCTGCTAGAGGGGATTAGCCTGGGGTTGCGAACCACAGCAGACGATAAACTTAAAAACCGAAGGACATTAGAGGGAGGGAGGGGGGGTCGAATATTATTATGTTTTTCATAAATGCTTAAACTATACACACAAGGAGCTTGACCTTGGTGTCAGCGTGCGTGCATGTGTCTTGCACCCATCAAAAAAAGAAGAAGACGAAGTCTGATATAAGACTACATTTTGAATGTGATGGGCTTGCTTTTGATCTTCCTCTTAGTGGTTATATTATCAGTACTAGCAACAACGACGAGGGGTTGAGAGAGGAGGTATGGGAGAGAGAGGAGGGAGGAAGCTAGGAAAGGGGGGGGGGGTGGGGAAGAAAGCGAGGGGGGGGGAAGGTGAGGAGACCTATGCCTCACCAAACGTGCATATCCGCGAGGGATGATGTGAGGAGGAGGGTATGAAGAAAAAAGAAGAAAGAAGGTGAGGGAGGAGAGTGTGGTAGTAAAAGAATGATATGTTATGCTTAATGACCGAACACACACACAAAAACAAACTCATGTCAGAACAGCTTACACACAAGATACAACAGAGTTTATATTGTAATCCGCTGGCACATCTGCAAAAAACTTTGATGTCCCACTTCCAGAAAATTTTGGAAACTGAACCAAAAGTATTCACTGAAAACATAGAGGTACCTACCGCTCACGTCCGAACTAATGATCCCATCGGGCGTGAACATTGAAAACAAAGCGTTGCGACAAGATATCATACTTAGGTACAAAAAAAGAGAAGAAGGCATTGCTTGGACTAAACAATGCAGAAATCAAGAAAATGACCAAACACCAAGACCTCTAGAATGAAGTGAGAAGATCCTGGAAGCTGAAGAATGCCAAAGTTGTACCAGTGAAACCTGGACCTACAGGAATGATGACGAAGAACCTCACAGAGATATTAAACATAGGGGCAGTACCCATGGGTGCTCACCTGGTCATGGCTCGATAAGATAATCAGGCATCCACTGGTAGACACAGATGACCCACAAAATATATTATGGAGAAGAAAGTAAATACCTATGGATTTTCTTTTAATGCCATGAACAAACCTTGGTACATCATGGGTGATAAAGGTTGTGGTCAAGTTTCATCAAAATTGTGAGTGTGGCTTCAGAAAAGAAAGCAAATACATATTTGGTGGGGCAATCCCCCTAAAATCCTCTTCGAGCAGGTTTTTCTAATGTCACGAACAAACTTTGGTACATCATGGGTGATGAAGGTTGTCGTGAAGTTTCATTGGAATTGTGTGTATCTTTCAAGAAGAAAGCAAATACCTCTTCGGGGAGGAAACCCACTCCCCCCCTCAACCCCCTGCCAACTGTAAGCTCCCTCTGCAGACCCCATCAGACCCCGTTTTTTTATACCACCACGGGTGATGAATGTTGTGGTCAAATTTCATTGAAATCGTATGTGATTTCTGAGAAGAAGTTGCAAGTATTTGTGGTCGGACGGCTGGATAACACACCATCCCATAAGCTCCCCGTAACTAATTTACAGGTGAGCTAAAAACCATCCCTGGGAATATTATAATAAACGAACTTCAGTTGGAAGCTGTCCGGGGCTCAGTAACGATCCTGAAGAGAGCCCTCGGCACAAAACTTTGAGAACAGAAAACTTCACAGCTTGGTCCATGAATCGTGAACCCTGACTGAGCAAAGGTGGATGCTTTGAGCCCACCCTGGGAGGACTCCATTCCACATTCTGAAACCCACATATGTAGATACCAATAAACCACACACACACACACACACACACACACACACACACACACGCTATCGGAGCTAAACCCAAAGCAAAAAGCCGGATGGCTGGGCATGTGGATTGGTGCTTATGACCGTGAGGTTTATAAAACGTTCACATTGGAGGAGACTGAGAAAGATGATCCCTACAAGGTATTCGATCGTTTAGAAACGTATGTGCGACCGAGGAAGAACAAGCAGATCGCCCGGTACCGGCTCAAGCAGCAGAAACAAAAGAGTGAGGAAACCTTTGATAACTTTGTAAAGGACCTGAGGATTATTCTCACGGACTGCGTGTCTGCCGATCCTGAGGACATTCGAATACATGCGATCATTGATGGCATTTTTTAATCCAGGGTGCAGGAAAGGTTACTGGATCAAGGTGAAACACTGTCATGAGCAAAGGCTCTGGAGATTGGACAACAGATTGAGTTGTCTCGCAAGCAAATCCACATCGTGCGGAATGAAGATAACTACAAACTTGTAGTGTCAGCTAGCACAGCTCAGAGCAAATCGCATTCCAAGCCTTGTGCCTCTTCATCGCAGCTGCTAGGAATTAAAGCATGCGATAGATGTGCCAAGGATGAGCGGCATTTGTGGAACCAAGGGAAATGTCCTGCAGTAGGCTCCACCTGTTCCTATTGCAAACGCCCGAACCATTAGATGTTGGTCTGCCGAAGGCGACAGCGACTGGGCAAAACACTCCTCGTCAATGCTGGAGAAAACAAGGAACAGCTCCCTGAAGGAAATTCAGAGGTTCTTCAAATATACAAGGTTGGCAACATCGGCACTCTAGCAGATGACAAGTGGTCCCAGACTGTCAGTCAGTAGCATTGCGAACATTACCTTCCATATTGATACAGGGTCAAGGTGCAATATACTTACACTCAAGGATTTTCAAAGACTACCAGTTAACACTGAACTTCACAAGTCTAACAGAACCCTGAGAACTTACTCCAACCACATCATTTGGCCAGTTGCTTCAACGGATCTTTCCCTGGAATTTGAGGGAAGGTCCGTAATAGCTTCATGCGAGCTGGTCAACCTGGATCAGGAGAACGTGATATCAGGGGAGAACGTGATGGTGCCTCCCCCAAGCTCAGTGGTTATGTTTGTCTTGTGAAACAGTCTTTTCTTGTGTCATGTATGTTCATCTGTATGTCCATGTGTGTGTGGCCCCTCCACTACAAGCCTTAGCTAATGAATAAAAAAGAAGTAATTATGGTCTAAAGGTCGAAAGGGTCAAGGGGTCGAAGCGGTTTAAAGTGTCTCATGGGATCTCTAGGGTCTATAGTGTCTAAGGATTCTAAATGGTCGAAGGGGCCGAAAAGGATCTTAAGGTCTAAAAGGTATATTCCAATAGTACATAATTAATAGACATAGTCAGGGTCCAATAATACTGTTATGTGGAAGGGGGTGGGATCCATAGCTAGACTGTGGTAAGTGTAACATGGTCCGTGTGTTTTGAGTAGGTTGGATTGCCATGTAACAGGGACCTGTCAGACTAAGTCGGTTGTTCACTGTGATGCTGAGGAGGCAGCGTGTGTAATTTATATACAAGGTAGGTTGTAAAATGTCTGACCTTCTGGAAGAGAAGGCCAGGTGAGAAATTGTAAGTTTCAAGGCACACTGAAGTAGCTCGGTAAGACCCTCATGATCTGTCTGGCCAATGTTTGTTCTGTCATGGCAGCAAAATAGGCTGTGGAGTCTGGAAGAAGACCAGAAGACTGTTTTTTTTTTAGCGGCCACCCCGTGGACAGGACGGCCCATAGTATGGGGCCTCTCACTATAATTGGGAAACCAATGATGGGGCCACGGCAGAAAAAGGTGGTCCTGAAATACGGAGGTGGGCCAGAGGACCCGGGTGGAGGAAGGAGCTGGGGCCAAAGTTATGGGGACTGAAGCTGGATACACATGGAGAGTTGGAGGCTGGAGCTGAACTTTAAGGCATTAATCATCTCTTGCCTTACCTCTGTTTGGTCGTCATCTTTTCTCTCCCCATCTTCCACTGCATAATCTTTTGCCATCTTTGACCGCATCATCTTCTTCTGTCTTCGACCGGGTCGTTCCTGCAACATTACCCGTCCCGAGCAGCACTTTGCCTGTGCACCAGCGACCTGCATATTGCAGTCGCTTTGTGCCATCCAAGACCTCGCTTGCCCCATTGTTCTTCTTGTGAATCAGTATTGTAGCCACCTTAGTGAGGTATATTTGTTATTCCTTGAACACAAGTTTGCGTGCCACCCTCATTCCTATCTATGTCCGTTGATCGCTTGGTTCGTATTGTTTATGAAAGCGTCTTGTCTACCCTCTTCCTTGTAGTTTCTTTTACAAATATACCCTTGAAAAGGTAAGAAAACATGTTAAAGCCATCTGTTTCCCATGCATGTTCCGTCAATTTTGACTTATTTGGGTGACCTTGGGGGATCGGTAAAGAGTAGTAATTAGAAATTGTTTGGCCATTCGCAGGATGAAACGTCCTGGTGCTGAGGTATACCGTGTTAACGGAGCCTCAGACGTGATGATACTTAATTAATGGACCTACTCGCGGTCCCAATCGTTTTTAAACAGTATGTAATTAATAGATATACTCACATGGGTCGACCAAAGTTTCACCTTGACGAGGATACCATGCTCCACCCCCTCCGACACATTTTCTGTTTTTAAGCAGCGAAGCCACTTCAGAATGTGACTGTCCTTCCTTCCTTCCATCCGTCAAAAATGAAGATGAAGAACCTTTCTAACACACCGTTTTTCCAATACAAAGGGATGAGGTGTGTGTGTGTGTCGTTTACGAGAGCGAAGGAACGGCCTGTGTGGTTGTTGTTTCTGGCACGCAGTTTAAAAGTTTTTGTTTTTGTTTTTGTTGTTGCCAAACGAGGCTTTACGGCACGGCACAAGTACTGGGAACACACCTACGGGCATGCACTAGTCTATCTATAATTCCGCAATCTGGTGTGTGTGTGGTGGTGTGTGTGTGGTGTGTGTGGTGTGTGTCGTTTACGAGAGCGAAGGAATGGCCTGTGGTGGTTGTTGTTCTGGCACGCGGTTTGATAAGTTTTTGTTTTTGTTTTTGTTTGCACGTACGGCCACGCACGTACTGGGAACGCACCTACGGGCATGCACTAGTCTATCTAATTAATTCCAGCAATCTGTGTGTGTGTGTGTGTGTGTGTGTGTGTGTGTGTGTGTGTGTGTGTGGGTGTGTGTGTGTGTGTGTGTCGTTTACGAGAGCGAAGAACGGCCTGTGTGGTTGTTGTTCTGGCACGCGCGGTTTGAAAGTTTTTTTTTTTTTGCACGTACGGCCACGCACGTACTGGGAACGCACCTACGGGATGCACTAGTCTATCTATAATTCCAGCAATCGGTCTGTGTGTGGTCTGTGTATGTGTGTGGTGTCTGTGCGCGCTTGTTTCTCGACAACCACTGGTCCGATCTAATTGAAACTTAGCCAGATATATTGCTGGGGACCTGAGGATGTGCCTTTAAGGTTTGATATTAATCGGACACGAGCTTCCAAGTTATGGCCATTTATTTACCAACGAATGACAAGACACGTTGCTGCTGGGCGTGGCCGATGGGGAAGGGAACCTCAGCCGTGTTCCTCATTACGGGTTACAAGTACGGACTTCGGATAATGATGACTCGTGTATTCTAATAATTTCTCGATTTCTTATGCGCATTTATAGATAAACACAATGCTCCAAGTTATGATCGTTTTCATATTAGACGTTGCATAAATTTCGGTAACATCAGAGTGGCTGGTATGCTCCGAGCAGGAAGTAAAAAATTTTTTTTTTCTCTTCTCTTCTCTTTGTGTTTTTTCCTTGCGACGACATTGCGAAAAGGCAAAATACGTTGGCGCTAATTGAATAATTGGCCATTAAAACTAATAATTTATCAAACGTTGGCAGATCCAGCAGCCTCCGCATTCTTGCCCTGGACGAGGAAACAAAGAAGCGCCGTTTCCTCAGCAATGTTGTTTATGAAGAGGTGCTAACGAGATAAAGGTGTGTACATGGAGACAATTTTTATTATTATTTATTTTTTGAAGAAAAATTGTTCCGAAAAGAATTTATCAAAAAAAGTGCACAACTTTTTTTGTTTCCAATTGTCAAACGGTTGGCCTTTGGAAGTGTTAGGAATTCAGCTCTACTCGACATGCTTGCCAACGAAATACATCTCAACTTGGTGGTAAAACGATTCACAACGACGGGTTTCCTTACTCATTGTCTGCAGTCTGCATTCAACCCCTTCATTTGTCATCTCTCATTGACCTCATTTCATCTATCTATAATTCCAGCAATGTGTGTGTGTGTGTGTGTGTGTGTGTGGTGTGTGTGTCGTCTATTCTATAATTCCAGCAATGTGTGTGTGTGTGTGCGTCTATCTATAATTCCAGCAATGTGTGTGTGTGTGTGTGTGTTGTGTGTGTGTGTTGTGTGTGTGTGTGTGTGGTGTGTGTGTGTGTGTGTGTGTGGTGTCGTTTACGAGAGCGAAGGAACGGCCTGTGTGGTTGTTGTTTCTGGCAGCGGTTTGAAAGTTTTTTTTGTTTGTTTTGTTGCACGTACGGCCATGGCACGAGCGGCATGACGCACCTGACGGGCATTGCACTAGTAATAATAAACAGAATAACTAGAACTGCCACTTTATAACGGCTGGCAGTGTATGACGGGTACCGCGCACACGATGCCTTTTGATACGACGCGAGACTTAAACGACGGTCGCAAAGTTTTGCGTCGATGGGATGACGGTTCCGGAAGAAAACGATATTTAATGTTGTTCTTGAAATCCGACGTGGCTGCCGAACGCGTGTGACCTATCGATTAGAAATTAACAAACTTATATTCACCGCTCGTGTGGCGATACGTCCGTGAAGTTTCCCCTCGATCTGACGGGCCTTCTGGAGAAGAAGATGTTTGAAGTTTTAGGGTAAATTTCGAGCGTGGCCGCCAAACCGTGTGACCTATCGATTAGAAATTAACAAACTTGTGAAAGGATGTCTTGGGGAAGTGTGCGTGATTTTTGCATCGATCTGTCCGGGCTGTTCTGGAGAAGAAGATTAAAAAATTTATTAATTTCAATCCTAGATGCTGACGAACCGTGTGACCGATGACATCACAAATTATATTCTTGCTTCAAACCGTGTATTGGAACACGTCTGTCAGTTTAGTGTTAATCGGAAAGGTGTGTTTTTCTATCCAAGATGGCCGCCACACAATGTGACTTGTGACGGCATAATTTTTAGCATGTCTTATTTTAGCACTTCATTATTTACTCTTCTTCTTCATTTTTTACTCTTCTTCTTCTTCACTATTACTCTTCTTCTGTCTCTTATTTTTACTCTTCTTCTTCATTATTTTTTACTCTTCTTCATTTTTACTCTTCTTCTTCATTTTTTACTCTTGTTCTCATTTTTCTCTTCTTCTTCATTTTTACTCTTCATTTTTCTTCTTGCTTCATTTTTTGCTCTTCTTCATTTATACCTCCTCATTTGATCCTCTCTCATTTTATTACTCTGCTTCTCTCATTTTATTACTGTCCTCCTTCTTCTTCTTTTTATTATACTCTTCTTCTCTTTTTATTACTCTTCTTCTTCTTTTATTACTCTTCTTCTTCATCATTTTATTACTCTTCTTCTTCTTCATTTTATTACTCTTCTCTTATTTTTACTCTTCTTCTTATTACTTTCTTCTTCTTATTTTTACTCTTCTTCTTCTTCATTTTTTACTCTTCGTCTTCATTTTTTACTCTTCTTCATTTTTTCTCTTCTTTCTTTTTCAATTTTTACTCTTCATTTTTAAACTCTTCTTCTTCATTATTTACTCTTCTTCATTATTTACTCTTCTTTCATTTTTACTCTTCTTCTTCAGTTTTACTCTTCTTCTTCTTCATTTTTTACTCTTCTTCTTCTTCGTTATTTTTTACTCTTCTTCTTCATTATTTCTCTTCTTCTTCATTTTTTACTCTTCTTCATTTTTCTCTTCTTCATTTTTTCTCTTCTTCTTCATTTTTTACTCTTCTCCTTCATATATTTACTCTTCTTCTTCTTCTTCTTCATTTTTACTCTTCTCTTCTTCATTTTTTACTCTTCTTCATTTTTTACGTCTTCTCTTCATTTTTTACTCTTCTTCTTCATTTATTTACTTCTTCTTCTTCTCTTCATTATTTACTCTTCTTCTTCTTCTTCTTTCATTTTTTACTCTTCGTCTTATTTTTTACTCTTCTTCTTCATCTTATTTTTACTCTTCCTCTTCATTATTTTTTACTCTTCTTCTTCATTATTTACTCTTCTCTTCATTTTGTACTCTTCATTTCTTATTTTTACTCTCTCATTTTTACTCTTCTTCTTCTTCATTTTTTATCTCCCTTCTTCTTCGTTATTTCTCTTCTTCTTCATTTTACTCTCTTCTTTCATTTTTTCTTCTTCAATTTTACTCTTTCTTCTTCATATTTACTCTTCTTCATTTTGTCCTTCTTCAATTTTTACTCTTCTTCAGTTTTTACTTCTTCATTTTTTACTCTTCTCATTTTTTCTCTTCTTCTTCATTGTTTTTACTCTTCTTCTTACTTCATTTTTACTCTTCTTCTTCTTCACTATTTACTCTTCTTATTCTTCATTTTTACTCTTCTTCTTCATTATTTTTTATCTTCTTCTTCATTTTTACTCTTCTTCTTCATTTTTACTCTTGTTCTTCATTTTTTACTCTCATTTTTTGCTCTTCTTCTTCATTATTACTCTTTTTCCTCATTTTATTACTCTTCTTCTTCATTTTATTACTCTGCTTCTCCATTTATTACTCTTCTTCTTCTTTTTATTACTCTTCTTCTTCATCATTTTATTACTCTTCTTCTTCATATTTATTACTTCTTCTTCCTCATTATTACTCTTCTTCTCTTTATTACTCTTCTTCTTCTTTATACTCTTCTTCTTTTTTTATTAGCTCTTCTTCTTCATTTTATACTCTTCTTCATTTTTTACTCTTATTCTTCATTTTATTACTCTTCTTCATTTATTAACTTCTTCTTCATTATTTCTCTTTCTAAATTAAAATTAAGAGAGTCGGCGTTGTTGTTCTTCTTCTTCTTCTGGTGAAGACAGATCCTTTAGGACTCGACTCGTTCATATAAGGATCCGGATCTCCTTAAATACTAAACACTGTTGTACACATCCTGCATTCGGCTGCCTTATTGAGGGTGCCTTTTGAGAGCGTCTATCATGAACTTTTAAATATATTCGGACATTTGCTTTAAAGTTTCGAAAAGTTCACGTTACTATTTAAAGATTATTCCATTTAATGTATTGTATTTCGTAAATACACTATTTCTTGTCATGAACGACGATCGTCCATGACGGGTCTCGCTATTGGCTCCGTCAAGGCATGTGAAGAAATATCGGAAGTTGTTTTTTTTTTTTTCTTCTTCTTCTTAAGTTCTTGTTCTTCTTCTTCTGGTGAAGACAAAACCTTCATGACGCGGCTCTTGGAACACATTTGTCCTTGTTAACATATGTGCAGGCATGGGGCTAGATTATAGTTGCCAAGTCTTGCTTCGATAGGTTATGTGGTTCCAGAGAAACATATTTAATATAATTCTTGAATCCAACATGGCCGCCAAACCATGTGACCTATATAAATTAGAAATTAACAAAGTTATATTCACTACTCGTGTGCACTACCCAGACCTCGGCTTTAATACAACATGAGATACATGAGATGACAAAAAAAATTATATTCTTCTTTCAACTATGTAGTGGAACATGTCTGTGAAGTTTCCGTGTTAATCGGAAAAGGTGCGTTTTTCTATCCAAGATGGTCGCCAAACGATCTGACTTGTGATGTCATAATTTCTACCATGTATGCAGACACCATGGGGGATGACAGTTGCAAATTTCGCTTTCGATAGGTTAAGCGTTCCAGAGAAAACATTATTTAATATTTTTCTTAAAATCACCCATGGCTGCCAAACGATGTGACCTATCAATTAGAAATTAACAAACTTGTATTCCCTACTCATGTGCATAGGTATGTTAAAGTTTCCCTTGATCAGATCAAGCCGTTCTGGAGAAGAAGATGTTTGAAGGTTTTAGGGTAAATTCAACATGGCGCGCAAACCGTGTTGACCGATCAATAAGAAATTAACAAACTTGATAAAGACCTCATGGGGAATGTGTGTGTAAAGTTTCGCCTCAATCTGTTTAACCGTTCTGGAGAAGAAGATTTTTAAAATTTATTAATTTTCATCCAAGATGGCTGACGAACCATATGACTTATGACATCATAAGTTTACATCCTGCCCTCCTATCCCGTAGTGGAATACGTGTGTGAAGTTTCGTGTTAATCGGATTAAGATGCGTTTTTCCCTCCAAGATGGCCGCCAAACCCTGTGACTTTGTGACGTCATAATTTTTAACTATGAATGCAGACATCATGGAGGATGATAGTTGCAAATTTTCGCTTCGATAGGTTATGTGATTCCAGAGAAAACATTATTTAATATTTTTCATGAATCCAACATGGCTGTCAAACCATGTGACTATCAATTAAAGAATTAACAAACTTATATTCCCTACTCGTGGGCAATAGGTTTGTGAAGTTTCCCCTTGATCTTACGAGCCGTTCTGGAGAAGAAGAGTTTGAAGGTTTTGGGTAAATTCAAGATGGCCGCCCAAACCGTATGACGACATTCAATGAAATAATAACAAACTTGATAAAGGACATCATGGGAATGTGTGTGTAAAGTTTCGCCTCAATCTGTTTAGGCCGTTCTGGAGAAGAAGATTTTTTTTTTAAAAAATTCCCAAAGCAAGATGGCTGCGAGACCAAGTGACCTATGACGTCATAATATATTTTTTTCTACGATCAATTGTTGTGCAGATGAGGCTCAAGAAAATTTCAGATTTTTCCGATGCAGGTTGTACCTAAACGAATTTTGACCGGGCACACCTCTGGACCGATGACCTCAGGAAAAATCACCCCTGTTCCCTTGAGGAAGCTTATTCAAATGTATGAAGCGAAAAAAATTTTCCATCGCAGCCGTTTCAGAGATACAGAGGTCCAAAGTTTTCGGTTTTTCAAAGATGGCGCCCGTACCAGCGTGACCTATTGACGTCACAATTACCAATTAAGTTTGCTATCAAAAAGATACATTACTATGGTGAAAATTCGTGTCGATCGGACTTAGCGTTCCTGGAGAAATGAATTTTAAAGCGAAAGAACCCGCAAATTGCCGGCGGAAAAAGAAATAAAATAATAAATAATAATGAAATAAACAGAAGAAAAAACAATAGGGTTCCCTGTCAGAATGACAGGGTACCCGTAAATAATTGTATCATTTGGCAGTAATAATAAATGAAACATATAATCTCCACCCTGGCTCAAGCACATCCTGGCTAGGTGAAAGGCAAGGTAATCGTCAAGTACTGTCGTACAGCAGGCAAGTATGCTGCAAAGTTGTGAAGACCAATGGAAATTTGGTCCAATGGACCAACGGGCCCACTAGTAATTCTAAAGGGTTCTAAGGAGTAATTATAAAGGGCTCTAAAGGGTAATTCTGAACGGTTCTAAAGGGTAATTCTAAAGAGTTATAAAGGGTTATTCTAGTGGGTTCTAAAGGGTCACTGTAGTGGGTTCTAAAGGGTAATTCTAGTAGGTTCTAAAGGGTAATTCTGAAGGGTTCAAAGGGTAACTGTAAAGGGTAATTCCAGAGGGCTCTTAAGTGTTCTAAAGGGTAATTCTAGTGGGTTCTAAAGGGTAATTCTAGTGGGTTCTAAAGGGTAATTCTAGTGGGTTCTTAAGGGTAATTCTAGTGGGTGTGAAAGGGTAATTCTGAAGGGTTCAAAAGGGTAATTGTAAAGGGTAATTCCAGAGGGTTCTTAAGTGTTCTAAAGGGCAATTCTAGTGGGTTCTAAAGGGATATTCTAGTGGGTGCTAAAGGGCTATTCTGAAGGGTTCTAAATGGTTATTCTGAAGGGTTGAAAAGTGTAATTGTAAAGGGCAATTCCAGAGGGTTCTAAAGTGTTCAAAAGGGTAATTCTCGTGGGTTCTAAAGGGTAATTCTGAAGGCTTCTATTTGGGTTTTGAAGGCTTCTCAAGGGTGGCTCAAAGTGTTAATTCTAAAGGCTTTCAAAGTGTAATTCTGAAGGGTTCTAAGGGGTTCTAAAGAGTAATTCTAATGGGTTTTATTCGTTTCTCGGCTTTGCTTATTTCATCTTTAAAATGCCAAACTGAACAGCTTCCTTTGGACATGAATGCAATTTCTATGTTGTGGAATATCCCTGCATGCAGTTTGACACCTTTCTGGCAGACAGCTTGTACCTTCTGTTCTAATCACGTGTTAATTTAAACAGGTCGAGAAGGAATTCCACTACAAGGTGGCCCTTATTATCAACTACCTGGGCCACTGCCTTTCTCTGCTTGCTCTGACAACTGCTTTTGTGTTGTTTGCATTACTCAGGTAAGACCGAGCTTCATATTTTTGCATATTTAAATGTAATTTTTTACTGAACATGTGTACATTTAGTTTCAAAAAGAAGGTCAAGCAATGATCATTAAATGTTATTGAATCATATCCTTCTCACTACTGTTTTATAATCATGGGTAGCATCAAATGTTGCAACAACATATACTTGAACATGGAAGGCATCATCATGGAAGTCTTCTCCTTTCGTATGCAGCTGTTACGAATTTGGAATTCGATTGCACACAACATACAGGTTCCTTTAGTCAGCTATGTCGATAAGTGCTTGTTCCCTAGATAGCTCACCTTCCATTGTTTAAATGTTCAGAAATCGATTAGATGCGCTGCGGATCGATTTATTAGTTAGGGAGCGAACAATGGAGACGTCCCTCCCCCTCTTCTGCGAAGAGGAAGAAGAGCCCTGCCGTCCCGTGATTCATGACGTCAACAACTCCCTCCCACCCGTGGTTGAGCGGGGGATGGATCACGAGGGCATGAGTCACGCCGGGCGCGGGGGAAGGGGGCGGAGAAGGATAAAGAGGAGATCCTTTCTTTTGTTCGTGTTCGGAGTTGAGCTGCGTCGTTCAGCAGACCTTCGGGTCCTGTTTGGCTTGGGTTAGGGTTGAGGCCTTCGGAAGCTTTTTTGGCTTCTGCAAGAGGATTGTTCGCAGGACCTTCGGGTCCTGTTTGGCTTGGGTTAGGGTTGAGGCCTTCGGAAGCTTTTTGCTTCTGCAGAGGAGTTGTTCAGCAGAGCTTCGGGTCCTGCTTGGCTCGGTAGGCTTTTTGGAGAGCTGCTTTGTTTTGGAAGAAAGTTGAGCCGGTTGCTCGGCTCGAGCTGCGAATGGTGCTTCTTCTTCTTCTTGGTTCGTGGACTCTTTGTTCTCCGTTTGGTTCCCGGCTTGGTGCGACTCATCGGCCTCTTCTTGGAGGTGGTTCCTCGGGGAAGCGACGCATGCAACGGGAAGGATCGGCCCTCGTCTCACCAGCACGTGTTGAGAAGCGCAGGAGGATTCCGCGGGAGCTCGGAAAGGATCGCGGCTCACGGCGATTGGATCCAGCTGCTCCGCTGGAGCCCGGGTCCGAACAATTTGAAGACCACACGAGGTGGAGAGGTTCGAGATAGGCTCTGGGTTTCAGCTCACCTGTCCTCCAGACTGGAGCTCGTTATTAAAGGCCTCAGCCACCATTTCTTGGGTGTGTGTGTGCGTAGTGTGTCCGTGGGCCCGTCTAATAAGTAGGAAATTGGTAAGTGCTTTGTTGCTGTAAATCTTTCATTGCATTTCGTATGTCGGAATGTTCTGCTCTTACGTGCTTCCCTAGTTCCCATTTTTATTAAATAAATACCCCAATTGTTAAATGTTTTCAGCTCGATCGCGTCGATTCTTTCATTGACTGAGCATTTCGTGTGTTGGGAGTTAGAAAGCCGTTGGTTTCCGTAAAAGGGGGACATTTGGACCGACGGTTCTCGGCGATTAAGCCGCTCGGAATCGCGCACGGGACAGGCTCGCCTCGGCGGTTTGTCCGTACGAGTTCCGTCGAGGGTGGAATACCCCGGTAGTTGATCACGTGGGTATTTAGGTACATTGAAGATTGGCAATGACCCTACCCCACGTGATCTGCCCATTGGCTGTATTTCGGTTTTGACCAAGGACCCTCGACTCGGACTTATCCGGGCGGCGATCTATATTCCGGGCGATCGGTCGGGCCGACTCGACTTGCGTGGCTCCGTCAGAGCGTCGGTTGGCGGCCGACCCCGGCACCGTAACACAGCTGTGGGGTAGCATTATTGGCTGAGGGTGGGCAGCTGTACCACTGATGCATGCCATTTGTAGGTTAAATCAGGAATTTGGAATTTGTTCATTCTGCCTGCAATAGCTCGCCTACTCTTTGCGAAGGATGCCATGGGATCGATAACGTCCAGCAACTAATGCCAGCAGATGAGACGCCCAGTTTAACGTCCATCCGAGGGATGGCACACACATCGATGAATCACCCAGCCTGTGAAACACAAGGATGACAGTTTATAACTGGGCCGAGATTTGAACCCAGGCTAGACAGCTTAGAGGCAAGTGTGAATTCCTCTAGGCCATCCTGCCAGCTCACTGGAGTCTTAGCATTGATAAAATAAAAATGACAATTCCAGCAGGATTTCGCTTTCACCGTTTAATTATCATGAAGCAAGTGTTGAACTCATTAGAAAACTGTTCCTTGTGAGATTTCACAATCGTTCGTTTCTTTTATTCCCATTGACAATATGGCCAGTCTCTCACTAAAGTCTAAACTACTGCTTTCCATATCAAGGGAGTGTACAAATGTCTTCATTGGAGTCCTGGCAGGTTTATTTATCATTCTGGTTATCTTCATATATCTGTTGCTCTTCAAAGTGACGATTGAGAGAAACATTGTGCTACCTTTGCGTTGTCCATGACCTATTAGTTCACACCACCAAAGATCTGATGATAGTTTTTGGATAGAAGCTGACTTGGAGAATTTCTGCTTTGCCACTGAAGTTGTACTTCGTCATTTGTGGAATATGTGCAAAAGAAGCTCGAGTTATTCATGTTCAGCTTATCTACATATGACTGCTGGTTTGTTTTGTTTATTGGTTTCAAAAATAACAGGTTGTGTGACCTCGGCAGGAGTATCCGCTGCCTTCGTAACATCATCCACTGGAACTTGGTGGGTACGTTCATCCTGAGGAATACTGCCTGGTTTTTGCTCAACTTCATCGACCAACATGTACACAAGGCAAATAAAGTATGTAATGTCACTCTGCTTGAACTGCATTTTTCTGTTTATCAGAATAATTGTGTCTGCCTGTTGTCACTGTTTGTTGAAACATTGCAGAATGTTAGTCAGTCCATTGCTGCAGCTGAACGTCCAACATGTGTTCATTCGTTCACTGTCTTGCTACTTGTTGGGGTGATATGGCCTGCTTGGACGGGATGCCGTCCTTGGGTGGGATGCCGTGCTTCGGTGATGCGGCGTTTGGGTGATGTGCTTGGGTGTTTATGTGATGTTGTCCTGCTTGTATGATGCTGTGGTGCTTTGGGTGATGTCATTGTCGTGCTTGAGCGATGTTGTGTTTGGATGATGTTTCTTGTCCTCTTTTCTCCCCTCTTCCCTTTGATGTCTCATTTTTCTCTTCCCTTTTTTGACAAGTTTTAGTTTATTGATTTATTTTTCATCTCTCTTCTTTCCCCTTCCTTTTTCCTGGTATTGTTTCTTTCTCCATTATTCTCCACCTTTCTCCCACCCCAAGTCCCCTTGCCGTTTTAACTCCTGAACTTTGATCCTCCCTCTCGTCAAGTATCAAAACCAGTCATTCCCACCCCTCTTGAATCCTGAGCACTAATGTATCTCTGATTCATTTCCACCCTGTATCAACATTGGCCACCATCCTGCCTCCCCCTTTTGCTCCGACGAAGGTTTAACGCCTGAAAAGTCAGCTTCTCCTTGCTTGCCACTGCCTTTAGCATACTTTGATAAATGTTCTGTTAATTTCATTCATTAATTTTGTAGGTCTTCCTGAACTGCCGGTTCACTTTCTTTTGCATCGTTGCTCTTCTCCACCAGAGCCATCAGCTCCAGTCTCATGCATTTTTCCCTAAAGGTGACCACTCATCCCCAGATGTCACTTGTCTTACAGAAACCTTTTCCCTAGGATATCTCTGGCTCGCTCATATCCTCCACAATTATACTTTGTAATGCCATGATACACACAATGCTTACACTTGTGGTCGTGTTGTTATGTCAGGAGCTCCCTTTCCTATAAAGTCCCTGTCCTGCCCTATATCCATCAAATCTTGATGGAATATCTTGCATCTGTGCCCCTCTCCAGAGCAGTCTTATTCTGTTAATTGTGAACTGTGAGCTTTATGTCAGATTGGATAAATATTTCTTCCTTTTATAATTACTTCTTTCTTTAAAATCGATTGTTAAATATTTTTTTTTGAAGTGCAAAGCATTGGAAAGTTGAAAAGGTAACCCTTTGTGAAGTGAGGGATCGTTTTGTGCATTTACTTTTTAGCTCACCTGGAACGTAGTTCTGGGGTGCTTATGAGATGGTGCGTCATCCGTCAGTCTGTCCGTCCGTCCGTCCGTCCGTCAACAAATACTTTCAACTTCTTCTCTGAAACTACATATTTGATTTTGATGACATTTTACCACAACGTTCATCACCGTGCACGTACCAAAGTTTGTTCATGGCATTAACAAAATCGGGTCCTAAGGGGGTCAATGGGGGTTGCCCCCCAAAATAGGTATTTGCTTTCTTTTCAGAAACTACACAAACAATTTCGATTAAACTTGACCACAACCTTTATCACCCGTGATGTACCAAATTTTGTTCACACCATTAAAAACAAAAATCCGTAGGTATTTACTTTCTTCTCCGTGACATATTTTGTGGGTCTTCTATGCTTACCAGTGATTCCCTGGTTATCTTGTCCACTTGCTACCTGGTGAGCGCTCAGGGGTGTTACCCCATGTTTTAAATAACATTTTTCGGAATCTTATTTGATCTGTACAGCCAGAAAGTACTTACTATGCCATAATGCATAGTGGGAGTCTTCCACAGTCTACCCAAAAAGAACAACTGTAGATGTTGAATTTTCAGCAAGCTGAAATCGGACAGTGAAAAATAGCACCACAGAAGGTTGGCTTTTCATATCTATGTCTATTCCCATTATGAAATAAAACTTTGGGATTTTATCTGATATTAAGATCCAAGTTATACTTGATGAAAGATTGTTCAAAGTCTGTCATCACATGCGTGATGAACATATGATGCAACCCTTCTGCAGAGGCCTCTGTATGAGATGACTTATTACAACAGTTTTACTCGTCGGAGGAAGAACAATGTGGTTTTAGCTCAGGTTGTCATCCTCAAAGTGCTCAGATCCAACTTGGAGTATGAATATACAACAAACTTAGTGTGAATAGAGGAACAGTCGAGTGGTGGTTGGTAGAAACTGATAAATACATTTTTGTTTCTACGACCTTCGTTCCAGAGTTAAGGTGATTATCACAGCCCAATTGCCTTGGTGGTGCTGTGTTATTGGACTCGCAGAAGATAGTGATGTTAATGCCGTTAAAGAGAGTGATGGGAGCATGGGTAACCGGAGCCGAGCCGGAGGTTTGGAAACCAATCATAGCAGCCTGTAGCCGTCAAAGGTAGAAGGGCAACAAAGCAATAAGTAAAAGGTCAACTCACATCAAAGTGGAAATATCAAAAAGTAGCTAGATATAAGGAAGCATAAAGGATACTGCCTCAAGTCAAAGGAGAAAGGGAGATCCATAGTCTGTTTGGAAAGGTAGACCCATGGCCAGTTGTAGAAATCGTGCAAAACAATGCAAGAAAAATAATCACGACCTGTGCAGAGTGCTCAAAGACTCTTAGTACCACACCTTCTGGAAATAGCATTGACGAAGCTTTTACAGACCATCAATAATGGAGCACAGGTTGGAGTACAGCTATAATTTGACTAGAAGGTGCAGAAGGAACGCACTTAACTTTGAGCCATCGAGTAATGGGTTTGATTCCCAACCCGACTGCAAAACTGTCAGATTAATGCTTCCCAGGCAGTGTTGAGTGCTGTCCCTCAGATTGATATAAAGCTGGGTGTCCCATTTGTGAGCATTTCTTGGCAGATGTTCAATATCCCACTGTATCTTCCATGGGGAGTAGGCAAGTTATTGCCAGCACCCTGAACAAATTACAAATTCCTCCAAATAATCTTCATTCACGTTTCAAAGCCTATCCCACAGGTTCAAGAAAAACTTGGCCCAAAAACGTTTCCCGGCAATCTCACAAGAAGGTGGGAATAATTGGAACCATTAAAGATGATGTAGTAAGTAGTAGTAGTAGTGTGTTAGTCGATGTAGTTAGTCATTGTGGTCTGGAGTACAATGGCACTGTGGGTGAGGAGACAGTAAAAAAGCGATCCACTGAAAATGGGGTAGTGCTGCATAGTTCGCTATTACAAGCAGGAAATGAAAAAAGAGAGAGACAGAGAGAGAGAGAGAGAGAGAGAGAGAGAGAGAGAGAGAGAGAGACAGCAAGAGAAGAGTGGGGGGGGGGAGAGGGGAAAAAGACATAAAGGTGAGGGGTGGAGGTGGGGTGAGCAAAGAGAATGATATGTTTTGCTTAATGACCGAACATAAAAAACCAAAACAAAAAACTCATTTCAGAACACCTGTACACACAAGGACACAACAGAGTTTATAAAGTAATCTGCTAGCACATCTGCAAAAACTTTGACATCACAGTTCCAGAGAATTTGTAGGAACATGAAGCAAAAGCAATCACTGAAAACATGGAAGTACCACTCACGTATGACCTCATGATCCAATCGAGTGTGAACATCGAAAACAAAGCGTTGCGACGAAATATCACACTTAAGGCGCTGTCACACCTTGACGATTTAGCCAGCGTATGCCGACTTATGAAAAATTTGTCTAAACGCTGGCACACGTCGAATACGTTATGGGTAAGTTTTGTATACGTTAAGAGCACGCTGAAAACACTGCCATACGTCGTAGTACGCTGGCTTTCATCGTTGTACTTTGCGGTTGTCCTCAAATTTTAGCATGCTTGAAATTTTACGACGTATGCCAGCGTATGACTCACACGTTCCGCTACGCTGGCCATAAGTTGTAGGCACGTTATGCGATCGTTGACACATGTCGACACACGTTACTTGTAAGTTACTCATAAGTCGAAACAGGTCGAGGTAATGATTAGCGTACCCGAAACTTATTTATAACCTATGAGTAACGTGTTGTAGGCACGTTACACGATCGTTGACACACGTCGAGGCACGTTATGCGATCGTTGACACACGTCGAGGCACGTTACTTGTAAGTTACTCATAAGTCGAAACCGTCGAGGTAATGTTTAGCGTACGCAAAACTTATTTCTAACCTATGAGTAACGTGCTTTGAACCTATGTGTAACGTACCTCCAACGCATATTGACGTATGTAGACGTATTTGATTGACGTCTTCCGGCCGACCACAGAACTTACTGAACGTGTTTCTAATTTACAGCTACCGTATAATGGCGTATTGGCAGCGTTTAAAAAAAACAAAAAACAATACTTCCGATATTTCATCACGTGCCGTTACGTCACGTCCGATTGCCTCTTCAGTTTGCTCATGTCTTATTCTTAGTTCCTCCTCTGTGAATATTTTCTGTTTCAGGATATTGTCAGGTCGATGTCGAAACTTAAAAGCAATGTCGAATATATTTTAAAATTCGTGATAGACTAAAAAAAAAAAAAAAAAACACCACAACAACTTCAGATATTTCGTCACGTGCCTTCACGGAGCCAAGGAAAAAAAAGAAATGTCCTTGACGGAGAAATAAGTTTCGGGTATGCTAAACATTACCTCGACGTGTTTCGACTTATGAGTAACTTACAAGGAACTTGTGTCGACGTGTGTCAACGATCGCATATCGTGCCTACAACTTATTCCCAGCATAGCGGAACGTGTGAGCCATACGGCGATACGTCGTAAAATTTTCAGCATGCTTGAAATTTCACGACGTACGAGACGTACCACGAAATGTGACAGCGTACTTCATCGTTTTTCAGCGTGCTCTTAACGTATACACAACTTACCATAACGTATTCGACGTGTGCCAGCTTGGTTCGGCAAATTTTTCATAGGTCGGCATATGCTGGCTAAATCGTCAAGGTGTGACTGCGTGGTTGACACTCATTTTTTCAGCCGGTTATGATTTAAATGCGTGCGGTTATTGTTTTACAGGCTAATACCACGGTATTTCGTCGGCGATACGTGCAGCGGCGCTATGCTAAGTTAAACTATCGTTGGGCATAGGTTGTGAACGCCGACAACAGGCTAAGCATTCGTTGGTATAAGTTATCTACAAGACAACGAAACGTTCTGTGCCCGTTACTAATATGTTATGCATACGACCAACACGTTATGAATAGACCAAACTTTAAAAAAACCTTCAAAATTCAGGCGTACCCAACGTTTTACATACATTTTTTATACGTTGACATTGCTGGCTAAATCGTCAAGGTGTGACAGTGCCTTTAGGTACAAAAAACGAGAAGGCATTGCTAAGTGAGGTGTTAATAGGCAGTGATTTTGGACTAAAAATGCAGAAATGACGAAAATGACCAAATACCAAGACCTCAAGAATGAAGTGAAAAAATCCTGGAAGCTGAAGAATGATAAACTTGGAGCAGTGATAGTTGGAGCTATGGGAATGATGATGCACAACCTCACAGAGATATTAAAAACCATCCCTGGGAATATCACTGCAAACGAACTACAGTTGGAAGCTGTCCGGGGCTCAGTGACGATCCTGAAGAGCGCCCTCGGCACAAAACTTTGAAAACAGAAAACTTCACAGCTTGATCCGTGAATCATGACCCTTTACTGAAATGAAGGTGGGTACTTTGAGCACGCCTTTCGAGCACTTTATTCCACATTCTGAAACCCACATATGTAGATACCAATCAATGACACACACACACACACA
>CM068955.1:115998991-116013250 GCA_035128595.1 Eptatretus atami
GAGAGAGATGTTATTATTTAAAATTTTTGGGTGAGGTCTCCTCTGCGTCCACTTTCATAAGTTGCTTGTTATATTGCCGCACCACACCTTTCTCCCTATCTCTGCGCACACACACCCAAATAAACCTATTCCCTGTACCACATACCTTTCCTGGCCCCATTGTTAATAAATTATTATGAGTAATGTTCCCAGCTCGTTTTTGTCTTTTCCTTCATATGATCCAAGCATGTCCGAATCTTAGATTAGCCGGGACTTTATTCCCAACGATCCGTTCTCTGAGCCGGTATGTCCTTGGCAGTGTCGCTCGGCTGCATCCGATCTGGTAAAGTGATCCGGTTCGGAAACAAGGCATACCGAGGGCGTGTTCCCGCGGTAATTAAATCACGTGATTAATTAAGTAACCCAGTTAACCCAATAGACGGGAGGACCCTAGGTCACGCGGTTGAATTGTTGGAGTCGCACGGTCGGTTAAGCGACCCGCCGTGTCACGGAATTATCCGTGTGCGACGGCCTACAATTCCGGGGAGTCGGTGGGAGCCGAGATAGCTTCCCCCCCCCCCCAGTAATCTTCTCACCTGACCCCCGCCTTGTGTTGCTCAGTGGTTAGGGTGGTGGCTTGGGATCCTAGGGTCTGAGTTCACGTCCGTCGGCCGCTGAATTAATACACCAGGGGTTGACTCAGCCTGTCATCCTTCCGAGGTCGGCAAAAATGAGTACTAGTTCCAGTGTGTGTACTGGTAGAGGGGCACTGCATCAGCGACACAGTCACGCTTCAAGAAGTGATAGCTACCCCGGCAGCTAAGCTGCCATACGACTACCACCACCACCACCTGACCCCCGTCCGGCAACAATATGTTCCAGGTGCCCGCAACAATACAATATGTTTCGCAACAATTACTGAGCCAATTTTTTTCCCACCCATCACACACAGCTGGTTATAAAGAATAATGTTTGTGAACATCTCCCTGAAACGTTTATATAAATGTAACGTTTTTCAGTGAAAGCTACTCAAGGTTTCCGGGTTGTGTACAGTACGTACTATAGTCCGTAATCACACCGACTCCAACCTGCCGATTCCCGAAAAATTGCCGATATTGGCCAAGCGTGTGTGTGTGTGTGTGTGTTTGATTGGTATCTATATATGCGGGTTTCAGAATGTGGAATGGAGTCCTCCCAGGGTGGGCTCAAAGCATCCACCTTCGTTTCAGTAAAGGGGTCACGATTCATGGACCAAGCTGTGAAGTTTTCTGTTCTCAAAGTTTTGTCCCAAGGGCTCTTTTCTTCAGGATCATCGCTGAGCCCCAGACAGCTTCCAACTGTAGTTCGTTTGTTAGAATATTCTTAGGGATGGTTTTTTAGCTCACCTGTGAAGTAGTTCCGGGGAACTTATGAAATGGCATGTCGTCCGTCCGTCTGTCCACAAATACTTGCAACTTATCAGAAACTACACATGCGATTTAAATGAAATTTGACCACAACCTTCATCAACCGTGATGGCATAAAAGAACAGGGTCTGAAGTGGTCTACAGAGGGAGTTCCCGGGGGATGGGGGTGGGGGGAGTGGGCTGCCTCCCCAAAGAGGTATTTGCTTTCTTCTCAGACACTACACAATTCCAATGAAATTTCACAACAACCTTCATCACCCATGACGTACCAAAGTTTGTTCATGACATTGGAATAATCTGTCTCAAAGCGGATTTAAGGGGTGTTGCCCCCAAAATATGTATTTGCTTTCTTCCCCAAAACTACACATACAATTCCGATGAAACTTGACCACCATCTTCACCACCCGTGATGTACAAAATTTGTTCACGACGTATAAAAAATTGGGGTCTAAGGGGTTCTATGGGGGGTTGCCCCCCCCTCCCAAATTATGTATTTGCTTTCTTTTCTGAAGCCAAACACACAATTTCGATGAAACTTGACCTCAACCTTTATCACCTTGATGTACCAAGGTTTGTTCATGACATTAAAAAAATTCATAGGTATTTACTTTCTTCTTCATTATATATTTTGTGGGTCATCCATGTCTACCAGTGGTTACCTGGTTATCTTATCCAGCTGTGACCAGGTGAGCGCCCAGGGGTACTGCCCCTCTGTTTAATATCTCTGTGAGGTTATTTGTCATCATTCCTGTAGGTCCAAGTATCACTGGTACAACTCTGGCATTCTTCAGCTTCCAGGATCGTCTCACTTCATTCTTGAGGTCTTGGTGTTTGGTCATTTTCTTGTTTTCTGCATCGTTTAGTCCAAAATTACTGTTATTAACACCTCAATAAGCAATGCCTTCTTCTCTATTTTATTGTACCTAAGTATGACATCTGGTCGTAACGCTTTGTTTTCGATGTTCACGCTCGATGGGATCATTAGATTGTACGTGAGCAGTAGGTACTTCCATGTTTTCAGTGTTTACTTTTGGTTCGTGTTCCCTCAAATTTTCTGGAACTGGGACATCAAAGTTTTTGCAGATGTGCCAGCGGATTACATTATAAACTCTGTTGTGTCGGTGTGTGTTACTAAGCTTGTTTCTGACGTGAGTTATGGTTTTTTGTGGTCGTGTTGTTCCAAGTTATGAAAGTATAAAACGAATATCACCTTCTCTTTACTAAACTGCCCACCTACACGACCTCAACGCTTTCTCCCCTTCATCCTTCCTTTTTTTTTTTTCCATAACCTCCTTTTTTTCCCCTCCTCTCTCTCTCTCTCCTCTCCATCTCGGTCTCTCTTCTCGTTCATCTCTCGTCTCTCTCCATCCCTCTCGTCTCAAGTCTCTCTCGACCCTCGGAAAGGGGAGATCTTGCTATCTCAGTATGCGTCTATCAAGGTCGCTCGTCGTCTCGTCACTTCTTCGTCAGCTCTCTCATCGGAATAAGAGCAAACCCAGCTCTGCACTCTCCCTCCCTCTCCCTCTCTCTTCGTTCCCCTCCTCGTCCTCTCTTCCCCCCCTCTCTCTCGTCCCGCCTCTCTCTCTCCTCTCATCTCCCCCCTCATCCCCCTCTCTCTCTCTCTCTCCCCCCCCTCTCTCTCTCTTCCTCTCCTCACATCCTCCTTTCCACGGTATAGGCAAACGTTTTGGTAAGGCATAGCTCTCCCACCTCCTCCCCCCCCCTTTTCCTAGCTTCCCTTCTCTCCTCTTGCCTCCTCTGCTCCCCCCCTCTCTCGCTCTTTCTCTCTCGCCTACCCTCGCTCTGAGGCTCTCTCACCGACCGCCCCTCCTCCCCGTCAGTGAAGCGACAGGTTGTATTTGCTTGTATACCAATAAATGTCAGTGTGTCTCCTCCATAACTCCAAAACCATGAAACCTATCAGCCTGAAACTTTTCATGCATACTCAGGAAACTCCAAGGAAGTGAAAGAATGGAAATTTGGTGTTTGGGTTAATTAAAACACCCCTTTTTTAAGATAATTAACGGCCTTATTTAATTATATCATTTATCAAGTGCTTCCTCAGCCACCTCACTCTTTGGGGTCTTAAGGCGTATCCTAGGTAACTTCGTTGGGGTCATTAGCCGCCATGTTTTTTGGCCTGCTCAACCTTGCCTTGACTTGGAACAGGCCACAACGATTTCTTCATGATAAAGTTTTTTTTTTCACCTCCCTCACTCGTATTATCGAATGCTTGTTCATCATAGCTATGAATTGCTGGGTACATTGCAATGCTTATAAATGCCTGGAGACGTCAGCATTCATGGCTTTATTTAATATGCACATAGGAATAACCGAGAGAATCTCTTAAATTAAGCAGAATTACAAAAGATAAGCTCCAGAATTGAACTTACAAGCAGTTCTGACTCCTAAAAAAAAGTGTTTATTTGTCCATTTTGGACATACTGTATGTGACATTTTGGGCGTCTCCGGGAGGTGTATGTTTAATATGACAGTTTGGTGATTGCTAATTGCATGCCAAGCAAGCTATTTCTTAACAACCATTTTGTTGGAGTGCTTAAGCCACTTGGCAAACGCTCTACAATGTTCTCACTGTCGCTGAATGCCATGCATTGATCGGCTTGAACAATGTTCAGGGGTCACTCACCTGTGTTGGCCACATGTTGATCTGTGGTGCAACAGGCGGTGGCTGGCTCACTGAAAATGTGCAATTTTCTTTTCCACACCGTTTCGCCTTTTTTAGTATGATCTTCCATTATACGACCTGTCACTTTGGCAGAGATATTTTCAAATAAAATTATATGTTTCGCTTTTAAAAGTTTCCTCAACTATGTCGTGGAGTGCTTGGTGAAGCCACTTGGCGTGTTCTTCAAGTTTATATGGCGATACCGTGGTGCTGCGCCAGAGGGAAGTAAGAAGGCAAAATAAATTATATGATCACAATGAGAAAAAATATTATCAGTTATGAAATAATGCTTTCACACCACAGCGTGAAAGCCTGGAGGTACGCATGCTCACTCTTTGTAGCCTGGATTTGAAATCCGACCCAGCTATAAACTGTCATCCCAGTTTCACAGGAAGGGTGATCCATCAATGTGTGTGTGTGTGTCATCTCTCAGATGGAATGATATAATCTGATCATCACATCTGCTGGATCCTCACCCCTCTCCCTCCAACCCTACCCCTCTCTCCACCTCTCTCCTCTTTCTGAAATGACCCCTCTCCCTCTCTCTCTGACCCCTCCCTCCCCTTCCCCCCTTTCCTCTGTCCTCTTCTCTCTCTCAACCCTCCCCCTGGTCCCCCACACCTCCCTCCAGTGAGGGGCTAGCATGTCGAATCTGATTAGGAGTCGGGATGCAAGGTCGCTACATGTATGAGCATGCATCAGGCAGACCTTTGCCAGGAAGATAGCATGGGTTTTACATGCTCCCGTGCCAGGTCTCAAAGTGTGTGGTGTGTGTGTGTGTGTGTGTGTGTGTGTGTGCGCGTGCGTACGTACGTACGTACGTACGTGCGATTTGCTGATGTTGCCTACGATCTCCACATGTGGTAGATGGATTTCAGAGGTGAAACAGAGACCTACCAGGTCTCAAAGTGTATGTGGTATTGTGTGTGTGTGCAATTAAATTGATTTTGTGAACTTGCACATCATTTTGCATAATGAGTGGATTAACTGCTCACAGAAAGGATGATTAAAAATGGGAGAAAAGCTCAATCAAAATGAATCTATCCAGGGAGAGATCTTCACAGCAGAGAGCCAACAATGCTTAACCAAACCTGATTCACTGTCGATTCAGCTATCGAGGTGTTGAGCCAGAATCAGTCTGATATCTGGCTTTCTGGGTCACCAAGGAACATCACACACACACACACAGGTAGTGTGCTCTAATCCCATGGATTTGCACAAGTTGGTGAGATCAAGTGAACCCCCAAGTGAGTACAAAAGGAAGGAACTTTTTTCTACAGTGGTCCATGGTCCCTAGTTATGAGTAAATCAAACTTTTGTTTTAATATCTCAAGCTTGTGATCGTCATGGTAAAAGTTGAAGTCTCTTATGGCTGATATATAGGGTTTAGATACAGTATCCCATTGATTCATTGATATTTTTTGGGAAACTAGCTTCCTATTAAAAAGAAACCACAAAGTTTAAAACGGAAGCAGTAGGGTCTCAACCATCATGTTAAGAGTCAACCTCAACCTTCATCAACACCTGAATATCTTACAAATTCTGCAACACAATTGGTCAAGGCAAAGTTCAGAAGGCACATTTGTTTTTCTCTTTATCTCTTATTTGGTCCTTATCTCAGCTGAGTGCCCACAGCAAACACATTTTTTCCTTTTTGTCAATAATTCAAGACTGATTGTCCTCCATTGCACTGCTTGTACAAAATGTCAACCAATTATTATTTCTTCGTTGTTGTTGCCAAAGTGGTTTCCCTATATCTTTCAATGAGCAATCATTTGCACATAATTACGGTGGTGAGTAGTTTGCCCTACTATTGGTGAAACTTTATCTCTCTCAGGATGAGTGAATTCAGCTTGGTTGATGTTGTCTCCCAAGAATCAATCATTCCATTCATTGATCAAGCCATTCTGACTTCACTTACTGTGTTGGGTTTATGCAACTGATCCACTATTTTCAATATGTAGCCTAATCAGACTTTTATTAATCACTGCCACGACCTTCTTCGATTGAAAAATTACTCTCCTACTAATCCATCCTTGTCATATGTTTGCCTGACACTGTGCTAATCTATTGTGTAAGTGACCCGACATGTCAGCGAGTTAACTCCATTTACTTGAGCATTTGCTCATGGTGAACATAAAACATCCCACTGTGTCTTTCGCAAGAGTAGGTCTTTCTGTGTCATCAAGTCCTTGTCAAAATGACGTCTGAATGCTGACAAGGACTTTCACACATGCAATGTTATGTGCGTTTTAAGTGACTCAATTCTGCTAGCACAGCCACTTTATCCTGCCATTGCTATCGCCAAATCTGTAATTCAAATAGTCTTTAAAAACATATTTTTCAGCATTTACATTGGCCTGCAAAAGTATTCACCCACTCCAAAGTTTTCACGTTTTGATGCCACCTGAGCTTATTTCATGATGCTTTCAAATCAAACTTAATGTATAGACTCTTCATAAACGACTAAGACTAGCATTGGCTTCGTGGTTAGGGTGGTGGCTTGGGATCCTAGGGTCCTGAGTTTGAGCCCTGTTGGCTGCTGAATTAACACCAGGGGGTTCACTCAGCCTGTCATCCTTCCGAGGTCAGCAAAATGAGTGCCAGCTTGCTGGTATCCTGTGTCAGAGCACCAATGCTCTGCACAGAGTATGGTCCCAATGGATGAATAAACTACTTCAAAGTGATAAAGCTAAAAAATGCAGATAAAATGTGAATAAGTTAGATTAACAGAGAAAATCAGATGATTCTCAGTTGCACAAGTATTCAAACCCTTTGCCTAATTTACCCTAAATCACTTCGGAAGCAAATTATTTGTTCGAAAGGTTACAAAATAAGTGTAACAGGTTTCACATGGATATAATCAGTGGTTTAACTTAAAAATTAAACTCCCCCACTTATGTAAGGAGTTTTCAGGTGCAACTCACTTGGTCAACCAACAAGGCAAACATGAAGACCAAGGAGCTTTCCAAAGTAGTCAGAAGTAAAGTGGTGGAGAAGCACCGTTCAGGAGAGGATTATTAAGATTTCAAAGTTACTCATTATTCCTTTGAGTACAGTGAAATCTATCATTAAGAAGTGGAAGACGTATCACATCACCCAGATCAGGTCACCCATCCAAACTCAGCAGCTGGTAAGCAGGAAACTGGTTTGGGATGTCACTGTAAATCAAACAATGACTTTTAAAGATCTGCAAGGCTCTATGTCCGAGATGGGGTCTGTGTTCATCAATCAATATCCCGTTCCCTTAAAAAAGTTGGCCTCTATGGACAGATGGCAAGACAGAAGCCATAACTGAACAAGGACAAATGTGTCCAAGAGCCACGTCATAAAGGTTTTGTCTTCACCAGAAGAACAAGAACAAGAAGAAGAACAACGCGGAGCTCTCTTAGAGCCAGCGTTCGCAACGCGACGCGGCTAAAAAGACACGTCGAAAAGCTCGTACGGGGTTTGCAAAAAAGCATCTTGACGATACTGCAGGCATGTGGAGAAAGGTTTTGTGGTCAGACGAGACGAAATTGAACTTTTTGGTCTAAATTCAAAGCGTTACATCTGACGTAAGCCTAGCACTGCACATCACCCAGTCAACACCATTCCTACTGTCAAGCATGGTGGTGGCAGCATCATGTTATGGGATGGTTTTTTATCAGCAGGGACTGGCAAGCTTGTCAGGATAGAAGAGACAATGGACAGTGCAAAGTGCAGGAGAATCCTTGATGAAAACCTGTTCGAGTCAGCCATGAATCTGAAACTGGGTAGGAAATTCACATTTCAGCAGGACAATGATCTGAAACACAAAACTGAAGCCACAAAGGAAAATAATGTAAAGAATGAAAGATGGCTAAAGAATGGATATTGTTGTTGACGGTGAATGAAAGAAAGAACGCCTATTGTCCCATAAACCCACTTCACATAAAGGAAGATCTTTCTAAAATGAATACTAATGAAATCACTGTCTCGGGACCACTATTATGTTGTATGCCATTGTCTTGAGTGGCTGAAGAAGAAGAAAATAAATGTTCTTGATTGGCTCAGTCAAATTCAGACTTGAACCCAATTGAACATTTATTGCGAAACTTAAAGAGTGTCGTCCATCGACGATCCCCATTAAACTTGGCAGAACAAGAGCAATTTTCACATGAAGAATGGGAAAAGATTTCACTATCTCACTGTGCAAAGCTGGTACAGACCTTCCCAAGAATACTCATAGCAGTCATTGCTGCAAATGGTGCTTCCACCAAGTACTGACCTAAGGGGCTGAATATTTTTACAACCAGCGAATTTTGATTTGTACATGCTTTTTCCAGGTATTCCTGACATGTAACCTCCTTCAACTATAAGTGTTGTTTGATCTCTTCAGTAATGAATAAACAAGCAGTCATAGACTGGTACTTACGAAATCGTCAACTTGACCTCTGACCTTGTCTAATAAAGCTTCTCTAGAGAAGGTAGCGACACAAACCAGAAGTTTCTACGATGATTCTGTACCAAACCATCATAAATCGAATGTTTTGGATGTTTGACCTCACTGTGACCTGACCTTTGACCGATTTTGACCAAAATCTAATCAGCGCTAGCCATCACCCTCCTGATCACGTGTGTAATTTGACATTGGTAGCTTCTTCCGTTCTCGAGTTATCGTGCCTACAAACAAACACACAAACACACACACACACACACACACACACACAAACAAACAAACACACAAACAGAGGACGGAAGTCATCAATATGTTCATTTGGAGAAAATTTTTCTGTCATTCGTAATTCATCTAAATGTGCCATTATTGGTAGGGGTGAATAGTTTTGCAGGCCACTGTGAGTGGAAGGGTGGGAATTTCAAAATGATTCACCATAATTGTTGTGGTCCCGGATGCAAATCGGAATCACAAAAAAATAGTCCAGTAGCCATATGCTGAACCCGGAATTTGTTGGTACCGTGAGGTTTTTCGATGGATTCATGAACCATAGGGGGTCCTAGATGCGGAATCAATCAGATGCCAGCTTGGCATCTTTGGGCAACTCTCAGAATTTGCATAAATCCAAGATGGCTGACACCTGATATGGGTGAAATATGAAAATGGGCATAACTTTTGATTGGAACATGCTAGAATGATGATTCCAGTGTTTCGGTGGGAGTTTTTGAGTGTGGTGGCTTCATTTCTCATGTTTTAACAAAGTTTCGATGCTGCCTCGCAGCATAAATCCAATATAGTTACCATGCGATGGGGCAAAGATGGAAAACGGAAATAATTTATGACTGGAACATGTTAGAAGGATGATTCTAGTGTCTAGGTGGGGAGTTTTAGATATGGATGATTCATTTTTTCATGTTAAAACAAAGTTTTGATAATGCGATGTTTGATCTGATCACATTGGGAAGCCATACAAAGATATGCAGACTGAATGAAAGTATTTTTTGAGTTCAGTTGCTGGATTTTCAGTGGCTACTTTCCCTATTTTCTGGTAGTCACACCCCTATAGAATGATCTAGGTTCATGATCAAGCAAACAATGGATCAAAATGCCCCTCTCAAGCCTGCAACACCATTTGTATTTGATCCCTTGATTGTTGCTCAACCTTCACATCCTGATACAATTCTGACAATGATGGATTACTTCCAAAAGGTCATGAAGGAACTCTGTACGTCCATTGTGCTCCTTTCGCTTGACATGCAGTTGTAATATGGTCACCCAACAAGTGAAGTGGTCAGATCCTGAGAGGTGGAAAAATGTCATTTTACATCCTGGCAGTATTCATATCCATCCATCCATCCATTGGGACCATACTCTGTGCGGAGCGTTGGTGCTGCCAAAGCAGACTCCTTGGCTATTGGACACAATCCTGGAAGGGTTGCCACTCCGACACAGTATACCAGCATGCTGGCACTCATTTTGCCGACCTCGGAAGGATGACAGGCAGAGTCAACCCTCACCTGGTATTAATTCAACAGACAAGTGGGGTTTGAACTCAGGATCACAAGATCCCAAGCCCACCACCCTAACCATTGAGCCAACATCAGGCATAGTATGCATATGCTGATGTCGTTTCTCGGGTGCATCGGAACTCTTATGAGTGGGTCCGGTCTGGAAGTGCTGTTGGGAACAGCCTCCAGAGGTCTAACCAGTATCCTAAATGGTATATGTGAAGAGTGTAGAGTAGAGTTGTTGAGGGAGGGCATGTGTAGAGTTGTTGAGGGACTGTCTCAGTGGAGGAAAGCGCTCAATCGAAGAGCTTGCAGCATACCTAGAGGAGGCTCAGAAGTATCCTACTGGTCGGTTTTGGGTGAATAGTTAATCAAGCCAACCATCATCGCCCATGAACTCCTTAGAGCAGTGTGTGAAGTAGACCAGTTGCTACAGGAGTTCTGCCGCTACCACATGAGACCGTATTTCTTTGCAGCTGGTCATTTCCACTATGGCCGTTACATAACTTGGTATGAAATAGAAATGAGGACCTCTCTTCTGATGAAGCAAAAGCAGACTTTGAGGCAGGGGCATTTGTTTGTAGGAATAAAGAGGGTGTGTGCAATAGCATGCCTAAGGATCAATTCGGGGAGCAAACCTATATTTGCTGTGGGAAGTCAAAGGATGGCCGAGTTGGGCTGACTTTATCTACCGAGCATGTGACTTGCTGGATTCTGTCATACCACCCCTCTGCCAGAGAGTCACCCATGCCTTCAATTCCATATACCAGGCTGAGGAGGAGAAGTCTGCATCTACCACAAGTCACGTACATAAAGAAGAGGGCACAAAATGACGACAGCTGAACAGTGACGATCAAAAACAGATGGCAGATGAGCTGTCAAAGCACTCACATCCCCTCTCAACAGAGCCAACAGGGCTGTTCAACATTGTAAATGGCAAGGTTGCTGATGAGTCGACCAATGTTGCCGACGCTTTGGCGATCGGACAAGTCATGGCACACAGCTTCAAAGAATCCCTCCCAGAGGGGTTTTCACAATCCTATCAAGAAGAAAGTGAAAACTCCTGAAGTCCTGAAAAAGGGTGTCAAGATCTGGTCTGAGATAGCACACGACATTGAATCTCTGTTCAGCCATATGTTAGTCCTTGGCCAGATGCAAAACATCAGCCTTGAATCTATCTTCACCAACGAGCTATGTGGAGTACCACCAGCGGTTTTGGATGAGTATGGCTTCCTCCGCAAAGGCAACAAGTCGAATCTTGTCAGGCAACTCGCCATCATATGCAAGCCAAGGGAGCCAGATGTAGTGATTGTGGATGCGCAGCAGCTTCTATACCACATTGTTTGGCTCTGTAGAGGTACCATCTTAACTACAGCAGCAAGTATGAGCAGACGACTCCTGCAATACAACCATATTGCTACTGTGCTCATTTTCTTTGACTGGTATCATGGTATCTCCCATAAATATCATAAGAGGGCACAATGAGACAGTATTACTTCAAGCATGACCTACAACCTGACACTGACTTCTCTTCCTGCTAGAGATGTCATCATGAAGAGTAAAGGCAAGAAAAGAAGACTCTCATGCCTGCTCTGCACATGTGACCTCAGGACAAACATGTTGATGATTGGTGAGGACTAGGGGCTTCTTGACAATGAAGAGGCTGATGTCCTCATGGCGAGCTACGTTCTGAAGACTGCCTGTGAAGGAAAATGTATAATTCAAATCCTCAGTGATGACACATGTGTTTGTCATTCTCATCCACTTTGTATGGAAGTACAGCATTGCAGGCCAAGTTATAATGGAGAGGTGGGATTGAAGCATGCTCAACATCACCCAAATTAAAAAGAAGCTCAGAGAGAAGTCATGGCAGCTTCCTGGCATGCATGCGCTGACCAGTTGTGACACTGTTTCTTATCTGTATAACAAAGGGAAAGTCACCGCATTCAAGAAACTCATGGCTGCAGACTTTCTGAAGCTGTACAATGTTTTGGGTGAAGAGATTGCGACAGAGGCAGAGTTGCATGAGAGGGGAACAGAGTTCTTCTGTGCGCTCTATGGTCTGTCCAACAGCATGAGTGTGAATGCGGCGAGGTATGGCATTTACTCGATGAAGAAGGGCAAGCCTCCTCAAATTAAAGCACTGCCAATGATGGATGAAAACCTCCGGTATCATATGCTGAGGGCTCATCTGCAGGTGATGTTCTGGAAGGCAGCAGACAAGCGAAATGCCCCTCCCCTTCAGATCACCAACTTTCGCTGGGAAATCGTGAATGATGTGCCATATCCAGTCACTGTGCATCAATAATGTCAGTTGTAGCTAGAGCCTAGTCTTCAGTGCTAAAATTCTTCCTGAAGCCTGCTTAGTTCTGGTGGGAGTGCTACCTCAAAACTACAAAGGATGAGCCTCTCAAGGAACTTGAATGGGGTAGATAGCAGCGACATCGTCCTGGAACTCTTTGGGATGTCTCTGGGCTTGTTGGGTTTGAGGGTGGCCATAACATTAACCCTTTTCCAGAGTTTTGGAATCTTGAGTGAGGAAAGGCAGTAGGACATGAAGCAATTAAGCTAAAGGAGTAGCTGAGTGCTGGCATTCTTCAACTGCTCTGCATGGATGTTATCAGGTCTCGGTGCTTTCCCATATTTCAGGCTTTCCAGGGCAAACTTGAATTCCTCTGTACTGAAGTCCACAGCCAATCCATGGTCAGCAGATGGTGCTGTCCAGAAGTGCTTCAGTTTAGCATTTACTTTAAGGCATTTACTTTGTGGGAAAACTTGTCTCAAAAGTCAAAACGTTGGATTCTAATCATATATCACTATCAAGGTACCAGATTCTTCACAGAACATTGGTGCGGACAGAGCAGTCTCTTGGAAAACTTTTATGATTGGTAGTTTTGTCATGTGGGATGGTTTGGTCATGGTAGGTTACCAGTACAACAATGCCGGTTTGGTCTCACCAAGTTGTTTGGTCTTGCTGGGCAGTTTAGTTATGCTCGGTGGTTTGCCGTTGCCTTTTCAGTCATCAGGTAGACATAAATTCGGAATTCATTCATTGTGCTGGTGATAACACCTGTGCTGCCATCCGTCACCATTTCAGATGAGGAAGACATCTTGCTGAAGAACTACTCATTAGAATTGAAGCCATAGAAATTAAGAATATTCCACCAGCATCTGGCTTTCTACAAAGTGTCACTTTGATTAGAAATAGTCTGATATCTTTAGAAATACCATGCTATCGTTCTCTGAAGAAATAAGCTTCAATGGAGTTGAAAGGAAAGAGATTTGTGGATGGCCTGATGAAAGCAGCCAATTATATAGGGTGGCCATAAAGTCAGGAAACATCGGCGAATATACATTATAAATGGTTGATTGACATTACATTACAATACATGATATGTTCCATGACATTACATCACATGTTCAATGTGTTGTCCCTCATGAGAAATGCACGGTTCAATGCGCTGTGCAAAATTTCAATGAAAGTAGTGCATTAATGCACCATTTCCATCAATCCCTGCACATGCATCCTTGATGCGTTGCCTCAGATGATTCATGTCTGATTTTCACTGAATAAACCTGCGCCTTCAGCTCTGCTATCCGTCGATATGACCAGCTCTCCCGTCCACTCAGCAGTATCACCTCAACGCATTCGTGTTTCATCAAGGACATCTTCAAACTGTAACAGAATGGCAATATTATCTATGTTTCCAGACTTTATGGCCACCCTGTAGAAAGCCTCACCGATGATGCTGCCCTGTTTTTGTAACAGACCTGTCCCAAACTAAAGGACCATTGCCTTTTATGTAGCTAATTGTAAATCCTTGATGTTGAAATACCCACACGAGTCTTTTCTTAATCTTCTACCTTTGTTTTTTTAATATCTTGCCATGATACTTGTATTCCGGTTCGGGAATTGGCGCGCATGGACGGCTGGGTGGTGAGCTCTCCTACCAGTTCTTCTAAAGCAAAGTTTCCCAGACCATTTATGTTGTTTTGCTGTTTCGGTGTTGTTTCTGTTTTGTTATTCATGTTTTTCGTCAACTTTTCTATCCCAAATCGTGTCCTGTTGTGTTGAATCATTTGGTTCATCTCTCGATCACAGTCGGGCCTAACTGTGATAGTGATACTCGGGTGTACGTGCCCTCCATCTTCTGCCTCATTTTCGCTTCCTTGTTCTAGTTGTTGCTTCTTTATCGTCAACTTTGTTTTTTTTCCCCTTTTCCCCCTGCCCTCAAAAAATTGAAGCAAGGTGTATCTACTCAA
>CM068955.1:116023123-116035897 GCA_035128595.1 Eptatretus atami
CGCTGGCTTACGTTGAACTTTGATGTTTTTTAAAAAAGATTCGGACGTATTCATAACGACGGTCTTATGTATAACGTATTAGTAACGGACACAGAACGTTTCGTTGTGTTATAGCTAACTTATACCAACGAATGCTGAACCTGTTGTCGGCCTACACAACCTATGCCCACGATAGTATAACTTATGCATAGCGCGCTGCACGTATCGCCGACGATGACGTGACGTAGCCTATTAAACGCTGACGCACAACGATTCAAAACATAACCGCCGCAGAAATGGAAGTGTCAACATCGCAGTCACACCTTGGCGATCTTGCCAGCGTATGCCGACCGAAGAAAAATGTGTCTAAAACGCTGGCGCACGTCGAATACGGTATGGTAAGTTTAGTATACTTGAATAGAACGCTAAAGTACGCTATCATACGTCGTAGTAAGGGAGTACGTCAAGTAATTTTAAACATGTTGAAAATTTTACGACGTACTTGGCGTATGACACACGTCCGCATGCGATGGATAATTTGTACACACGATATGCGGACGCTTACACACGTCGACAAAGGCTACTTGTAAGCTACTCATAAGTCGAAACACGTCGCCGTAATGTCTTTTTACGCGAAACTTATTTCTAACTTATGTTTGACGTGCTTTGAACCAATTCTTTACGTAGTCCCAACGCACATTGACGTATGTAGACGTATTCCATTGACGTCTTCGGTCGACAAAAAAACTAAATGAACGTGTTTCTAACTTTAACTGCCATATAATGACGTGTTCCCAGCGTTTTGGGGAATTGGTATATAAAAATGGTCTTCACAAGGGGAACCCATCAGTGTTTTCGACTACTTTTTGAGTCGATGTCCATGTGAGCAGTAACAGTATCAGTATCAGTATTAGAGTAGTTTTTCATGTTGGCAGTAGTAGGGTGAGTGTGATGGGGAGGGTGTGGGTGATGATGGATCCTCCTTGCGTCCGCGTGTCCACGGTAGGAGACATCTTTGCACCATTGTTCGAAGTTCTTGGCAGCTAATTTTTTTGGGGGTTTTCAACAATGAGCTATGGCTTGTTTTTACGTTTTAGGTGTATTCATAACGAGTTGGACAAATGCTCAAGGTACTAATAATGTACATAGAGCGCTTCGATACTTATAGATCGGTACCAACGAATAATTATCGTGTTAGCCGGCGTTCACAACCTATGCCCAACGATAGCCTAACTTATCCATATCGTGCGGCAGTTTATCTTTGCCGGTGACGGGGTTTGCTATTCATAGGCTGCCACTCAAAGATTTAAATGGCTGCAAATCCACTATTGAAAGTAGACGCTTGCGCTCAACAATTGGATTTTTTTACACTCAACGACTTTTAAACGGTGCCACTCAACTATTTTAATTGTTTACAATGAACGATTTAAATTGCTGTCACTCCCTTTGTTTTTGACGCTGGCGCTCGGAAATTTGAAGCGGTTCTATTCAACGTGCTAAATCGCTCAAACTCCACTATTGAAAATAGACGCTTGCGCCAAACAATCGCAATTGTTTACACTTAACGTTCTTATCGGTGCAAATCAACTGGTGTCTTATCGTGGAAAATCTTATCGGTGAAAATCTTATCGGTGCAAATCTTATCGGTGCAAATCAAATCCCGATCCATGGTGTCACCCAGTACCTTCTCCTCCGTTCACGTCTTCTCTCGGTTCTATTGGCACGCAACTGGTGCAGTGCCAAATTGATGAGGGTGCTGATGTTGGGACAGGTAGATATTGTAGTGTCATCGTTGCCGGATACTCCATCTCTCGTAATGTCATGGACATGTACTCGCATGTAGTCTGCAACACTGACGGGTTCCTCCTGTGAAACCCTTTTTTTTACCAATTCTCCTAATCGCTGCCATTACATCATTATCTGGTACTGTAGGTTGGAACTCGTTCGTTAAGTTCTGTAGTCGTCCGGTAAACGTCAAATACGTCTACATACGCCAGTATGCGGCGGAGGTGCGTTACACACAGGTGCAAAGCACGTCACTCATAGGTTAGATAAAAGCCTCTTTTGCCCTAACAATAACTCGGCATGATTCGACGTTAAGTAACTTTCAAGCAAGGAGTGTCGAAGTGTGTCAACGATCGCGTAGCGTGTTAGCAACATGTCACTGATAGGTTATAAATAAGTTTCAGGCACGCTAAGCATTATACCGACGTCTTTCAGCCTATGAGTAACTTAAAAGTAACGTGTGTCGACGTGTGTCAACGATCGTGTAACGTGCCTAAACACGTTACTCATAGGCTAGGAATAAGTTTCGGGTACGCTAAACATTACCTCGGCGTGTCTCAACTTATGATAACTTACAAGTACATGTGTTGACGTCTGTCAACGATCGCATAACGTGCCTACAACTTATGGCCAGCTAGTGGAACGTGTGAGTCATACGCCGGCATACGTCGTGAAATTTCAAGCATGCAAAAATTGAGGACAACGAAAAGTACAACGTTTAAAGCCAGCGTGCAACGACGTATGGCAGTGTTTTCCAGCTGCTCTCAATGTTATCAAAACTTACCCATAACGTATTCAGCGTGTGCCAGCGTTTTAGACAAATTTTTCAAAAATCGGCATACAGCTGTTGGCTAAACGTCAAGGTGTGACTGGGCCTTAAATGGAATGTTACATGGTGAACAGGAATCAGAACATGGATCAGAAAACAAATTTGCCATTTAACAGTACTTTGTCTCAGAATTTGTCCCAGTCACACATGTGCAGGAGGAGTGAGATAATATTTTTTACTTTGTCTGCCTGCCTGGCAGTAAAACAAAATTGACAAGAAAAATAGCAATCGGAGATTGCAGACTCAACACCATGACAGAGCAAAGCCATGCTCGCATGATGTGGACATGTGTACTGGTGTGTTGTGTAATTCATGAGACATAATAAGAATTGCCACTTTATAACTTGCTGGATCTCTCTCTGTTTTAGACAAATTTTTCAAAAATCGGCATACGTTGGCTAAAACGTCAAGGTGTGACTGGGCCTTAAATGGAATGTTACATGGTGAACAGGAATCAGAACATGGATCAGAAAACAAATTTGCCATTTAACAGTACTTTGTCTCAGAATTTGTCCCAGTCACACATGTGCAGAGAGGAGTGAGATAATATTTTTTACTTTGTCTGCCTGCCTGGCAGTAAAACAAAATTGACAAGAAAAATAGCAATCGGAGATTGCAGACTCAACACCATGACAGAGCAAAGCCATGCTCGCATGATGTGGACATGTGTACTGGTGTGTTGTGTAATTCATGAGACATAATAAGAATTGCCACTTTATAACTGCTGGCAGTGATGACCGGGTACCAAGACGTCCCGCTTTGATTGGACACCTGACACTGACCCATGACGTTTTTATTACTATTCAATTGAATTTAGAATGGGATTAAAATAAATTAAATTCAAATCAAATGGAAGACCTATGTTGTCATATGTGTGAACTTTTTGTTCCTCATGGATATCTGGTCATACCTGCAAAGTTTCACCTCGATCTGTTCAGCCACTTCAGAGAAGATTTTTTAAGGTTTTTAATTTTTTTTACAATATGGCTGCCGAATCACGTGACCGATGACGTCATCAATTTTTTTTTCTGTGGAACATTTTATTCCTAGATGACCCTCAAAAATGTTCATACTCATCGAATGTAGTGTTATACATCTGCAATTATGACGTCATAACGAAGGCACCTATGACATCATAAAACAATCATACTCATTCCCCATAAGGAGTACTTGCCAGTTGCCAAGTTTAAATTTTTTCCTTGGTGTGGTTTCAGAGATAGAGAGGTCCAATTTTTTTCGGTTTTTCCTACATGGCTGCCACTCCACGTGACCTGTGACATCATAATTATCAAAAAAACATGTCGCATAATGTTCTGGCGGATAATGTCGCATAATTATTTACTTGAGTAGTCGCACGTGAGGTAAAAATTTTGTGTCAATCAGAGTAGTAGTTGTAGAGAAAACAGAGAAAATTAGCATGGATAGACGTACAGATAGACAACTCAAAAACATAATGCCTCCAGTGACTTCGTCAGTAGAGGCATAAAAATTCACACTCATAATTATCATTAAAATATTCTACACAAGTAGTCGTTCCGATAGTGAAAATTTTGTCTCAACCTGACAAGCGGTTGCGGAGAAAAACACTAAAGTTCTGTGCGGACAGACAAACAATCAAACAGACGGACAAACAAATGGACCAAAATGCAATACCCTCTACTTCGGGGAGGGTAACAAGAAAAATAGCAATCAGAGATTGCAGACCCTCGCCAGGACTTGTTTTGCATGGTGTTTATATACTGGTGTGTTACGTAATTAATAAAATACATAATTAGAACTGCCACTTTATAACTGCTGGCAGTGATGACGGGGTACCAAGACGTCGTACTTTGATGCAGCCCGGCTTTGTTCAGACACTTGATGCTGACCCATTATGTTTATTATTATTCAATTGAATTTAGAATGGGATTAAAATAACTTCAATTCAAATCAAATGGAAGACCAAATGGGTATCGTCCTGTATTGGAGTAATCAGGAGGAACATGGATAGGATCCACATTTCAGCTGTTGCACCTCTACCCTCAAACCCATTTGAGGGGGTTAAACGTTTCAACAAGAATGCCGAGTAGGCACCAAAAAAGTCGACGAGCCAAGTGAGCCTTATTAAAAAATAAATTAATTAATATTATTTCACATCATATAACATAACATAATAACAAAAATCATAAAAGAACCCAGATCAAAAAATTTATAATTCTGGCTGCCAGACCAAGTGTCTGTTCAGGTTGAAATTTTAAACATATATATTCCTCTTCATGACTAGATAGATGTCTAGACCAGATAGATATTCCTCATGACTAGATTCATTATATTAATAAAGATGTAATTACATATTTAAAACAAGTGGTTCCAGGCACAACAAATCCGCCCATTTAAGGCATAAAGTTATTTTGGGGATCAAATTTAAATTTGATACATCCTTAACCTGAATGTTGATTATAAGGAATAGAATAGAGAATATTTTAGTCTTAGTTTGAAGTCAATTAAACCATTTTTGACGAAGTTATGACCGTAAAATGATTTTCGTAACCATGTTTTAGTTTTAATGGAAAAATTTGTAATTTTGACCGATGACCATGACCCCCAAAACTTCGGACCTGACCGATCTTCACAAATATGCATTTTTCACTATAGGATTGTTGGGATTTTTTAAGTTCACAAATAGAATAAGGTTCACTATAAGCTTAGTTTGAAGTAAATCGGATCATTTTTGACGAAGTTATGAGCGAAAAACGATTTTGACCTTTTCGTGACCTGACCTTGACCTTTGACCTAATTGGACCCAAAAGTTAATGGGGTCGTCCGAGGTTCATTACCCACCTGTGGATACAATTTGACAGTGTTTGAGCGCAGCCGTTTTCCCGTAAAGTTGTTATTTCGTAACCATGTTTTAGTTTTAATGGAAAATTTGTAATTTTGACCGATGACCATGACCCCCAAAACTTCGGACCTACCGATCTTCACAAATATGCATTTTTCACTATAGGAATGGTAGGATTATAAGTGACAAATAGAATAAGGTTCACTATAAGCTTAGTTGAAGTAAATCAGATCATTTTTGACAAGTTATGAGCGAAAAACGTATTTGATCTTTTCGTGACCTTGACCTTGACCTTTGATCCAATTGGACCCAAAGTTAATGGGTTCGTCCAAGGTTCATTGCCCACCTGTGGATTAAATTTGATAGTGTTTGCTAAAGCCGTTTTGCCGTAAAGTTGCTAACAGACAGACAGACAAACAAACCGGACAATTACAATATCCCGCTCCCTCCCTCCGGGGGGCGGGATAAAAACATCGAATCGAACCTCGTGTTCAGAACTCCGCCATGTTGGTTCTCGCTTTCAAGGCAAAAACCGACATTTTATGAGCTCTGTGGCTTGATATATTTTAATTTAATTTCACTAATTTTCCATTTGAATTCCACTTATAAAGAACTCCATTTGTTAAACCTTTGTGGCTTGCCTTTTTGTTTGATTATGCTATTAATCTGGATCCATGCCATCCATGCAGTTTACTCACTCACTGCGGTCCACTCACAAGTGCTTATACGGGATGTTACCTGATATTATAATGTGTGTGTGTGTGTGTGTGTGTGTGTGTGTGTGAGATATAAAGCAACACAGCATTCCTTTGCTAACTCCCCTCCCCCTCACTTTCTCTTTTTCTCTCCCCTCCCTCTCTCTTTATTCTCCTTCATTCCCCCATCCTAATAGAGTGCAGTACTCTCCTCCCACACTCTCTTTCTCCCTCCCTTCCATCCTCTCTCCCCCTTCTCTCTTTTTATTTGCTCCACCCACCCCCTCTCAAACATCCTCCTCTCTCTTTCTCTTGCTCCTGCCCCCTTCTCGCACCCTCCCGAGGTGTAAAGCAACACGTGGTGAGGATGCTCTCCCCCCTTCCCTCCCCCCTTCTCTTTCTCTCCCTCACCCCCTCTTTCTCTCTCCCCTTCCCCTCTCGTGGTATTCCCATCAGCGAAGCAAAGAGTGGTATTTGCTGGTGGTGAATAAATGAATGAATCAACATGGGAGTATAATATCGTAACTTGCCTTTCTATTTGCCGCTCGATTGCTCAGCTGTACTTCAACGTTATGGTCTAATAGTGGTCTTTCTTTGCAGCCATGGTGCCGAATGATTGTCACTTCTACAATTACTTCCTCCTCACAACCTTTTCTGGATGTTCGCTGAGGGATGCTACCTGCACACAGTTGTTGTCATGACGTACTCGAGCAACAAGCTGCGAAAATGGCTCTTCTTTCTGTTTGGCTGGGGTAGAGTTAGTTGTCACAAAAGGGTGACCAGAATCGATGACACACTTGGAGCTCACATACTCTATTAGTTGTATATATTATGTCCATTGTAGTCATAGCAACCCACGAGTATGTGCTTAGTGAGCAAAGTGTAAATTACAATTACCTGCTAACTTGAGCCAGAGAACCTTGGAACTCAACAAGCTTGTTCTCTGAAGGAATGTTCTATTCGCTACCAACTTCAGCAGAAATTTCCTCAAAAATTAAGAAAGTGGTTCAAGCAATTCAAGTAATGATTTTAAGTTATCTTTTAAACAAAAGTTAATGTCTCAATGGTGGCACCTCTGTAGATATGATGATACATGCAGTTGGCAGACTGGTAGGTTTCAAGTAATTGGGTCAAAATCCAGGTGCTGTGTCCAGTAAGTGAAAGTGAGTGAAATTATTTGGTACTACCATGAAAAATGTTTCTCTTTCCTGCTGGAAACCTACATCCCCAAACACATGGGAGGCATACATATCGAAAACACAGACTACACGACTTATTAATAAGAAGTAACACAGAAAATACACTGGAAGAGAGATGTTTGTCTATCTGTGTGTCTGTGTGTCACATTTTTCTCAGAGATGGCCAAAAAATCCCCGTCAAACTCTCTGGGGTTCATCAGTGAGTGTGATGACCTCAGGCAAGTTTTTGTTAAGTTTGACAAAGTAGATTTTTTTTGAAAAATTTTTTATATAATCGTCTGTAGTGCTCGCCTTTGTAGCTATGTGAAAGGTAATATTAAATCAAACCGAGCCCATTCCTTCATGGTTGTAGGGAAGTGTTTTAGGCCCCACAAAAAAGGAAAAAAAAACAAAATATGATTTCTTCAAAGTCACAGGATTAAACAGCAACAGGCAACATATAGGGTACCTCTGCTCGTGTTTGTGTGTATATGTGTGAATATGTTATAAATGAGAAATGAACAGGATAGAAATCATAAATATATGTGGAAAAATTACAGGCCCAGACCAGGAATCAAACCCAGGTCTCTAGCAAACCATACAGTCGTCTGTTCATCTGAGCTTTGGGTGACCACCAGCTGAGCAATGCAATGCAATTCTCCACTATATCAAGTGCCTCTCTTTCCCCATATATTTATGATGTTTTTCCCCCATATATTAGATGTTTTTCCCACATATATTTATGATGTTTTTCACATATATTTATGATCGTTCTATCCTGTTCATTTTCTCATTATATTGTACACCCCTGTGGTGTTTAGTAGGGATGTGTTCCCAGTGGGGGAAGACCTCTCGAGAGGAGGCCCGCGCTGCTCCTATGGTTGGCAGTGAGTGCCGGGGAAGATGGGGGAGGAGTGGCACTATATCTGTGGAAGAATTGCATTGCTTTAGTTGGTAGGTGCCAGATAGCTCAGATAGGAGCACTGATTCCCAGTCGGCTGTATTTCACCATGTATTATATGAGGCCCCGTGAGGAGGAGTGATGTAAGGACATTTTTTAATGATATGATGATGATAGGCTTGGATGACAAGTCTGAAGACGACGATGGTTACGAGCGGTATTTGACGATGTAGTTGTTTCAGAAGTCAAGGATGAGACAATGGAAATGTTCTGACCAAGTATAAATAAAAATGATCAACATGATGTGGTACGAGTGACAGGTTATTACTGCAAAATGTCGAAACCCGGTTTCGTTCAACAATTTAAAAATTTTGACCTTTGCATAACCTTTAAGGTCACAAACCAATGTTGTGGACATAAAATAAGGAAACGGATACGTGTATAGCTTATGGAGTTTAGTTCGTCGAAGAAGGTCGAAAACCCGTTCGATTCCACAACCTTGAAAATTTGACACTTTTGGTACTTTAAAGGTCAAGGTCAAGGATTATGACCTTGGTGCAAAACTTCCTCTGGAACTTCCAGAGACCATAATAACGTCATATAGGCTAATGGCATTTCACACTTCCTCGATATATCAACTACTTTAGTGAAATCCAGCGTAAAAACAAACTTGAAGGGGGCCGCACGGGCAAGGGGTGTTAGAGATAGAGAAAATGATTTCAAGACCTTCGGTGGGGAATCACCCAGATTTGCATAAAAATATTGTCATCCTAGCTCTCAAAGTTTGGGCGGTCGTCTGTTTTTATGTAAATTCGAATTTTCTAAGTTCATGACCTTGTGAACTTGACTGTGACCTGACCTTGGATTAAAATGAAAAATCGAGCTCCGTGGGGCTATGCAGTGCATTGGGCTAACCAAATACACAAACCCTGTAGATTCGACAAAACCCCTAGGAGAAGATGCAAATTACAATCGGCTCCCCTAAAACACATGTTTTTGGGCGTGGCTCCGCCAAATGGGCAGACCAGCCCATTTCAGGAAAACACAACGATCATGAATATAAACTCCACCATTTCATCAGGATCGGATCAAACCCACGGAGCTATGCTCGGCGACATACAGACGACAGACAGCCAGAAAGCAGAACACAAAACAATAACGAATATAGTGGTCATTGTATTTTTCGTGAATATTTTTTCGTGAAACAATAGGTAAGGGTTAAAATAGTGCTATATGGCATATCATAAATGGCCGATGTTGTCCCTTACATCACTCCTCCTCGGGCGCCTCATATATATATATAACAACATACATACGTATATACATGAATAAACTCCCACACTCTCTTCAATCCCATTCTTCCCTCCAGGCCTTCAACACAGCTGTTCCACACTGTTTTGTCCGCATCCAAAACCTCGATCTTTTTACCCCGTTTAATCCACCCCAACCCACCTCCTTCCAAATTCCCTGCTTTCTCCTGAAAGTCCTGTAATGATCCATTTTGTATACCCCGTGTTCCCCGCCATCCTCTCCTTCACAGATCTCCTCATGTCTCTGTTCCCACTGTTTTGTCCTTCCTCTCCCACCTCTCTTTTTATGCCCCCCACCCCTTGCTGTGTGTTGTGTGCTAGCTCTCATATGAGCTTCGAAATGTATAAAAAATAAATACTAATATATATAATTATATATATATAATAAATTATATATATATATATATATATATGTATGTGTATATGTATATATATAATATATATATATACATATTTATATCATATATATATATATATATAATTATATATCCATACATTATTATATATATATATATATATTAATCATACATAATATATATATATATTATATATATAATATATCCATACTATATTTGCACAGAATGGTGGTTAAGGTTACACCCACCCAATTGTGGTGGGGTGTTAACCGCCAGCCAGGATACGACGTAGTTTCATTAGAGAGGCACCGTTGATCTCGGAGATTGGAATAGCCACGGGGGGTGGGGCCAATGGTGGAGTGAATGAGGCAAGATGGATGCACGGGGGGTTTATACTCGAACCCATGACATATACAACACATCAACTTCAAATAAACGCAGGATTTAATGAAAATAGACAAATATTAAACAAGGGACATATTCAGATATAATAATATATAATGTGAGATAAAATTATACTAAGTCGAGACGCCTCTTCACACAGACAAGGGGAAAACGAAAGAAAAGCAAATCTCCTTTATTCTGGCACTTAGCTTGGTCCAGGATGTTTTATCGAACTTGGAATCGAGGCGCTTCACTGCACATGTCGACGACGCAGAATGAACACCGAGCACTCTCTCACGAGCAGGAAGTTCGTCGGCAATTCGTGAGCGGGTATTCAACACGAAGATCATCGATGTCGTGCAGCTTCTTTGTGTGTCGATCATCCTTACCGACCCGCTGTTTGAATACACAAGGCCTCGGAGTCCGTCTCTCATGATTCATGACCAACACAGAGCCAATGGCCAGAGCGTTGCTCATCACAGACCAATTGACCTCAGCACGAATATGAAAGATCGTGCCGTCTTCTTCTGCGTCAAAGGAAAGCCAGCCGTAAAGCCTCGTTCTTACAGGCCATCTCCTAGCGACATTTTCATTGACCGGCGTGCTCCTCACCTGCATTCATCCAACCAAACAACTCCTTCTCCTCTTGACGTCACACAAACACCATTCCACCTCTGGGCCGTAGCTTGCTCAACGAAACCTGGGAAGGCGGGGCCTCTGCCCGTTGGCACGTTTGGCTAGCTTTTGTTATCGTAGTTGTTATCAAAGTGCAATCCATATGTGTTTTTTGTTATACAAAACATAGGGAAAAGTCACAGGGGACAATTATATACTGGGGGATTATCCTGAATTCCTATCTAATTAACACAGACATCCTGTCGCCTGGGCGGCCATGTAATACTTAGCTACAGTTGTCCTACTTATTACTTGCGTGTCTCCTACATGTCAACGGACCAAAATCTATTTTATCCTCACTTTACCTGAAATTCCCCATCTACCCTACAACAGAGCACCAAAAAAAAAAATATATATATATTAATATATAATATATATATATATATATATATATTATATATGTTTGCGGACGGGTCGGGGGCGAGAAACGCACGAGGGTGGGGGAAAACTACCTCGGGTTCCCACAAGACTTCCGGAATGAGGCATTACACACGAATAACTCGTGACTTGGTGGTCGCTAATTGCACGTGAATGCCATACTCAAACGTGACTTAGGGTCTCGTCTAATGATACGGTTACTATGGTCAGTGATTTATTACCGTGGGACACGCCTCGGTACGCCTTGTTCAACCGGGTCAGCTTACCGGTCCAGGATCAGATGCAGCCGAGCGTAACTGCCCAAGGACGTACCGGCTAGTAAGATCAGGGGGATAAACGTCCTGGCTAGGTTAGGAGACAGATATGCTGGACCAATGAAGGAAAAGAATTTTCCTCGACTGGGTGTTTCCAATTTAGACGCTGAATTAAATGCATAGCATAGTTAAGATAGTAGAAGATAACGGGATAAGTCTGCTCGTTGTCTGCTTTTGTAAATTGCTTGCCTTTTTGTCACACCACAATTCCTTGCTATCCCTGCTGTACATAATAATAAACCCATTCACTGTGCACATACTCTCATCGCCTAATTGTAAATAAATGCTTGCGTCGAATGTCCAGCTCGTTTTCATCTTTCTCTTCATTGGTCCAGGAGTGAAAAGAATATATATATATATATATATATTATATATATATATATATATATATATATATATATATATATATTAAGTACAATAATACCTAGCGGTTAAAAGTTTTAGAAACCCATTTTCGAATTTTTACTGAAATTTAATTCAAGTCCAGTGAATCCCTGAAATGGTACAGGAACGCTAGAGGGAAACTGCCAAGAGGTTAAAAAAAAAAGTGTAGGTTACCAAAACGGGAAATTATGTAAATTTCAGAGTTGTTAAAGAAAGCCTTTCAGGGAACCAGAATGGGTTAGCAACTGTAGCTGTTCTGCACGCATGGAGTAAATTAAGCTTGAAAGTTGATGCAAAAAATCTACAAGACCCACATGTCACCACCTTTTGTTAAGATTGTCAAAACCCTCTGTCTGTTAAAAGCAGTGTTGGAACAGATTGGGTTGCGACACCCTCTGAAGCATTATTTGAACAATATTGCACTGCAGGAAGTAGTATATTGCTATAATAATGGCGAGAAAAAACAATTTCAACAGGAAGACAGACGACATTATAACACTTAAAAGTGTCGGTCTTTCCTTTGGAGAAAATTGCAATAGAAAGCCAAGGTGTCAGTGAGTACAGTTTCCTACACCATAAAAGCACTTGGAAACTGGAGGAAACTCTGACAGGAAGAGGTCTGGCAGACCAAAGCCCAACATAATCAGAAGACAAGTTTCTGAGTCAACAGCTTGCGTGATAGGCGGCTCACAGGACAGCAGCTTACACAGCTTACACTGGTCGAAGTAAGGAGTCTCAAGTTCTCAACTGTGCAGAGAAGACTTGGAGCTGCAAGCGTTTTGACT
>CM068955.1:116044994-116056924 GCA_035128595.1 Eptatretus atami
TGGTCACTTGTATTTTTCGTGAAAATATTTTTCGTGAAACAATAGGGTAAGGGTTAAAATAGTGCTATATGGCATTAACTCCAAAATGGCCGATGTGTCCCTTACATCACTATTAACCCTTTGCGGTGTGTGGATTATCATCCCACAACTATTACTGTGAAAGTGAATGAAAATCATTTTTAGCTCACCTGTTCTAAAACAGAGACCTATGGCGATACCCCCGGGTGAGCATGAGCCGGTCAGCGTCCAGCCGTCGAGCGTTGAAAATGTTAAAGTTTTTGGGCAGTATTAGAAGCTTGCCATTCATTTATGTGTACTAGGATGCTGATATTTGGCATGGAGTTCCTTTTGGGTAATATTGATGTAGTTTGAAGTTGAAATTTAAAAAATAATTTTTAAATGTTTTAATTTTTGACCTGTTTTGAACTAACTTTTTGTTAGCACAAATCATGTTAAAGTTTTTGGGTAACAGTTATTTAAAGCTGCCATTCATTAATATGTGTACTAGAAGATGCTGATATTTGGCATGGTGGAGGTCCTTTGCGGGTATGTTATTGATTAGTGAAGTTTGAAATAAAAAATAATTTCAAATTGTTTTAATTTTTGACCTGTTTTGAACTTAACTTTGTAGCACATTCAACGTTTTAAAGTTTTTGGTGCAAGTTATTTATGAAGCTGCCATTCATTTTAATATGATGTACTAGGATCTGAGATTTGGCATGGAGGTTCCTTTGCGGGTATATTATTGATGTAGGAAGTTTGAAATTAAAAAATTAAATTTAAATTTTTGAACCTGTTTTGAACTTAACCTTTTTTGTAGCACATCAACGTTTAAAGTTTTTTTCCTTTCTAATGTTTTTTATCTACCACACTATTTTTACTGATTTACATATAAAATACATAATTGCTTTAAAATTATTGGATCAGACTCACTGCCAATGCCTTTATAAAAAATATTATTAGCATAGTCTTTCAAAACGATAAAATGTATAAACAGGCGAGCATTGGTGCTTGACACCAACTCTTCTGGTATATTAACCTGTTATTTCATTCACATGTAAACAGGTCGTTCCCTCTAAATGACGCAATCAAATTAGTTCTTCGCTTTGTCTGAATGAAGGAAATGTAGCTATCCGGTGTCAAAGTAATGGTGATGTGAGGTTAACAGAGACGACACTGTTAGAATAGACATTTATCATGGGCAAATCTGGAAATGGAAATTTGGGGCTAAAGGGTGAACAAAGATGTGGAGAGGAGCGTTAAGATGCTAAATGAGAATGATATGTGCAGACCTGCCAAAACCATAAGATGAACAGGTTTGCATATTATGAAATTGGCTCCCTTGTAAGCTATTATGAATAAACCACAAAAACCGGTCCAAGTTCTGAAACTCGATGCAATTGCATTAATGGTTGTTTTTTGTTTAACCAATAAGGAACTTCTTCTATCCAAGCCAAATTCAAACACCACGTCCATACACTTGTATAACCAATGTAAACCATTTCTGGATCATGTTGACCAGCCGCAAGTTTATAAAGAAAGTGTCCAACCTTAAGTATACCATCACCACTCTGATTGGACGCCGTGTAACTGCTTCTGCCCAATGTCCATGTCATGCGAGCATGGTTTGCTCTGTTCAGGCTGTTTGCTGAGGAGTAACGTTGTTTTTGTTTAGTAGTGTTGCAGTTTCTGTTCCCTTTTCTTTGAATTATTTACCCCACACAATGAGCAAAAGCATGATAAGTCATGTTCATTCCGTCCATCTGTTTCTCCACAACGTCAGTTTATGATTGAGGAAACAACTCAATGTAAAGGCCCAATCACACCTTGACGTTAGGGGCCAAGCAGAATGCAACGTATTAAAAATGTATGTAAAACGCTTGCTTACGTTGAACTTTGATGTTTTTAAAAAAGATTCGGACGTATTCAAACGAACTGGTCTATGTTATAACGTATTAAGTAACGGACACAGGCAACGTTTCTTGTGTTATAGCTAACTTTGATTTATACAACGAAATGCTGAACCTGTTGTCGGCCTACACAAAAACCTATGCCAACGGATAGTTATAACTTATGCATTAGCGCGCTGCACGTATCGCCCGACGATGTACGTACGTAAGCCTATTTAAAACGCTGACGCACAACGATTCAAAACATAAACGCCGCAGAAATGGAACGTGTCAACATCGGCAGCACACCTGGCGAAATTGCCAGCGTATGCCGACCGAAAAGAAAAATGGTCTGAAAACCGCTGGCGCACGTCGAATACGGTATGGTTAATGTTAGTAGTTTATACCTTGAATAGAACGCTAAAGTACGCTATTCATTACGTCGTAGTAAGTGGAGTACGTTAAAAGTAATTAAACATGGTGGAAATTTTACGACTCTGGCGTAATGACACACGATTCCGCATGCCGATGGGAATAATTTGTACACACGATTGCGCCGGACGCTACACACGTCGACAAAGGCTACTGTAAGCTACTCATAATCGAAACACTCGCGTAATGTTCTTTTTTACTGCGAAACTTATTTTCTAACTTTATGTTTTGAGCGTGCCTTTGAAATCCAATTCTTTACGGTAGTCCCAACGCACATGAACGTTACATATTATGTAGACGTATTCCTATTGACGTCTTCGTGTCCGACAAAAAAAAACTAAATGAACGTGTGTTTTCTAACTTATAACTGCCCAGTATTAAAATGACGTGTTCCCACGTTTTGGGGAATTGTATATAAATGGTCTTCCACAAGGAACCCATCAGGTTCGACTACTTTTGAGTTCGAGTCATTGAGCAGTAACAGTATCAGTATCAGTTTAGTAGTAGTTTGTTCATGTTGGCAGTAGTAGGGAGTTGATGGGGGGGTGTGGGTGATGATGGAATCCTCTGCGTCCGCGTGTCCACGGGTAGGAGACATCTTTTGCACATTGTTCGAAAGTTCTGGCACAGCTAATTTTTGGGGGTTTTTTCAACCAATGAGCTATGGCTTGTTTTATGTTTTAGTGTATTCATAACGGTTGACAACTGCTCAAGGTACTATTAATGTAATAGAGACGCTTCGATACCTTATTTAGATTACGGTATACCAACGAATATAATATCGTTGTAGCCGGCGTTCACAACCTATGCCCAACGATTAGCAACTATCCATATCGTGCAGGCCACACAGAGTTTATCTTTGCCGGTGACGTGGGGGTTTGCTATTCATAGGCTGCCACTCCAAAGATTTAAAATGGCTGCAACTCCACTATTGAAAGCTAGACGCTTGCGCTCAACAATTGGAATTTTTTTTACACTCAACGACTTTTAAACGGTGCCACTCAACTATTTAATTGTTTACAATGAACGATTTAAATTTGCTGTCACTCGCCTTTGTTTTTTGACGCTGGCGCTCGGAAATTATGAAGCGGTCTATTCAAACGTGCTAAATCGCCAAACCCACTATTGAAAAGAGACGCTTGCGTCCAAACAATACGCAATTGTACCACTTAACGTTTTCTTATCGGTGCAAATCAACGGTTCTATCGGTGAAATTTATCGCGTTTGAAAATCTTAATCGGTTGCAAATCTTATCGTGCAAATCAAATCCGATCCAATGGTGTCACCCAGTACCTTCTCCTCCGTTCACGTTCTCTCTCGGTTCTATTGGCCGCAAACTGGTGCAGTGCCAAATGATGGAGGGTATGCTGATGTTGGAGGACAGGTGATATGTAGTGTCATCGTGCCGATACTCCATCTCTCGTAATTCCATGGACAGTACTCGCTATGTAGTCCTGCAACACTGACGGGTTCCTCCTGTGAAACCCCTTTTATTTACCAAATTCTCCTAATCGCTGCCATTACATTCTATCTTGGTATCTTGTAGGTTGGGAACTCCGTCGTTAGTCTGTAGTCGTTCCGGTTAAAACGTCAAATACGTCTAACATACGCCAGTACGCGGCGGAGGTGCGATTACACACAGGTGCAAAGCACCCCGTCACTTCATTAGGTTGATAAAAGCCTCTTTTCCCTAAACATAACTTCGGCATGATTCGACCGTATAAGTAACTTTCAGCCAAGGAGTGTCTAACGTGTGTCAACGATCGCGATAGCGTCTTAGCAACATGTCACTGATAGGTTATTAAATAAGTTTCAGGCACGCTAAGCATTATATACCGAGTCTTTCAGCCTATGCAGAACTTAAAAAGTAACGTGTCGACGTGTGTCCAACGACGTGTAACGTGCCTACAAACACGTCTACTCATAGGCTAGGAATAAGTTTCGGGTACGCTAAACATTTACCTCGGCGTGTCTCAACTTAGATTAACTTACAAGAACATTGTGTTGACGTCTGTCAACGATCGCAAACGTTGCCTACAACCTTTATGGCCAGCGTAGTGGAACGTGTGATCATACGCCGGCATGACGTCGTGAAATTTCAAGCATGCAAAAATTTAAACCGAGGAACAACCGAAAAGTTACAACGTTTAAAGCACAGCGTTGCAACGACGTATGCAGCAGTGTTTTCCAGCGTGCTCTCAATGTTATCAAAACTTACCCCATAACGTATTACAGCTATCGTTCTGTCCAGCGTTTTAGACAAATTTTTTTCAAAAAATCGGCATACGTTGGCCTAAAAACGTCAAGGTTTGTGACTGGGCCCTTAAATGGAATGTTACCATGGTGAACAGGAATTCAGAACATGGATCAGAAAACAAATTTGCCCATTTAACATACTTGTCTCAGAATTTGTCCCAGTCACACATGTGCAGAGAGAAGTGAGATAATATTTTTTTACTTTTGTCTGCCTCTGCCTGGCAGTAAAACAAAATTGACAAAAAAAATAGCAATCGGAGATTGCAGAACTCAACACCATGACAGGACAAAGCCAAATGCCGCATGATGTGGACATGTTACTGGTGTGTGTTGTGTAATTCATGAGAACATATTAAGAATTGACTTTTAATAACTGCTGGCAGTGATGAACCGGGTACCAAGACGTCCCCGCTTGATTGGAACCCTGACACTGACCATGACGTTTTTTATTACTATTTCAATTGAATTTAGAATGGATTAAAATAAATAAATTTCAAATCAAATGGAAGAAGACCCTATTTTGTTTGTCATTATGTCGTTGAACTTTTGTTCCTAATGGAATCTGGTCATACTGCAAAGTTTTCACCTCGATCTTTCAGCCACTTCAGAGAAGATTTTTTTAATGTTTTTTTAATTTTTTTTACAAATATGGCTGCCGAAATCACGTGACCGATGACGTCACAATTTTTTTTTCTCGTGTGGAACATTTTATTCCTAGATGACCCTCAAAAATGTTCATACTCATCGATGTAGTTTATACAATCTCATTATGACGTCATAACGAAGGGCACCTATGACATCATAAAACAATCATACTCATTCCCATAAGGAAGTACTTGCCAGTCCAAGTTTAAATTTTTTCCTTGGTTGTGGTTTCAGAGATAGAGAGGTCCAATTTTTTTTCGTTTTCCCTACATGGCTCCACTTCCACGGACCTGTGACATTCATAATTATCAAAAAAACATGTCGCATAATGTTCTGGCGGATAATGTCGCATAATTATTTTACTTTGAGTAGTCGCACGTTATGTAAAAATTTTTGTGTCAATCAGAGTAGATAGTTGTAGAGAAAACAGAGAAGAAAATTAGCATGGATAGACGTACAGATAGACAACCTCAAAAACATAATGGCCTCCCAGTGACTTTCGTCAGTACGAGGCATAAAAATTCACACTTCATAATTATCATTAAATATTCTACACAAGTAGTCGTTCCGATAGTGAAAATTTTGTTTCTCAACCGACAAGCGGTTGCGGAAGAAAACACTAAAGTTCTGGCGCGACAGACAAACAATCCAAACAGACGGACAAAACAAATGGGACCAAATTGCAATACAACAAGACCCTCTACTTCGTGGGAGGTAACATAGAAAATAGGCAATCAGGAGATGCAGGACCCTCTCGCCAGGACTATGTGTTTTTGCATTGGTGTTTAAGTACTTGGTGTGTTACGTAATTAATAAAATACATTAATTAGAAACTGCCACTTTATAAACTGCTGGCAGTGATGAACGGGGTACCAGACAGTCGGTACTTTGATGCAGCCGCGGCCTTTGTTTCAGAACACTGTGCTGGCTGACCCATTATGTATTATATTCAATTTGATTTAGAAGTGGATTAAAATAAACTTCAATTCAAATCAAATGGAAGACCAAATGGTTATCGTCCTGTATTGGAGTAATCAGGAGGACACTGCGGATAGGATTCCACCATTATTTCACTGTTGCACCTCTACCTCAACGTCGCATTTGAAGGGGGTTAACACGTTTCAACAAGAATGCCGACGTAGCGCAATACAAAAAAGTCGACGAGCCAAGTGAGGCACATTATTAAAAAATAAAATTATATATATTATTTCCATCATACTAACATAACATAATAAAAGAAATCATAAAATGAACCCAGATCAAAAATTTTAATTCTGCGCTTGCCAGATCAAGTGGTCTGTTCATGGTTGAAATTTTAAACATATTATATTCCTCTTCATGAGCTAGATAGATGTCTATAGACCATATAGATTTCCTCATGACTAAGTTCCATTATATTAATAAGAAATTGTAATTTACTATTTAAAACAAGTGGTTCCCAGGCACAACAAATCCGCCCATTTAAGGCATAAAAGTTATTTTGGGATCAATTTAAAATTGACCATTACATCCTTAACCTGAAATGTTGATATAAGGAGATAGATAGAGATATTTTAGTCTTAGTTTGAAGTCAATTTAAACCATTTTTTGACGAAGTTTTATGACCGTTAAAATGATTTTCGTAACATGTTTTAAGTTTTAAATGGAAAAATTTGTAATTTTGACCGATGGACCAGACCCCCGAGAAACTTTCGGACCTGACCGAATCTTCAGCAAATATGCATTTTTTCACTATAGGATTGTTGGGATTTTAAGGTCACAAACTAGAAATAAGGTCACTATAAGCTTAGTCTTGAATATAAATCGCGATCCATTTTGACGAAGTGTATTGAGCGAACAAAACGATTTTGACGCTTTTCGTGACCTTGACTTGACCTTTGACCGTAATTTGGACCCCAAAAGTTAATTGGGGTCGTCCGAGGTTTCATATCCCCACTCTGTGGATACCAGATTTGAATCAGTGTTTGAGCGCAGCCGTTTTTCCCGTAAAGTTGTATTTTTCGTACCTGTTTTAGTTTTAATATGAAAATTTGTAATTTTGACCGATGACCGCATGACCACCCAAAACTTCGGACCCTACCGATCTTCACAAAATGCATTTTTCACAATGGAAATGGTAGGATTATAATGTGACATAGAATAAGTCACATGAAGCTTAAGTTTAGAATGCAGATTTGTCATGTCAGTTTGATCGAGCTCATGTTTGGAGTCGTGATACATTTAGACGAATAAAAGATTTGATCTTTGTTCGTGACCTTGACTTGACTTTGAGTCCAGATTGGAACCCAAAAGTTTTAATGGGGTCGTCCAAGGTTCATTGCCCACCTGTGGATATTTGATTCAGGTGTTTGCTAACGCCGTTTGCCGTAAAGTTGCTAAACCAGACAGACAGACAAACAAACCGGACAATTACAATATATCCGCGCTCCCTCCCTCCGGGGGGCGGAGATAAAAACATCGAATCGGAACCTCGCTGTTCAGAACTCCGCCATTGTTGGTTTCTTCGCTCTTCAAGCAAAAACCGACATTTATGATGCTCTGCTGGCTTGATATATTTTAATTTAATTGTCACTAATTTTCCATTTGAATTCACTTATAAAGAACATGCCATTTGTTAAACCTTTGTGGCCTGCCTTTTTGTTTGATTATGCTTAATCTGATCCATGCCATCCATGGCAGTTTACTCACTCACTGCCGGTCCACTCACAGTGCTATACGGGATGTTACCTGATATTATAATGTGTGTGCTGTGTGTGTGTGTGTGTGTGTGGTGTGTGTGAGATCATAAAGCAAAACACAGCATTCTCTTGCTAACTCCCCCTCCCCTCACTTCTCTTTTTCTCTCCCCCTCCCTCCTCTCTTTATCTCTCCCCTCCTCATTCCCCATCCTAATAGAGTGCAGTACTCTCCTCCCCACCTCTTCTTCCCTCCCCTTCCCATCCTCTCTCTCCCCTCCCTCTTTTTATCTTGCTCCACCCCACCCCCCTCTCAAACATCCTCCCCTCTCTTTCTCTTGCTCCTGCCCCCTTCTCGCACCCCTCCGAGGTGTAAAGCAACACGTGGTGAGGCATCGCTCTCCCCCTTCCCTCCCCCCTCTCTCTTTCTCTCCCTCACCCCCCTCTTCTCTCTCCCCTTCCCCTCTCGTGTATTCCATCAGCGAAGCAAAGAGTGGTATTGCTGGTGGTGAATAAATGAATGAATCAACATGGGAGTATAATATCGTACTTGCCTTTCTATATTTGCCTCGACATGCTCAGCTGTACTTCAACGTTATGGTCTAATAGTGGTCTTTCTTTTGCAGCCATGGTGCCGAATGATTGTCACCTTCTACAATTACTTCCTCCTCACAAACTTTTTCTGGATGTTCGCTGAGGGATGCTACCTGCACACAGTTGTTGTCATGACGTACTCGAGCAACAAGCTGCGAAAATGGCTCTTCTTCTGTCTTGGCTGGGGTAAGAGTTAGTTGTCACAAAAGGGTGACCAGAATCGCATGACACACTTGGAGCTCACATCTACTTTAGTTGTATTAATTATGTCCCATTGTAGTCATAGCAACCCACGAGTATGTGCTTAGTGAGCAAAGTGTAAATTAACAATTACCTGCTAACTTGAGCCAGAGAACCTTGGAACTCAACAAGCTTGTTCTCTTGAAAGGAGAATGTTCTATTCACTACCAACCTTCAGCAGAAATTTCCTCAAAAATTAAGAAAGTGGTGTCCAAGCAATTCAAGTATGATTTTAAGTTATCTTTTAAACAAAAAAGTTAATGTCTCACATGGTGGCACCTCTGTAGATAAGTGATGATACATGCAGTTGGCAGACTGGTAGGTTCAAGTAATTGGGTCAAAATCCAGGTGCTGTGTCCAGTAAGTGAAAGTGAGTGAAAATATTTTGTACTACCATGAACAAAATGTTTCTCTTTCCTGCTGGAACCTACATCCCCAAACACATGGGAGCATACATATCCGAAAACCACAGACTACACGACTTATTAATAAGAATACACAAGAAAATACATGAGAGAGAGTTTGTTCTATCTGTGTGTCTGTTGTGTCACCATTTTTCTCAGAGATGGCCAAACAAATCCCCGTCAAACTCTCTGAGGTTCATCAGTGAGTGCTGATGAACCTCAGGCAAGTTTTTGTTAAGTTTGACAAAAAAGTAGATTTTTTTTGAAAATTTTTATATATAAAATCGCTCTGTAGTGCCTCAGCCTTTGTAGCTATGTGAAAGGTAATATTAAATCATCACCGAGCCCATTCCTTCATGGTTGTAGGGAAGTGTTTTAGCCCACAAAAAGAGAAAAAAAAACAAAATATGATTTCTTCAAAATGCCAACAGGATTCAAACAGCAACAGGCAACATATAGGGTACCTCTGCTCGTGTTTGTGTTATATGTGTGAATATGTTATAATGAGAAATGAACAGGATAGAACCATCATAAATATATGTGGAAAAATTACAGGCCCAGACGGAATCAAACCCAGGTCCTCTGGCAAACCATACCAGTGCTCCGTCATCTGAGCTATCTGGGTGACCCACCAGCTGAGCAATGCCATGCAATTCTTCCACATATATAAGTGCCACTCTCTTTCCCCCATATATTTATGATGTTTTTCCCCATATATTTATGATGTTTTTTCCCACATATATTTATGATGTTTTTTCCACATATATTTATGATCGTTCTATCCTGTTCATTTCTCATTATATTGCTACACCCCTGTGGTGTTTAGTATCGGACATGGATGTGTTCCCCCAGTGGGAAACCCTCTCGAGAGGAGGCCCGAGCTGCTCTATGGTTGGCAGTGAGTGCCCGGGGAGCAGTGGGGGAAAGGAGTGGCACATATATATGTGGAAGAATTGCATTGCTTAGTGGTAGGTCGCCCAGATAGCTCAGATGGCAGAGCACTGATTCCCAGTCTGGCCCTGTAATTTTCCACATGTATATATATGAGCCCCGTGAGGAGGAGTGATGTAAGCGACATTTTTAATGATATGATGATGATAGGCTTGGATGACAAGTCTGAAGACGACGATGGTTCACGAGCGGTATTGACGATGTAGATTGTTTCAGAAGTCAAGGATGAGACAATGTGATAATGTTTGACCAAGTTATAAAAATGATCAACATGATGTGGTACGAGTGACAGGTTATTAGCTGCAAAATGTCGAAAACCCGGTTTCGTTCAACAACTTTAAAAATTTGACCTTTGCATAACCTTTAAAGGTCACAAAACAATGTTGTGGACATTAAAATAAGGAAACAGGATACTGCTATAGCTTAATGGAGTTAGTTCGTCGAAGAAGGTCGAAAACCGGTTCGATTCCCACAACTTTGAAAATTTGACCTTTGTAAACTTTAAAGGTCAAAGGTCAAGGATTATGACCTTTGGTGCAAAACTTCCTCCGGAACATTCCAGGAACAATATAACGTCATATAGGCTATATGGCATTTCACACTCCTCGGATTATCCATACTTTGATGAAATCAGCGTAAAAACAAACTTGAAGGGGGCGCCACGGGCAAGGTGTTAGAGATAAGAGAAAAATGATTTCAAGACCTTCGGTGGGGAATCACCTCAGATTATGCATAAAAAATATTGTCATCCTAGCTCTCAAAGTTTGGGCGGTCGTCTGATTTTTATGTCAAAATTCGAAATTTTCTAAGTTCATGACCTTGTGACCTTGACCTTGTGACCTTGACCTTGGGATTAAAATGAAAAATCGAGCTCCGTGGGGCTATGCAGGTGCCATTGGGCTAACCAAATACCAAAACCCCTGTCAGATTCGACAAAACCCCTAGGAGAAGATGCAAATTAAAATCGGCTACCCCCTAAAAACAATGTTTTTTTGGGCGTGGCTCCGCCCTAATGGGCAGACCACGCCCATTTTCAGGAAAACACAACCAGATCATGATATAAACCTCCCACCAAAATTTCATCAGGATCGGATCAAAACCCACGGAGCTATGCTCGGACATACAGACAGACAGACAGACAGACAGACAGACACACAACAATAACGAATAGTGGTCACTTGTATTTTTCGTGGAATATTTTTCGTGAAACAATAGGGTAAGGGTTAAAATAGTGCTATATGGCATTAACTCCAAAATGGCCGATGTGTCCCTTACATCACTCCTCCTCGCGGCCCTCTATATATATATATACACACATACATACGTATATACATGAATAAACTCCCACACTCTCTTCAATCCCATTCTTCCCTCCAGGCCTTCAACACAGCTGTTCACCACCACCTGTTATCGTCCCCCATCCCAAACCTCGATCCTTTCTTACCCCCGTTAATCCACCCCAAACCCACCTCCTTCAAATTCCCTGCTTTCCTTCCTGAAAGTCCCTGTAATGTCCATTTTGTATACCCCGTGTTCCCCGCCCATCCCTCTCCTTCCACAGATCTCCTCATGTCTCTGTTCCCCACTGTTTTGTCCTTCCCTCTCCCACCCCTCTTGTTTCATGCCCCCCACCCCTTGCTGTGTGTTGTGTGCTAGCTCTCATATGAGCTTCGAAAATGTATTAAAAAATTAAAAATACATACACACACGTATATATATATATATATATATATATATGTATGTGTATATGTATATATATACATATTATATATATACATATCCTATATATTCATATATATATATATATATATATATATATATATATAATATATATATATATATAT
>CM068955.1:116107402-116123696 GCA_035128595.1 Eptatretus atami
CCCTTGCTGTGCGTTGTGTGTTAACTCTCACACGAGCCTCGACAAGGTATACAAAATAAAAAATAAAAAAAGCTTCCTGGGATATCTGCGCATGCACACCGAGCATTTGGGGGCAGATTACGTCATTTTGAAAGTGCCATCTTTGCTGAAAGAAAGCGCTCCTCGGCAATGTTTCCTCATTTGCTAAAAGTAACACAGAGTTTGTAGCAACATGACAACCAGGTGATCTCACAAGTTGTTGTTGCTTTTCTAGCACTTCAAAGTTTTTGCTTTGCAATTTCACTTCTCATTTCACCTTGCACGTTCTGTGACTGTTATCGTTCACATTATCCAAGAAGGTTTTAATCTGCTGTACTTAACTGGAGTATGTCAGCATGAATGGGTAATCACTGATTCTCTGCACAGCAATTCCAACAATATGAAAATGGTTTTGTGCAAACATTTTCTTGCCAAGTCAAAGTGATAAATCCCATGACTGCTTCACATTGTAAACTGGAAGGGCGTTGAGCACAATACCTCCACCAAGTAATGGCTGATCCACGAGAGTATTGGCCCAATACATTTTTGAAATATCATGCTATACAGTACTATATCGTTTTTGGCCCTATCTCTTAATGGTGAAGAATCACTTGAGAACTTCTAGTAGTCGGATCCGGATCCGGATCTTCACCAAAATCTAATCAGTTCGTCCTTTTCACACACCCAACCTGTCCACAAAATTCCATCCGGATCCGTCCACAACTTTTTGAGATATCCTGTACGCAAACAGACAAACAGACGCAGACAGACAGACAGAAAGGGGTGAAAACATAACCTCCTTCACCTTCGGTGGCGGAGGTAATAACTTTTAAAAGAACACCTATTCAGTGCTCATTAGACAGAATGGTGTGGAGGTGGCGCACTTAGCTTTGAGCTGTCTAATCTTGGTTTGATTCCCGCTCGATTTGACTATGAACTGTAAGATGGTGCTTCACAGATATGGTGTTAGAACACACGGTGCATCATCCCTCGCATGAATGTACAGCCAGGTGTCCCATCTGCTGGGATTACTTGGTGATGTTAAAGATCCCACGGTGCCTTTCATGAACAGTAGGTGAGTCATCACCGGCATCCTAAATAAATTCCAAATTTCAACTCTGACTACTTCTGTGAGGACAATGGCAAACCACCCAATGTAATCCTTCCTGTGGGGCTGAAAGAGACAGACAGAGAGCGAGAAAGAGAGAGAAACACAGAGATTATAGGGGAGGGTAGAAAGGGAAGATATAAATGTAGATGTGACGGGTGAGTCATAAGTCCCAGGACACAGTTTTAGCTGCTTAATATGCAATATTTGTTTATACAATGTATTTATAGTTTTCTATTAATTATGTACTGTTTTGACGTCGGTAATTACTTCCTCGTTTGAACATCAGTTGCACCTTGACTTCACACACGTACAGTACGTCGATTAATTACGTACTATTGGAACGTACGTTTTGACGCTTTCGACTGCTGAGAGCCCTTTGCCCGTTGAAGACCCATTGAGACCCCTAAAGACCCAAAATACCTCGATAACCGAGATGACCCAAAAGTCCCCGAAGACCCAAAAGTCCCCGAGGACCCAAAAGACCCCAAAGCCACTTTAGACCCTTTACACCCTTCAGATAGATGAGACAGCTTAGACCCTTGACCATTGAGACCACTTGGACCTTTTTACATCTATACTAATAAAAGGATGTGTGTGTGTGTGTGTGTGTGTGTGTGTGTGTGTTGGTTGTTGGTTTTTATCTCCATATGCAGGTTTCAGAAGTGGAACGATCCCTCCCAGGTTCTCCTCGAAGTATCCACCGTTGTGTGTGTGTGTGTGTGTTTGTTGGTATCTCCATATATGGCTTGTAGAAAGTGAAATGGAGCCCTCCCAGGTGTGTGTGTGTGTGTGTGTGTGTGTGTGTGTGTGTGTGTGTGCCATTGATTGGTATCTACATATGTGGGTTACAGAATGTGGAATGGAGTCCTCCAAGGGTGGGCTCGAAGTATCCACCTCGTTTCAGTACGGGGTCACGATTCACGGATCTAGCTGTGAAGTTTTCTGTTCTCAAAGTTTTGTGCCGAGGGCTCTCTTCGGATCATTACTGAGCACAGGACGGCTTCCAACTGTATTCGTTTGTAGTAATATTCCAGAGATGGTTTTTAATATCTCTGTGAGGTTCTTTGCAGTCATTCCATGAGGTCTTCGTCATCACTGGTCCAAATTTGACATTCTTCAGCTTCCAGGATCTTTTCACTTCTTGCTTGAGGTCTTGGTATTTGTCATTTTCTTGATTTCTGCCTCGTTAGTCCAAAATCACTGGTATCACACCTCAATTAGCAATGCCTCCTTCCTCTTTTTTGTACCTAAGTTTGATATCTGGTCACAACACTGTTTTCGATGTTCACGCCCGATAAGGTCGTACTGAGCGGTACTTCAATGTTTTCAGTGATTGCTTTTCGTTCATTTTCCCACAAATGTTCTGGAACTGGAATATCAAAGTTTTGCAGATGTGCCAGTGGATTACTTTACAAACTCTGTTCTGTCGTTGTGTGTACAGCTGTTCTGACGCGTTTTTTTTCTTTTGTGTTCGGTAATTAAGCGTCACATATCATTCTCTTTGCCAACCCCACCTCCACCCTCACCTGTTTTTTTTTCACCTCTCCCCCCACCCCCTTCTATCGCTGTCCCTCCTCGCTCCTCCCTCCTAATAAAATGCAGCACTCTCCTCCACACCTCTTTCGCTGTCTCTGCTTGCCTGTCTTTCACTTTCTCTTTGTCTTCTCTTTCTCTCATGCACCTCTCCTCCCACAGCGAACAGTAACGTTTTGTGATGTGTCACCTCCTCACCTCCCCCCCCCCTTTCTCGCACTCCCTCCCCTTCCTCGCTCCTCCTTCTTCATCCTCTATCCTCTCTGTCTCCTCTACCCTCCCACTAAACCTACACCGCCTCCTCTTTCTCTCCCTCCCTCTTTCTTACCCCCCCCGCACCCACACACACACACACTTATTGTCCCCGTCAGCGAAGCGACGGGTTATATTTGCTAGTTATAAATAAATTTCAAATAAATATAATATCACCAATATTACAAATAAATTTGTACAAAAGAAATGTTTGTATTATGATTGCTGTAAATCATTACAACACAGCAAATCTGTGAAGTCAATCTCTGCAACAATGTGTGGAGAGGCGAGCGTAGCGAGCCGATCCATGCTCATGAAAGATAAAATGCTGGAGCACAGGTTTACAAGGGAGAGTAATCCATCATGAGATGTATACATAAATCTTGCAGGTCATAAAGATTCATAAGTACAGAGGAAGGACATGATGTGGCAGAACGTCCAGTCTGCAACTGGCTTTGTATTTTGGAAATGTAATCTCTCCAAATAAGTCATGGCTGATGAGCCAACAGTGCGAGAGACTGATCTTCAAATAATTCATTGTGGAAGGGAATTTGTGGAGTGGATGTAAATGCATGTATCAAATGAGAATACTTGTATTTCATGAGCATTGGAATGTGTGGATACTTAGAGTTGTAAATGCATTAAATCATGACTGAGCAGAAGGGACAAACAGTACTCCAGTAATAAGTTGATTTCGGAGCAATCTATCGGCACACCTGCAATTACAGGTGGATACAGCTGCCCCACAGTGGTACTGCAGATGGTGGTCACATCTGAGTCATTCCACTATTACCCCAAACTGTTCCATCTGCTGTTGTGCATCTGATGCACTTCCTCAAACTATTCTCACAGCCAGGATTCCCACTGGCACTGAGACCCATAATAATCATTCCTTCATGTCTTCACTTGCTGTGCATCACGGCACACTTTGCTGTTTACAAGAAGAAAGCGTGACCTGGTTGACACAGTGTACCCTTTCTGGTCATATCAATTGCCACTGTGTGAGAGGTTCACAAGTAATATTTCCTATGGTTGGCAACACTTTAATCCTTCGGGATTATGAGATGAGCACTGACATTTTTCGACATGGACGTCAAATGAATCGAGTGCAATTTGCAGTGACATGCCAAGTTGGATATAAATCAGCCCTGCGACTTGCTCAGAAATTAAACAACGAAATAAAATGGTTTCCACTTTGTAAAATTGAAATTCACCACAAAATAATGGAATCTGTCTGTCATTGAGCTCAAAATGGTTGACACTTAAATGTGATATTGTACAAAGTGACTCCTGCTGATGATAATCATTCACTCTACTACTTCCTCAATGGTCTCAATTATTTTTCACCTGTTGGGGTCCCAGGGAACGTTTTTGGCTTAAATCTTTACGAACCGGTTAGCCAGGCCTGACGTTCAGCTGGAAGTGATTTGGGTAGGATTATTAACTTGATCAGGGTGCACGAGTTATTAACTTGTTCAGGGTGCCGAGGTTATTAACTTGTTCAGGGTGCCCGAGGTTATTAACTTGTTCAGGGTGCACGAGGTTATTAACTTGTTCAGGGTGCACGAGGTTATTACTTTTCAGGGTGCCCGATGTTATACTTGTTGAGGGTGCCCGAGATTATTAACTTGTCCAGGGTGCCCGGATTATTAATTTCCAGGTGCCGAGATTATTAACTTGTCCCAGGGTGCCCGAGATTATTAACTTGTCCAGGGTGCCCGAGAGTATAACTTGTCCAGGGTGCAGTGATAACTCACCTACTCTTCGTGAAATGCACTGTGGGATATTCATGTCCACCAGTTTGCACGTGCACGTGTATACCATATTGTACCTGTGCTTTTGCCAAGTTTGAACAAAATCGACCATGCATGTCTGAGAAATGGTTGGGGCACATTTCATTAACAAAATGGCCACCAGTCGGCCTTTCTGGAGCTGATGACGAAAATAAATGACGTGTATGTAAGCCATCGTTCCCTATCTGTGTGCCAAGTTTTGAATGACATCAGTAAATGCATGTCCAAGAAATGGTTGAGGACATGTTCAACATCGGGTTTTTTACAACTAAAATGGCCACAGTCGGCCATCTTTGATCGCATTGTGAAGCAAAATGATGTGCTTATGTATACTATCATGCGTTGTCTTTGTGCCAACTCGGAATAAAATCAGTCCATACATGTCCAAGATATGGTTGCAGATGCACGCACATGAAAATGGAGACCAAATCCATGTCCCTGTTCGGACCAAGTCCAATGGGAGCTAATAAATGTCAGTGTGCACAGCCAGCCAGCCAGTCAGTCAGTCATTGGGTGTGTCTCCTCCATAAGTCCCAAACAATGAAACCTAACAGCCTGAAACATTGCATGCATACTAAGAACTCGAAGGGTGATGCATGAATGAAAATTGGGGTTTGGGTTAATTGAACCACCCCTTTTGAAGATAATTAATGGCCTTGCTTAATTATTTCCTTTATCAGGGCATTCTCGGTCACCTCACTCTCCCCGAGGTGCATCCTCGGTAACTCGCTGGGGTCTTAATTCGCCATTTTTTGGCCTGCTCATTCATGCCTTGACTTGAACAGGCCGCAACGATTTCTTAAGGATAAAGTTTTTTTTTTTCACTTTCCTCACACATATCATCGAATGCCTGATCATCTACCTACAAAAACTAGATACATTACAATGCTTATAAACTCCCAGACGCCAGTGTTTGTAGCTTATTAATTTCCGCACATGCAATAACTCAAGAATCTTTTAAATTAAGCTGAATTACATAATTTAAGCTCCAGAATTGAACTTAGCAGCTGCTTCGATTGCGAAAAAAGGTGTTCATTTGTCTAATTTGGACATCGTTTGATATTTCAGGCATCTCCGGGAGGTGTGTGTTTAATATGACGGCTCGGCGATTGCTAATTCTTGCAAGCCAGCTGTTCCTTATCAACCGTTTTGTTGGAGTGTTAAGCCACTTGTGAGCGCTCTACAAAATTTGCGCCATCACTGAATCCTGTATATCGATCAACTTGAACAATGTTCAGGTGCCACTTGCCTGCATTACCCCTGCATTGTATCAGGCGATGACTGGCTCGCTGAAAATTGTGCAATTTTATTTAGACCATGTTTCCCCTTTTCGTAGATCTTCATTCATTATGCGATCCTTAACTTGACATAGATAAATAAATAAAAATAATAAACAGCAATTTCAAAAGGGTACCTCTTGGTCCCCTAAAAATGAAACTTTTCGTTAACATCATGATAAAATAGCCAAGAGGTACGCACGTTTGCTCTAGCCTGGGTTTGAATCCTGACCCAGCTATAAACTGTCATCCCGGTGTTTCACAGGCAGAGTGATTCATCAATGTGTGTGCTGTCTCTCGGATGGACATTAAACTGGACGTCACATCTACCAAATCCTCCCTCTCCTCCTCTCCCCTCTGCACTCTCCTCTCTCCCTCCCCTCCTCCTCTCTCCCCCCTCCTTCCTCTCTCCCTCCTCCTTCCTCCATCCCTCATCCTTCCTCTTCCCTCCTTTATCTTCCCACCTCTCTCTCTCTCTCTTTCTCCCCCCCCTCAATATCCATGTGAGCTAAGCGTCGGGTTGTATTTGCCAGTAAGTGAAAAATATTGCTCGAATTTTCTCGCAATTGTGCATAAATGATTCATTCTTGTAAATATAACCTTGTGTTTTATTGCAGATAAACTTCACATTTTTCTTCAACATTGTGAGGATACTTATGACAAAGCTGCGAGCTTCAACGACTTCAGAGACGATTCAGTACGGTATGAGGCTGGCTTGATTCATCATATAAAAGACAATATTTATCTATCACTAAAGCCATTATTCTCTCGTTCTTGTTTTCCTCAACATCTTTTGCTTCCTTATCTATTTTCGTTTTCTCCAATCTCATCTTGCAAAGAGACATAAAATGTCATTGGTATTGTTCCCATGCATTTTTAAATGCACATTGTTTTCCTGCAAACGATCATTAATCTATTTTCTGTTCATTTAGCTTTTTGTGTGCATATGAGACGTGGAACAGCAATATGCTCCATTGTAGGCATAAATTCTCCTAACAACAGGATATGTTTCCTTACACCACCTCCTTGTAAAACTGTCGGAGAAGGGATCAAAGTAAAGGAAGGAAGGGAGGAAGGAAGGGGAGAAAGAGAGGGGTAGGGGAGTTTAATTGGAAGAATGGAGAGCAAGGTCGGAGTTGGAGTACATGAAGAGTAAGGGAGGAACATGATGTAAGCTGAGTGTACATTTCCGAATCAAGTTTCTGGCCTGATGGTAAATCGTCTAAGGTGGATAACTGAACACGTGCACTTGTCCACTGTGGAAGGCTGTGAAGGCCACGATGGTTCTTCTTCCCACTGCTGGCAATCAATCATTTTGCTGTTTTCCATAAACCCAGGAGAAGATCTGACTTTCACAAGTCGTTTTCGTTTACTTCAACTCGATCCTACAGTCTCTGCAGGTCATGTGAGATCTCATCGCTCTTATAACAGAGCTATTTCTCTTATCTTTCCATTACAGATGCTGCAAGGCAATGCTTGCAGAAGTGATTATCATTCTCACATCGATCTATTTTTTCAGGGATTTTTTGTGTCGGTGTTTTACCTGTTCTTGAATGGCGAGGTGAGTGGAAAAACATGTTTGTGTGTGTTGCTGTGTTATTCATGTCAAGCTCTGTGTGTTCTTGTGTGTTTTGGGTAGCAGAAATCCCAAATCCTGCACACGTGTGTGTGTGTGTCTCAAGTGAGTCTCCAGTACACCTTCTACATCACAGGATAATACTCACCCCAGCTAGAGTAAAAACAATGGGTTTAATATGATTTCATAATGTTAAAAATCTGACACAGAGAATAATTTAATTAAGTGCAAATAATAGTCCTCAACCAAATAATAGAATGGTTAGCTCACAACTTTGGGAATAAGTGGAAGCGCCCTTTCATGCATGAGATCCTCTTCAAAGCAAGACTGAGGGTCTTCAAGCAAAAAATACCTCTCTGTCTCTGTCTGTCTCTCACTCTCGAAAACGTTGCTCCCCTTCTTTTCTACGGTGGTTTGCAAGCCTCACTACATTTGTTGAGAGAATTAACCGTTCTTATTGTTCTGCCAATGCAGACTCTAGTCTTTATAAAGACATTTCCCATCATGAATTTCCATTCGTGCAATATATTTGTGATACTATCCTACCACAAATGTTCAAGAAGTTCTACGAATGAGATGCTCACAATAGTCATAAATGCAAACTTTTAAAATTTCTTCAACGAACAAAGGTACCTGGAGTTGCAGGGCATGCCAGGTCCCTCCTCCCACCATCCCACCCTCCCTCCTCCACCCACCCCTCCCTCCAGATTCCCCACCCACTCATTCCACTCCCCCTGCTTCCTCCCACCCCACCCACTTCTCCTCCCCCTCCCATCCTCTTCCTCCTCCCCACCACACCATGCCCCTCTCCCTCCACCCCTCCTCATCCCCTCCCTTCATCCCCCCTTACCCTCATCCCCCTCCCCTGGACTCCCTACCTGCTGTACTCCTTGAGCATTAATTTCCTTTCACCAAGCCCAAAATGCTAGGGCCAGGGTGGAGATTATACATTCGTTTTATTATTATTGCAAAACTTGACTCCTATTTATTAACCTCCGCCATCGAAGATCGGAGGTTACTGTTTTTCACCCCTTTCTGTTTGTTGTTTGTTGTTGTTTGTGAACAGTATTACGGAAAAACTCCTCGACGGATTTCGACGAAACTTGGGGGGGATTAGGTCTGGTCCAGGAATCATGCCATTAGATTTTGGACTTGGTCCAAATCCAATATGGCCGCTATGGCGGCCATTTTGAAAAATATTTGAATTTTTTTTTGCATTTCTACATGTTTAAGTGATTTCCAACCCCCCCTCTCCCCCCCCCCCAAAAAAAAATTGTTAGAGAAAAAAACTTTTTTTTCAACCAAAATTTCGATTTTTTTTTTTTTTTTTCATTTCTACATTTATAGAGTGATTTCCACAAAAAACATGCCAAAATTATAAATTGCGTGATTTTTGGAACTTCAGGTGGATAAACCCACGTAAAATCAATTTCTGTCTCAAGGATCTAGTTATGACGAATGAATTGAGTATGTAAAGTTAAAAGTAAAAGGAAAGTTGCAAACTATAACTCTGTGAGCACTGTTGACGTCAAATTGAATGAATAGGATATCAGGTTTCACTTGAGTGACTAGCAGTATTGGCGGCGGAGGTTTTGCACTCCACCGAGTGCTCCCCCTCTAGTTACCTCTGTCATCAAGGTGAAGGTTATGTTTTCACCCCTGTCTGTCTGTTTGTTATTTGAAAAAAAAATTCTGTCTGTCTGTCTGTCGTACTGTCTGTTTTGACATGATTTTTGCCACAGTTTTCAAGCAATCGTTCTGAAATTTTGTGTTTGTTATTCACACGCCAAGATAGCAACGCTTAATTTTAGTGAATCTGAATCCGGAATCCGATCTGAGAATTTTTTAAGTGATTCTTCACCATTGAAGATTAGGGCCATTATACATAGCACATATCTCAAAAGTTATGGATGATTCACACGAAAACTTGGTGGACAGGTTGGGTGTTGACAAGACGAATCTGATTAAATTTAGTGAAGGTATCCGAATCCAGATGTGGATGTGAGAATTTTTCAAGTGATTCTTCACCATTGAGAGATAGGCCAAAAACTATGATATGATGATATCTCTAAAAGTTGTGGACGACTTGTGGACAAAACTAGGTGGATGAGTTGTTCGGTAACAAGAACAACCCGATTCGTTTTTGTTAAGATCCGGATTCTGATCAACCTACAGTGGGATACAAAATGTAACTGTTCAGCCTGGCAGAGGTATGTGCTACCGAGTCCGTTCGTTTCGCCAAGTGTCACTCTATGAGTGTTTTTCATTTGTTACTACGAATCTAAAGATTTCTAAGTACTATTATGACTTCCGTCTCTGTTTGTGTTTGTTACTTACGAAATCTAAGATTTCGTAATATATTGATCACTTCCGTTTCTGTTTGTTTGTGTGTTTGTTTGTTTGTAGGCACGATAACTCGAGAACGGAAGAAGCTACCAATGTCAAATTACACCAGATATTCAGGAGGGTGATAGCTAGCGGCTGATAGATTTTGGTCAAAGATCGGTCAAAGGTCAAGGTCACAGTGAGGTCAAATATTCGTATTTTTTGATGGTTTGGTACAGAATAACTTCGGACGGAAGAAGCTACCAATGTCAAATTACACACGTGATTCAGGAGGTGATGACTACAATGATTAGATTTTGTCAAAATCGGTCAAAGGTCAAGGTCACAGTGAGGTCAAACATCCAAAAAAAAAGTTATAACTCGAGAACGGAAGAGCTACCAATGTCAAATTACACCACGTGATTCAGGAGTGATGGCTAGCGCTGATTACATTTTGGTCAAAAATCGGTCAACGGTCAAGGTCACAGTGAGGTCAAACATTCATTTTTGATGGTTTGTACAGAATCATCGTAGAAATCTTCCTGGTTTGCATCGCTACCGTTCTCTAGAGACAGCTTTTATTAGACAAGGTCAGAGGTCAAGTTGACGATTTCGTAAGTACCTGATCTATGACTGCTTTGTTTGTCTGTTTGTGTGAAAGGATATCTCAAAAAGTGTGGACGGTATCGGAGATGAAATTGGTTTGCAGGTTGGGTGTGTTGTACAAGACGAACTGATTAGATTTTGAATGAAGATCCCAAATCCGGGTCGCGCTACAGAATTTTAAAAGTGTTTTCAATATTGAGAGATCGGCCAAAACGATATAGTACGTATAGCATGATCATTTCCAAAATGTGTTGGCTTGATAGGTTCGCGTGGATCAGGCATTACATGCGAGGTATGCGCTCTACCGATGCCCTTCCAGTCATTGCGTTATTAATTAGTATTTGTATTAATTAATATATGCTTTTATAATGTTATCATTATTTCTGTTATTTGATTTGTAATTAGAATGCCATGCCCTGGAAAGACAATATTTTGTTTGACGCCAGCTGATTTAAGACTTTTGCTTAAAACATGGGAATTATTCTGGGTTCTTTATAGTTAATTAGCCTAATCAATCCTCAGATCATGACGATCATTTCAGTAATCACACTCCCATCAGAACGCTTCAGTATACCCACATAAAACATCACAGCACACACACACACACACACACACAATCCACACACCCCACCACACACCACACACACAGCACACCTCATCCATCTTATAGGGATTCTTCACCATTGAGAGATAGGCTAAACGATATAAAGCACGATATCTCAAAAAGTTGACATTCGGATGAAACTTGGATAAGTTGGTTAGGTGACGAAACAAGCCGATTCTTTTTGGTTGCCTGGCTTTGATCCTTACCCTACCCCGAACCTGGATTATTGTGGGATTTTTACCTTAGCTGAGCACTCCCTCCTCGTAAAGCACACAGCAATCCTGCATTTTTTTTAGGTGTCTAAATTATTTCTTGAGGTCAATTCTGCATTATAGTGCCTCAATTCAGTGAGGCCATATTTTATATATAATACATTTATTTAAATAAATGAACATGCCCAATAGCAAAAAACATCATTTCGATTAAAAAGTAACTAATTCTGTGAGCTTGTGTTCAGTTACAAGTTTCTTATCGAGCGCCATCAAATGGCTTAAGCACTCAAAGAAGCACTCCATTCAAAATCGTTGATAAGGAACGTTTGGCTTGGCAAGTGTAGCTATCTTCCTGGTAAACTGAACCACCCAGGCATAGATTCTCCTGTGCTCATCAGTCGCCCTGCCATCTCAAATAACCAGAAACAATTTGACACTTAAAATATGCAAAATATAAATAACTAAAATATATATACAAAATATACCTCGAATAGGGGAAATAATTTAAACACCTAAACTGGAGAATTTTAGATGGCAAATAACCAGGAATCATTTAGACACCTAAAATATGCAGAAATACAACTAAAACAGGGGAAATTCCTATCTCAAACCCACCTTCCCTCGGTATCTCTCCTACCCTAACACTCCACCCAAGGGATTCTATCCTACCTAACACCCCTCCCTGGGTTATTCCTATCCTGCTCACATTCCCTCCCAGGGGGATCCTACCTTCCCTTGCACTTGCTCCCTGGGGATTCCTATCCTACTGTCATTTAATGCAGTAAGTTCACGCAAAGTGAATAAGTGTAAAAATAGATAACTTCACAGAGCTGGAAAAATGTGTCTGAAGTGCTGATACATCGATGTTTCAAGTAAACATTCTTTCAGTTATTTGATGGCACATGACAATCTCAACTCGTTTTATACCTACGAAATAGGTTAGTTGGTGTTTCATTGTTTAGGTGGCGAACGGGTTGTGTTTCATTACCAATCAGCTTGCTATCCGCTTGCCAAGCCAGCCATTATTTATCAACCATTCCATGGGTGCTGACTTGAGTGCTTAAGCCTCTTAGCGAGTGCTCTATGTTACAATGTCATTGTTAATGGAAAACACACCCAGATGATTCAATAGGAGTTTTGGTTACCAACAGAGTGTTATGTTCGTACTTATGTAGCTTGATGAAGTATGCTCTCCCTCTGGGCTGCCTCCCCTGCTTCACTTTTTGTCAGCTTGATGCCATGGAAACCAAGGCTTTAAGATTTATGGAATCTCCCATGATGAAGCTTAGTCTATGGGCATACACTGTCATCATGACAGACAGGTCAGTGGTCTCTTTGTCTTATACTGCCTCCTTTCTGGTCTTGCACTCTCTGCTCTTTCCATGCTTTGTCCCCCTCAGGTTTCTGCAGGGCACACATGGTCCCCGTAAACCCCGTTTTGATGAAACTACCTAAATCCAGGATCACTGCTCACACTTCACTCATTTGTTTGTCTTTTTCATGACCGTGAACAACTTTCACATCCTCAACAATCTCGTTCTTCCTTCAGTCTTCATGATAGCTGTTACACCATCTCAGATTGTCCCCAATCAAAAGCATGATCTTTTCTACCCTCGTTAACCCCCTACATCCCAACCACCACCCCAATCTCCTCCTTCAAAATTTCCAGTTTCTTTCTGTATTCATCTTGGCCACCCCATGCATCTTTCCTTCCCCCAATTAACTCCCCACACCCATTGTTTGTCACGTCCTCTGTCTTGGCCTCCCGGCTCTGCTATTGTGTGTCTTCTCTCTTCTATCTCTCTTCTCTCTTCTCTCTCTCTCTCCTTCTTTCTCTCTCTCTCTCCTCTACTCTCTCTCTCTCTCCTCTCTCTTTTCTCTTTTGTTCCTTTTTGTCTATTGCGTCCTGATCCATCAATTTACAAGTACTAGCTCTTCCACGAGCCTCGACTGTGGTGTACAAAATATATTTTACTCTCGTTGCATTTCTGTAGGTCTTGAAAGTACTGTCTGTAAGCCCAATTCTTCGAAAAGTGTTTGAAGTGTCGAATGTTTTGCATATATAGTACTGTACACACGATATTATTTGCTTTGTCATTGTAACAAAAACATATGTGTTTGAAGCTGTTTTCAATGTTTGATTCAAACTTTTTTTTCAAATCACAACTCTCCTTTTTATGTTTCTCTCCCTCCTCGAACTATAAAACTATTTGTGTGTTTGGGATTTCAATGTTTATCAATTTGTCTCTCATCCTTCCCTCATCCTATCATTGTTCTGCATCGTGCTTCTGGTAACATTGCATCCTGCTCTGCTTGTAAATTCATTGCTTGCAGCTCACAAGGCCGCCATCATACGTAGCTTTCGACGTTTCTCCTCTCATTAAATCAATGCGTGTCCTTTATGGCAGTGTGACTGATAAGTTCAGGACTATAATAATTTTTCGTTTTTTTGTTTTTTTCATTCAGTTATCGAAATAATTTTCTAACGCATTTTATTTTGCTACAAATATACAATTTGCAATTACTGTATTGTCACGAGCAGAGCACCGTCCCATGGGCGATCTTGTTCTAAGCATTCAAACACATTCTTCTGATACATATCTTATTTGAGCGGTGTATAGGCACCGAGCAACTGCTCAACCACTCTCGAAAATAAATAAATAAACCGGTTACGTGCATGAAGCAAAAACAATACCGAATGCTCATAATTCAAAACGTCTCATGACTGGAAAACGCGGGACCACGAATACTGCACTGTGGACCCTGCTATTCGCGAGGGACACGTTCTAAAAAAAAATTCCCGCGAATGTCGGAGTCTGCAAATGTTGGGCATTGTTTTTTTAAAAAAAACTCGTTAAAATTGTTTTTTTTTTTAAAATGAAGAGTGATTAACAACAAATCAGGACACAACCATAACAAGGGACAGCGGAAGAAGCAGAAACATCAGGGTGGAGGGAGAAAGTACATGAGATGGACAAACGAGGGATGCAGGTAACAATGAGGGGTAAGGGAGATACAACAGGGTGGACAATATGGAACATTAGCAAAATTGTGTTTGACCAGTTTTGTGAATTTTTGTAAAGGTCTGAGGAAGGGAAGAGGCTGCTGCTTGTCCTGTCAGAAGGATGAGAGATGTCACGGCAGAGTGGATCATCAGCAAAGAGATAAAAAGGATTTCCAGATCAGTGAGATCATTGATGAAGATGTAGAAATTGGGGCTGAGAACACTGCCTGGGGTACTCCACCTTGACATGGAAATGAGATGAAAAGGGTTCCATTGAGAGCCACGCATTGTCTATCGAGAGGGGAAGAAGTCAGTAATCCAAGAGTGGAGTTGGTCCGTTTGGAGAGCAAGGTGGGATGCCAGACTGTGTCAAAAGCTCGAGATATGTCCAGAGACAGCCATAATCTCATGTCTGATATTGGGTCCATCCATTGTTGGAAGAGTACAAGCAGCATGTAGAAGTGACAGGTCTAAATCCAATTTGATGATCTGAAGATAGGCTGTTGAATAAAAAGGAATGATTTCATGTAATTGCGATGATGGATTTCATGACCTTGCTGATGATTGGAAGTACGGTAGATAATTGGGTTGTAGTTAAGGGAATCCATTTTACACCTTTTTTATGTATGCTGTGATGTTGGCTGATTTCTAATTTCCCAGCCAGGTAAGATTTCGGAGACATCCTGAAGAGTAAAAAAAAAAAAGGATTTTTTTTTTCTTTTTACAGCGAATACGTGAAGGCGATGTCACGCCAGTCACACTTTATGACCGCAAATATGCAGGGTCCGCGAACCTGCGAATAGCGAGTCCGACAGTACTCTAAATGGTGGGGCTTGAATATCCTCCCCACCTGGAGGTGGCGGTACACAATACACATTGCACGAGAATTAAAATTTTTTACGCTCTCCCTCCAAAGATAAAAACGCCCTGTACAATTAATTAGGTCATGCCAGTTCTGATGTAGGCAAGTCCTGGATGAATCATCCCAGAACTGTAAAAAAAGCACGACAAACAAGAACACAAATGCTGATAGTTTTTTTTGACAACTTTCCAATCTCTACTAACCTATTCTCCAAAAGGCATCGTGGGATCTTTAACGTTCACCATAACAGTGCTGCGGCAGGGGTTTTCTGCTGTCCGTGGAATGGATGGAACAAATTGATACCTACCACCACATGTGAAAACCAGGATGACAGTTATATAGAGTGAGTTGGGTTTCAACCAAAGCTGGATAATTCAGAGGCGACTGTGCATACTCCATTGCAGCGCCCCGTAATGAAATTCACGAGCTTAAAAAAAAAAATTTTGCTGGCCTTTTTCTTCATTCTTTTTATCGCATTTATGATTCTGTTTTACTCAAATCTAACTGTTTTGCTCTTATTCATCTTTTGGATGATGCTTTGCAAGTGGGTTGTATAATTTGCATTGCTTGCAAGTCAAGGTGAAGCTGCATTGCTTAAACAGCAGAAAAGCTAACTACAAACTTTTTCAGAATCCCATGATACTATGTGAAGAGATTTTGGATTCTCCAGAACAAATCTCCTAGCCGGCCATTCATTTGTGGATTACCTATTACACAGCACAGATGTGAGGGCAACTCCTTGGTTGTTATACCAGCGAAAAGCAGGGTTATGGAATTGGTTACTTCTTGTCCTTCGGTCGTGTGTCTACAAACCGTCAGTGTTATGATCGAGGAACAACTTTAATTTAAAATTTTTTATTTATTTTTTTTTGTTTATTTTTTTTTTTTGTTTATTTATTTATTTTTTATTTTTTTTAGTTTTTTTTTATGTTTTTATTTTTTTTGATTTTTTCATTTTTTTGGTAATTATTTTTTTTTTTTTTCTTTATTTTTTTAATTTATTTATTTTATTTTTGTTCTTTTTTATTTTCTTTTTTTTATTTTGCTTTTTATTTTTTTTATTACTATTTATTTATTTGTAATTTTTTTATTTTTTTATATTTTTTTTTTTTTCTTTTTGT
>CM068955.1:116154098-116183066 GCA_035128595.1 Eptatretus atami
AAAGAGAGAGATGCGAAATCAAGGTCAGAGATCTTGACATTTCCCAAATGATGCACCACAACTTGATCGCTCTGACATCCTCCCCAGAATCCAGTCCATACAAGTGCTGAAAAAGTGGTGGGGGCCAGTACACACCCCTGACAAACTCCAGCAACAATTGGAAATAAGACAGAGATGAATCACCACATCTCACAACTCTCAATACCAGAGTATAGTTCAGACTTCAGATTGATCAGTTTTGGTGGCCACACCACAAGACCATTAATCCTCCAGAGAGCATCCTGATTCACTGAATCGAAGGCTTTGCAGAGATCAACGTAGGCTGCAAGCAGCCCTGCCGAAACTCTCGCCTGCGTTCGGTGAGGACCCAAAGTGCAAGATACGGTCAATCGTTGACCTCTCTGGTGTAAATCCTGACTGCTCTGGGTGCTGTTGCTCACCCAGATGGTGATGAACCCTATCAAGAATTATCCGAGCAAAGACCTTGGCCCGGTACTGAGAGCAGCATCACTCCTCGGTAGTTTTTGCAGTCGTGGCGATCACCCGTCCCTTTTCAGACAGGGACAACAAGACCCTCTTCCAGTCAGTTGGATGATGCCTGTGTTCCAGGCAGAGCACAGAATTGCATGCATGACTGATACAGCATTACGCCAGCTTTGAGAAGTTCATCATGGATGCCACAGATCCCTGGAGCTTCACCCCATTTCAACTGGTCACCGCAGCCCGTGTTTCCACAAATGAAGGTGGATCACAGTTGATTAGAGGGTCAGCAATAGGATAGTAACACTCCTGACATTCAACTCAACAGCTGCTGGATAAGTTGGTACAGCCGCTCAAAGTAAACGGCCCAGCGGGCCTTCACCTCGGACTCCTCTGTCAAGAGCCCACCACCTTCCGCTTTAACTGCAGTACACCGAGGGACGGACTTGGAGAACCCAATGAGCGAATTCCCCTGCTGTAAGCAGGACAAGAATCACTTGACCACACAGTGATGCTCTACCCCTTCACATGTTCCTTGCACGTAGGCTCCTTGTCCCCTTCAGCACATGTACAGTTTACGCCGCAACTCCCTGAACAGCTCAGCTCTGCCATTAAGCCTGGCCCTGCTACTGATCAATGGTATCCAGTGTCCCTTGAGAGAGAAAAAAATTCTTCTTTGCCTACGATGAGTTCAAAGACAAACCACTGGTAACATCAAGGATATTGTGCTTGAAGGCACTCCACAACTCTTCAGGATTCCCCAAAGCATCCAGACACCCCAAATCCACACCTAGTCTGTTCGCAAACTCCTCAGCCACCCTCTCATCCTTGAGCTTTCCAACATCCAGTCCAGGTTGAGATGCTACCATTCTCCTGGATTTAAGTTGCAATTTCAGAATTGCTTCCACAAGCCTGTGGTCGGTATTGAGGAACTGAGCACTCCGATAGACCCTGCAGTTCTGGATGATCCTCCAGCGACCATCAATGAGCACATGGCCAATCTCCTTTGCCATACCCACCAGTGTTGTAATACCAAGTCCAGCGATGAGCCTGGGGGTGCTGAAACCATGAACGAGTCACCCACATCCCATGAGTTCTGCGAAGTCAAGGAACCTGGTGTGATTCTGGTTTACAATTCCAGATCATGGGGACCAACACGTGTCTCATAACCATCCCTATCAGCTGTAGTTGATGCATTGAAAATCCTCCAAGACGAGCTGAGTATCGTGCCTGCGGCACTGATCAACCACACTCAACGTGGCACAGAATGCGTCCTTCATGGTGAGATCACTCGCCTCAGTCAGAGCATATACAGAGACCAGGGAAACGACACCCAATGAATGACGAATCCTTCGTCTCATAATCCGCTCATTGACCAGTGTTGCCTCAATTATCATGGAGTCAGCTTATGGACACAGCTACAGCAACTCCTTTGGCACGGTACCCATCAGAGCGACCAGACCAAGAGTAGGTGCAATCACCCGCCATGATCTCGCCGCTATCCGGTCTTGAGCTCAGATGATAACAGACAGGTGATCATCCTCTCTTAGGGTTTGGACATCCAGGCACCCACCCAAAGGAACCACCACAGGTTAACCAAAGGAGATTTCCGTCTGGTGGACGATAGCTCAGCACCACTCTGGCACACACTGCTGCAATCTGACCCGGAAGTTACCCCATGGTTTTTCCTCAATCATCAAAGAGTGGGGATCCCGAAGGCTTTGCCACAATCCTGTCATCCGGTAAGCTGCCCTAAAAAGGGTAGCTGCACAGGAGGTACTGTACTCCCTCTGAGTTGGTTTTAAATTTTCTTTGCGTTTTTCTTGTGTTTTGTGAATGAAGGGTTTTACCGTGGCCGGAGTGCAAGTCCTGCCACCAACCTCCTAATAAAAGTAACCCAACTGCAAGAGGATGTCCGCAGACACAGTTGGGCACTAGATATGGATGGCTGTTGGCTCACTTCACCCTTTGACAGGTTTTGTTTGTAATCCTGCTGGTGTCCATATCCAAACACCCTCCTCACCAAGAAACCTGGTGGGGGAGACTGTTTCGTCACCGACAACTCGGCCATGAAACAGGTTAGTACAGGTTGTGGCCTGACCTCTCCATCCCTACCCCGTTTGGAATCCCGTGCGGGCATTGTCAATTGCAAGTATGAATAATACTCCATTGCATAAGTGAAGAACAATGTGACACATAACAGACAGATGTTACCCCTTGCATGGCACATGCCCTGAAAGATTTTTGGGCATGAACGGGTTTGTTGTATAAACTGGCAGAATGTCAATCTTGGCCCAACTTCGGTGGACAATTTAAAGTGATGATATTTCCACAAAGTGATACTTTTCTTCTGAGACACCATACATTTTAGCAAACACACCACCAGATGGCTCTCTTTCCGTCATATATTTATCTTCTGGCAAACACAACCCGTTGCTTCGCTGATGGGAATATTGTGAGGGAGAGAGAGGAGAGAGAGAGAGAGAGAGAAGAGAGAGAGAGAGGGAGGCAGGCAGAGGCAGAGGCAGAGGCAGAGGCAGACATATGTCTTTATTCAGATGGATGGGATGGCACGTGTCTCAAATTCTTCCATCAAACATGTTTGCAAACCCCGCAGGTTACGGAGAAACCACAGCAGTGCCGAAGACCTGTTTATAATACTGCAGGAGTAACTAGTAAATACCCATTTCCCTCTCGAAACGTGACTCGGTGAAGAAAGAAGCTGAGCTGTGCAACAAAATAATTATTTGTAGACTCGGTTACATTTTTCTGAAGCAAAAAGGTTGTACTTCCCGTCTCAAGTCAGGATTGGAGATTGGCCCAGCCAAATAGGCAAAAGTGATAAATCGGCTGCTCACTCTTTCGGGGGAGGGGAGTAGATTTTTGCCAATGGCATGACTGGGTACCCCGAGCTCATATGCAAAATTTGGTAGAGATTGGCCTAGCCAGATTTTTCTATGATTTTCAGATGTACACGCACACAAAGAATTGCATTATTTTAAGGTTATGCCATCACAGACGAAATAGGTTGAGGAAAGACATGTGGTGAGGAGGTCACACGCGTCTTTGGCATTCAACGTGACACCGGCCATTTCCCATCATCCTCTTAGCCACTGTTTGGCCACATCAACCAGCAGGGCTGTGGACACATTGGTAAACAAAGATGATGTCGAAGGACACCATGGCTATGTGGTTAGATTTGGTGTGTCTAATTCATTCTGCACATTCAGAATTGTTGCACGGTCCTCGGTCAGTCTTTCCCACAAGACACTTTAGTAAATTAATGACAAACTTGGACAATGCATATGACGGTTAATTGTACCTATGAGCCGTAATAGAATGTCTTCATTTGTTTTTGGTAATCCATACACTCTGGGAGGATGCCGTTGCTGCGATATCGGATCCGATGTACCAAAGTCTGTGTTACAGAGCGTTGTTTCTGCTAAAGCAATTTCTAAGTAAGGGTCATGCTTGGCAGTTTTCCATCCCTCTCCCAGCAGAGGTTAGGGCACAAATTTAGAATTTGGCCATGGCGCCGGCGATAGCTTGCCTACTCTTTACGAAGGACACCGTGGGGTGTTTTTTAACGTCTCTCAATGAATGCCCGCTGAACGGATGCCAGTAACATTCATCCGAGGGACGACACACACATTGATGAATCACCCTGCCTGTGAAACCCCTGGATAACAGTTTATAGCTGGGTAGGGAGTTGAACCCAGGAAGGACAGTCGAGAGGAGAGTGTACATCCTTCTAGGTCTCGGCATCCTGGCAGCCATTCTACTATAATGGCGCTGGTAATCAACACTCGACAATCTTCCTGTTGTTTTAGCTCGTCTAAAGTCGAGATGAGCTGTTAAAGTCACGATTCCCTCCGGCAATGGGTCCATCAACATTTTTTTTTGTCTTTATCCCTACTCATCCAAGGCAGCTCAACGGATCATTTTGAAACTCGACTCGGCATGATGTTTCATGACATCGATGAGCAAAAACTAAGCGAGCCCTTTAATTTCCATCCAGGTGGTGAGATAATTAGCTAATTAACTCAAAACGTAATCTATGTTTGTACGTCCATCACATACTGTATCTCACAAGATCTCATCATCTCAAGAGATCTTTCATTGTTGTTTAATTTAACCTCTTAATTACCTTCGTCAAAGGAGAGTGTATTGCACTTGCGTCCATTTGTCTCTGTCTGTTTTGTCTGCACAGAATGTGAGTAGGTGTATTATACATAGTATTGAAAATTTGAGACCGCGAAGACTCTCATACCCCTTAAAACCCCTTTAGAACACAAAGACCCTTAAGAACTCAATAACCATAAGACCCTTTAGAATCCTAAGACTCTTTAGAATCTGAAGGAATCCTAAGACCCAATTAATCCTCAGATCCTTCCACAAGGGAGAGCTGAAGCGACGGCTTTTTATTTGGAGCGATGTTGTAGCCGCGAGAACATTTGGGCCCATGATAATCACCCTTATAACTCTAAGACCCTTAAGTTCCACTGAGAGCATCAACACCCTTTAGACCCTTAAGAACCTTTAGGCCATTTAAGACCCTCTTGATCATCTAATGCAGCCTGACGACAACCACCCTCCATGAGCATCTGTTCCATTTGGGACTATTCATTATTCTTGCAACCAGTGTGTTTAACACGTGTATGTATGTATGAGTATTATATATATATATATATATATATATATATATATATATATAATATATGAGCAGGGGGTACCCAGCGTTGCCAGGCAACGTCAGGTTCCTCTTCCCACCCCACTCCTTCCCTGCTTCTCCCCACCCCACACCTTGAGGGACGAATTCATCGATATGGCTGAAATAATGATAGTATCGTGTTTATCCTCATCGCCATGTCATGAATCTGGGGTGTGTTCAGTTACCAAGTTTATTGTAGAGCGCTTGCCAAGTGGCTTAAGCACTCAAACAAGCACTCCATGAGAAATTGGTGATAAGGAACGGCTGGCTTGACAAGCGCTAGCTAGCTGCTTGGTAAATGAACACACACTGGACATCTCAACAGCATGCAGGACATACAAAACACCGACAAAAGGACATTAAAAAAAAAATTAAACACTTCAAATATTAATCACATGTATTTTTGTTGTAATGAAAACGTTCCTTGTACAGACTGATCATTTGTCTGTGTCAACACGCACGGTTGTTATGCTGGGTGTTATGAGTAACGTACATGCACCACAGCCCCACCCTCCACCCACAGACCCCACATGCACCCACAGACCCACACATCCACCCACAGACCCACACATCCACCCACAGACCCACACATGCACCCACAGACCACACATGCACCCACAAGACCCGCACATGCACCCACAGACCCACACCTCCACCCACAGACCCACACATGCACCCACAGACCCACACATGCACCCACAGACCCACACATGCACCCACAGACCCACACATGCACCCACAGACCCACACATCCACCCACAGACCCGCACATGCACCCACAACCCGCACATGCACCCACAGACCCGCACATGCACCCACAAGACCCACACATGCACCACAGACCCACACATGCACCACACAGACCCACACATGCACCCACTGCACCACAGACCCACACATCCACCCACAGACCCACACATGCCACCACGACCCACACATGCACCCACAGACCTACACAGCACCACAGACCCACACATGCACCCACAGACCCACACATGCACCCACAGACCCACACATGCACCCACAGACCCACACATGCACCCACAGACCCACACATGCACCCACAAGACCCACACATCCACCCACAGACCCACACATCACCCACAGACCCACACATGCACCACAGACCCACACATGCACCACAGCCCCACATGCACCCACAGACCCACACGTGCACCACCCCCACACCCACAGACCCCACACGTGCACCCACAGACCCACACATGCACCCACAGACCCACACGTGCACCCACAGACCCACACGTGCACCCACAGACCCACACGTCACCCACAGACCCACACATGCACCCACAGACCCACACATGCACCCACAGACCCACACATGCCCCACCACACATCCACCACAGACCCACACATCCACCCACAGACCCACACATGCACCCACAGACCCACACACTCACCCACAGACCCACACATCCACCCACAGACCCACACACACATGCACCCACAGACCCGAACTCAGCTTTAATATATTTGATTAGGTGACAGTGAGACACCTCACATGAAACTGCCATGTTTGCATGACCAGTGGGCTCGTTGGACTGATGGACCAAATTTTCATTGGTCTTCACAGCCTTGTTGCATACCCGCCTTATGTACTGCTTGAGCATTAGCTTACCTTTTCACCAAGCCAGGATGTGCTTGGGGCCAACGCGGAGATTATATATGTTCGTTATTATGATTGCCCTATGACACTACTATTCTTATTATTGTGTAATATTATTGTTGTTAATATACGCTTTGTTACAATGTTATCATTTTTTTGTATATATTTTGTAATTAGAATGAATGTCATGCCGTCATAGGAGGACATATTAAGCTGCTTTTATATACCCTAACATGGCATAGTTTAAAACATGGTTTCTCATGGATTTTAGATCCTCGTGGAGGATCTCTAAGTCGTACTCAAGTTGTTGTTCTTCATCTTTTCTTGTGGACTTTTTTGTTTCACAGCCTACAGTTTTCATGAAACTTCCTGAAACTTGGCGATATATGTAAAAATACATCGCAGCGCAGACAGTAACCATCTCCGATTTTGAAAATTCCTCCTGGAAAAAAGTTATGACGTCAAAATATCTCCGCTAATGGAAATCGCCTAAAAATTATCTCCGAAACTGCAAGCTTTTTGAATTCTGTTTGCAGGAATCGAACAGGGCATTAGCAGAGATGAATTACCGCACATATGATCCATCACTATGACGTCATATCAATTTTTATGACGTCATTCCTATTTTTTGACATTTTTTGTTTCACAACCCAGAGTTTTCATCGGATCTTCGTGAAACTTGCCATGTATATGCAGAAAGCCACGCGCAGGCAGTAACCATCTCCGATTTTGGAAATTCTTCCTAGAAAAAAAGTTGACGTCATAATATCGGCACTAATGGAAATCGCCGATACTATTATCTCCGAAACTAGGCAAGCTGTTTGAATTTTGTTTGTGGGAATCAAGCCGGGCATTAGCACAGATAATTTATCGCAAACCTGATACATCACAATGTCATATTCGTTTTTATGACGTCATCATATAAGAGGACGAGGATCTTAGCTCATTTGAGCTTGTTTTTTTAAATGAAATATCACTATTTATTTTCCTCTGCATAATATGAGAATGAACATACCTTCATGGGTGGTGTACATTAGACAGCTGCCACGATCACTGCGGACAAAACATACATTACCTCATTTGAGTTATAATCAAAACATACTGTTGCGAATTCGCACCCGCCGGCGTGCGATCGGCCACGTGACTCGAATCGACCGCCTCGCCCACCGGACGGACAATTCAGTCGTGACCCTCTCGGACTACGCCGGGAGCCAGTCAGGGGTGGGGGTTTAACCTCACCACAACCCAGTCCGCATTCCACCCGTGCGAGGTAGGGTGAATCGCCGAAGTCGATATACCTAAGTACTCGCACGGGTAACCTACCGAGGGGTTGTCCACGCCCACAGGTCGACTTCGGACACGAACCGCTTAAGCGGCTCGTTCCGTGCTACAGGGATAACCGAGCGAAGTAATCGTCGACCTTGACGGTTCCAATTAATTATCGGGCGTCCCGCGCCCACTCTAACCCTTTACGTGAAGCAAGATGGAGACCCAACAGAGGAAAGGACGCAGCGAAACGGGGAAACAATTCAACAAGCAAGCATTTTATTACACAGACACAGGCCACAAGTATAGTCACACAGCAAGAATGCACATATAGCAAATAAAAGATAGGCAACGACGACGCAGCTCTACAACCGACCAACGCGAACACTCGGCAACACTTATACAGGTTACTTCACCGGACAGGGCGCCACACACACACGTTCAACAAAACCCAAAAGAAATGGAAGTCGCGACTTCCCTGGTCGTGTCGAGTCCTGGCGACCGTAACTCCTCTCAGCTCCACTCGACCCTGGTGGAGAAAGACCGCGCAGATCCTCTGCAGCTCCACACGACGCAGATCCTCCTCAGCTCCACACGACGCGAGATCCTCTGCAGCTCCACACGACGCGAGATCCTCCTCAGCTCCACACGACGTGAGATCCTCTGCAGCTCCACACGACGCGAGATCCTCCTCTGCTCCACACGACGCGAGATCCTCTGCAGCTCCACACGACGCGAGATCCTCCTCTACTCCGTCGCCTTCACCGTCCTTTTTATCGCCGGGCCCCGCCCTCCACTCCGCCCCGTTTTCGGCTCCACCCCTCCTTCCAGAACATGCTGGAACTTCAGAAGGGGCGTGGTCCTCCGTCCAATCGCTGACGCTCGCACCGCCGTGGGATTCTTCTTCTTCCCTCGCAGGGTGTATTCACCGCGACGGCGCCATTCGTTCGGGGGCGGAGGGGGGAACGGGGGCCGCCTGCTTTCCCTCGAAGGCCAGGCCTCTGGCAACCGTTGCCGAGTCAGAACGCGGTGGTTGTTGTAATGGTGGCGTGGTTGGCGTTGTTGTAGTGGCGCGTGGTTGGCGTTGTTGTAGTGGTGGCGGGTTGGCGTTGTTGTAGTGGTGGCGTGGTTGGCGTTGTTGTAGTGGTCTGAGGGTTGGAGCGTGGTTGGTTCGAAAAATAAAGAAAGAACAGAAAAACGACTGACTCAAAGGATCGCAGCCCGAATGAATCACATTAATTCCCTCTAAAACAACGGGTTTGGGGCTAACTATACATGTACTTAAAAGATATCTCACCTACGGGACCTGAATGTGGTTGCGAATTTCCACAGCCGTAACACTACCCCTCCCCTTTTTACAGACTCGTCCCGAGTCGTCAAATTCTCGTGTGCCATCATGTGTAGTTCTCCCTAATACGTTTTACCTTCGGATCCCTGAGTGCGACATTCACGGTATTCGTGTCCCCAAAAATAATACCTGAGGCTGAGTAACTAACTAAAAACCCACTCACACCAACGACTTAAATAAAATTGCCGGCGCTAGACGCATGCCGGGGGCGCACTCATATTTACAGTACATCTTAACACCTTAACCTTATATTTACACTACTCCATGGCCCAGGATCAATGGACTCTGCAGGAAAAAGGGCAAAGAGTCAAAAGAAAACCGGTGCAGGGGCCTCCATTGCAGGCCCGTGTTGTAGCTGCCAACAGGACAGTTCCTGCAGCTTGCAAACTGTTGCCTTGATCCTGGCGCACATGGAAATGAACAGGGGGGGGGGGGCAAATGCAGAACAGAACAGGGCTGAATGGAACAGGGCAGTAGGCATGGCATGGCGAAGGCAGCAGGCAAGGCATGGCAAAACAGGGCCGCTGTAGCAAACGCAGCCGGCAGTGAAGTGACCGGCACAGGCCTTGAACAAAACCCAGCCAGCCGATGAAGTTGGCCGGCACAGGCCTTGAAGCAAACAGCAGTCGGACGATCCGACGGCACAGGCCTTGCAGCAAACAGCCAGCCAATGAAGTTGGCCGGCCTCTTGCTGTGCAGTGCAGGTTGGTGGAGGGAGTGCGGTGGTGCTGGCCACTCGGAAGGCGGGCTCGGACCTACCCTACGGTCTCCCTCCAACTATCGCCTTTGCCTGTCACTGTCTATACCCACTCCTTAATTGTAAAACCCAATTTAGCCCCAATTAATTTTTTTTGTGTTTTTATGTTTATCCCTTCCCCACTATAAATCGTCCCCTAACCCCTTTATCGTCCTTGTTCGGCTAACCTATCGTCCCCTGCCTACTCCCACCCCTACGTTCCTTCCCGGAGGGGAATGAGGGAGAGCTAGCGTCCTGTGTCGAGGCCCAACTCAAGCCTCAGGATGCCCTCCCCAGACTTCAGCGATCTAACCCAAAGTGGGTCCAGCGGCCCACAACGAGAGCGAAGGATGGATGGTGCGGAGGGGTACACTTCCTATCTACCCTAACAATTAACCTTAAACTACCCCGGGCTTTCACAAGCGCCTTTCGCTTAATCTATTGGTTCTAAAACCCAGATTCCCGTCGCCTGTGTTGGTGTTCTCACAATTTCGGGCCTCGCCCTCGAATTTTCCCTCGCCATTGCACGGTTTCGTGGCTGGGACGCGTGGCTCCCTTTGGCAGGCACTACCTCTGCCAGTTCCCCTACAATGGCACCCCGGGCACTACACTGCCTCCGAGCCTACCAGCTCCCTAAACACCGGGTGTGCCCTCCCTGGCGACTCCCCTGAAAACGCTCACGTGGCAGGCTGGCTTCCCGGGCCCCTTTCCGAGGGTCACCCGTTCCCACAACACTGCCCACGCGGCTAATGGCGCCCCGGCCCCCGCACCATGCGGGCACACCCGTGCCCACTACGCTATCCCGGCCCCCCATGGGCCCTTGGCCTACCACGGCCGACTAGCCCGGTGCCTGGGGTACCCACTCAGCGATACTCACCTTTCGCAGCCACGCTCCCAGCCCGTCAACAGGGCTCCTGCACCCTCCAAACGGTTTCGAGCTACTTCCCCACCAACAACAGAACGACCTCCATTTTGTCAATTTAACTAACCCAGCTAACTCACTCTACACTGACCCCGGGGTCCCTTGGGCGGGAATCACTCCTCCCCCCAATCACTCATCGCACCATGCATTCCCCATTCGCTCCATTCACACAGACCCGCTAGCCTCACTCATCACCAAGCACATGTTTCCACTTCACACTTCACAACTCACCACTGAATCCTGCCATCCTTCTATCTACCTCCCCTAACTACCTCGTGCTCCCACGTCGTCCCTTAAACTATAGCACGTTCCATTTAACACTACGTAGCTAAGCTACGTCCCTCTACACATCCAAAGTCGTCACTGTTTCCAAATCTCTAAAAATCATTTCCCAACCTAAATCTGACTAACATCCCTCTACCTCATCCATTCCACGGGCTCCATGAGGACTTACCCCTGCCCATGAAGCCGGTCTAACTAAGCTAACCCTTCCCCTAACTAGTGTCCATCCTGTGCCCGGCCAAAGGGGTCTTCCACCCCTTACCCGGGGAATCCTGTTCACCCGAAGCGAGGCTTGCTTTTGTTAATTTTTTTTTTTTCCAAATTTTGCGCAGCACCAGGCGCGGCAACTCGCAGCCTGCGCTCTTTCCACCTGCCCGTGACGTCATGCAGCTGCACGTTACCTCGTCCCTCTTGGACGGTACCATCCGGCAGGATACCCCTCCTGCCGGATCCCGAACACACGTGCAGCCATGACGTCACCCTGCGCACCCCAAAAGGCAAACCTCGCACTCCGAGGGCTCCCCACGCGAACACATGTGCTCTGCCCGTTGGAGCCTAACACACGCTCGCGTGGAGAACCCGTCCGGTCCAAATTCGTCTACCTGCCTAGACTTTGTCCGTCCGCGGGATCGCAAATCCACCGCTGGCGTTTCCGGACCGGGCTTCACTCCCGCAGCCGAGCACGTGGCGGCCTCGTGCGTTGCACGGCACGGACCTCGCGCTCGCTGCTGGGTGAACCCGGCGCGGTGCTCAAAACAGCTACGGCCGCTACTCGCCTTTGTCCCTCTGTCGCAGTCGTCGTCGCCATTCCACCCACGCACACCTGCGTGTTACGACGCACAGACTCCATTCCAACACACTCACCCCAGGAGACGCGGGTGCGTGCTCCCACATGCGACCGTCATCTCCCTCACATACAGCGACCTTACACACACTGTCTCTCTCACACGGACCCTCTCACTCACACCCAACCTTTCACTTGCACAGGGGTCTCACTCACACCATGCGTGCCGGAAAGCACGCATCTCCGCACACTCGCAAACACACACCCCTGCACAACCACACTGGGGATTCGTGTCCCACAAGGGTTCCCGGGGCCTCTATACCCCCCAAGCTGCACGTGCACCTATCCACAGCACTCGTCCCTTCAACTCCGCTAAGCACGACCGGACCCACCTGGTCGTGACCAGCTTCAAGGGAGCATAGAGTCTCCCTCCGTTCCCGAAGGAGGCCATCCAGCTGCTCGCACCGGGTCCCCACACGTTCTGCCAGCTCGCCCCATTATCCTCCACTACCTCTGTGTGTGTGTGTTCTGTTCCTTTAACCCCGTCTTTATCGTGCAGTCTCTCCTCTACTTTTTCTGTTTCTTTCTGGCATTTTTCCATCTCTCTGGACTTCAATTTTACTCTCTCCTTCAGTTCATTAATTTCAAACTCGTATAGTTTTGTTTTCTCTCCCACTCTTCCTCCTGCTTCTCACTTTCCAATCTCATCGTTTCTTTCAATTGGCTTATTTCCTTCCTGTGTTTCATTCGCTGTTCTCTCATTACCTTCTTGTTTCCTCTCCTGTCCTTCCTTCTCCAGTTTCATGGTTTGCTTCATTTGGTTAATCCCTTCTTGTGTTTCATTTGCTGCTGTCTCATTACTCTTCCTTGTTTCTTCTCCTGCCCTTCCTTCTGCAGTTTCATGGTTTTCTTCATGTGGTTAATTTCCCTTTTGTGTTTCATTCGCTGTTCTTTGTCTATATCCTCGCACTCCAGCCTTGCTTTTTCTTTCAATTGGTCAACTCTCAGCTTCATGTCTTTTTGTTTTCTATCCCATTGTTCCTCTCGTTCTTCCCTCTCCAATCTCGTTGTGTCCTTCAATCTCCTGATTTCTCCTTCCTGCTTCATTCCTTGCTCCTTCACTTTCTCCTCGTATTCCAACCTATTCTTTTCCTTTTGTCGTTCAGTTTCAAATTCATACTGTTTCAGTTTTCTATTCCACTGTCTCTTCTTGTTCCTCCTTCTGCAATCTCATCATTTCTTTCAACTGACTGATTTCTTTCTCCTGTCTCATTCCTTGTTCTTTCAGTACTCTTTTTGTTCCTCATTCTTTAATCTGGCCTTCGCTTCCAGCTGTTCGATCTGTACAGTGTGGTTTCTTAACGTTTCATTTTCCGTTCTCTTCCTTTCCTCTTTTAACACTCTCAGTTCGTTTTGTAGTTCCGTCTCTTGTTTTGGTGTTTCTGTAACTCAGAAGTTTTCTTTTCTAATTCTTTTCTCATCTCCGCACCCTCCGACCTTGCTTTGGCTTCTAATGTTCTTCCGGCTTGCCCTTGTGGTTTTCTAACCCGTCTTCCCAGTTCCTCTGTCTCCGTTTTACCTCCAGTCCCAGCTTATCAACTCTCTTAGTCATGTCTGAAGTCTTTTTTCACACTCCACTATTTTTATTTCCTTCGTGCACGTCTCCGTCACCCAATTAATTTTTCCCTCTCGGTTACCGTCACTTTTTCCGTCACCTCCACGCTTCTCGCCAACACGTCTCCCGAATATTTTTTTCCTCACCCGCCTTCACCGCGGGCCTGACAACCGTTGCACCCCCTCCCAGCTCGTTCGCTCCCACACGTGGCGTCGCCATTACGCATTCGCTGTTGTTGCCTTCATGCCCGCCTGCAGGCTTCAGCCCATGTTCTGCGTCTCACCCCGCATTCTTTATTTCTTCCTTCATTCCTTGCGCATTTGTTTCCATATTCGTTTTCATTTCGTTTGTGTTTGTATCCATCTGCTGTTCACTCTTTTATTTCGTTTTTCATTCGTTCCTCATTTCGAGTGCATCCGCCTTCATTTGTGCCAGCATGGCGAATAGCTGGCCATGTCGGGTGCACTCGGTGAGCCGATTCGGCCGGATCGGGGGTTTTGGTGGAGAGGGGGAGGGGAGGTGTTATACACGCGGCCGCCGCCGCACCCATTTCGGGCCCTGGGTTCAGTTGGGGGGAAACTGTTCCTGCACACCAATGTCCTGCTCGGGTTTCCATCCTGGGCCATGGATCCTACATCACTACACATATACACTTCTAATACCCCGGCACCCGTTCGCCTTGAGACGCCATCCTATTTCACGTAACGGGTTAATTTAAAAATCGCTCGTAATTTGGAGGGAATCGGGGGTCGCTTCTCTCACCCCTGGACCGATTCCGTGAATTTAGCTGGAGACAGGAGGGTTGTGTTTCCCGCTCTCTGACACCATGTTGCGAATTCGCGCCCGCCGCGTGCGATCGCCACGTGACTCGAATCGCGACGCCTCGCCCACCGGACGGAAATTCAGTCGTGACCCTCTCGACTAACGCCGGAGCCAGTCACGGGTGGGGGTTTAACCTCACCACAACCCAGTCCGCATTCAACCCGTGCGAGGTAGGGTGAATCGCCGAAAGTCGATATACCTAAGTACTCGCACGGGTAACCTACCGAGGGTTGTACCATGCCACAGGTCGACTTCGGACACGAACCGCTTAAGCGGCTCGTTCCGTGCTACAGGGATAACCGAGCGGAGTTATCGTCGACCTGACGGTTCCAATTAATTATCGGGCATCCCGCGCCCACTCGAACCCTTTACGTGAAGCAAGATGGAGACCCAACAGAGGAAAGGACGCAGCGAAATGGGGAAACAATTCAACAAGCAAGCATTTATTTACACAGACACAGGCACAAGTATAGTCACACAGCAAGAATGCACATATAGCAAATAAAAGATAGGCAACGACGACGCAGCTCTACAACCGACCAACGCGAACACTCGGCAACACTTATACAGGTTTACTTCACCGGACACGGCGCCACACACACACGTTCACACAAAACCCAAAAGAAATGGAAGTCGCGACTCCTTGGTCGTGTCGAGTCCTGGCGACCGTAACTCCTCTCAGCTCCACTCGACCCGTGGTGGAGAAAGACCGCGCGAGATCCTCTGCAGCTCCACACGACGCGAGATCCTCCTCAGCTCCACACGACGCGAGATCCTCTGCAGCTCACACGACGCGAGATCCTCCTCAGCTCCACACGACGCGAGATCCTCTGCAGCTCACACCGACGCGAGATCCTCCTCTGCTCCACACGACGCGAGATCCTCTGCAGCTCCACACGACGCGAGATCCTCCTCTACTCGTCGCCTTCACCGTCCCTTTTTATCGCCGGGCCCCGCCCTCCACTCCGCCCCCGTTCGGCTCCACCCCTCCTTCCAGAACATGCTGGAACTTCCAGAAGGGGCGTGGTTCCCGTCCAATCGCTGACGCTCGCACCGCGTGGGATTCTTCTTCTTCCCTCGCAGGGTGTATTCCACCGCGACGGCGCCATTCGTTCGGGGCGGAGGGGGGAACGGGGCCGCCTGCTTTCCCTCGAAGGCCAGGCCTCTGGCAACCGTGTGCCAAGTCAGAACGCGGTGGTTGTTTGTAAGTGGCGTGGTTGGCGTTGTTGTAGTGGCGGCGTGGTTGGCGTTGTTGTAGTGTGGCGGGGTTGCGTTGTTGTAGTGGTGGCGTGGTTGGCGTTGTTGTGGTGGTCTGAGGGTTGGAGCGTGGTTGGTTCGAAAAATAAAGAAAGAACAGAAAAACGACTGACTCAAAGGATCGCAGCCCGAATGAATCACATTAATTCCCTCTAAACAACGGGTTTGGGCTAACTATACATGTACTTAAAAGATATCTCACCTACGGGACCTGAATGGTGGTTGCGAATTTCCACATCCGTAACAATACCTTTTGTTTCTTCAATGAGCCTGGTGTGGCTTCGTGGTTAAGGCGGTGGCTTGGGATCCTCAGGGTCCTGAGTTCGAGCCCCGCTGGCCACTGAGTTAGCATCAGGGGGTTGCCTCAGTCTGTCATCCTTCTGAAGGTCGGCAAAATGAGCACCAGTATACTGGTAATTATCCCTGCAGGGTCGAAGGCGACTAAAGGGTTGGCGTCAGGAAGGGCATCCGGCCATACAAACATTGCCACAAAAAGGGTGCCAAGATTGGAGTCCGCAAAAAGCTGCCCCTGCTCAGGGATAAAGGTTTCAAATGGTGTGATGATGACCTTTGTTTCTTCAAAACGGTATCTTCATTTCTTCAAAACGGTATCTTCATTTAATGATAGAAGATGCGTTGTTCCGAATTCGCAACAGTATGTTTTGATTATAACTCAAATGAGGTAATGTATGTTTTGTCCGCAGTGATCGTGGCAGCTGTCTAATGTACACCACCCAATGAAGGTATGTTCATTCTCATATTATGCAGAGGAAAATAAATAGTGATATTTTACTCCCTAAGGGAAATCCGCCTAAAAATTATCTCCGAAACTAGCAAGCTTTTGAATTCTGTTTGCAGGAATCGAACAGGGCATTAGCAGAGATAATTCCGCACAATGATCCATCACTAGACGTCAATCATTTAATGACGTATTCCTATTTTTTGAACATTTTGTTTCACAACCCAGAGTTTTCACGGATCTCGTGGAACTTGCCATGTATATGCAGAAGCCCACGCGCGCAGTAACCATCTCCGATTTTGGAAATTCTCCTAGAAAAAAAAGTGACGTCATAATCGCACATGGAATCGCCGTACTAAATATCTCCGAAACTAGGCAAGCTGTTTGAATTTTGTTGTGGGAATCAAGCCGGCCATTAGCACAGATAATTATCGCAAACCTGATCATCACAATGTCATATTCGTTTTTATGACGTCATCAATAAGAGGACGAGGATCTTAGCTCATTTGAGCTTGTTTTTAAATGAAATATCACTATTATTTTCCTCTGCATAATATGAGAATGAACAACCCTTCATTGGGTGGTGTACATAGACAGCTGCCACGATCACTGCGGACAAAACATACATTACTCATTTGATGTAATCAAAACATACTGTTGCGAATTCGCACCCGCCGCGTGCGATCGGCCACGTGACTCGAATCGCGACCGCTCGCCCACCGGACGAGAAATTCAGTCGTGACCTCTCGGACTAACGCCGGAGCCAGTCACGGGTGGGGTTTAACCTCACCACAAACCCAGTCCGCATCCCACCGTGCGAGGTAGGGTGAATCGCCGAAAGTCGATATACTAAGTACTCGCACGGTAACCTACCGAGGGACCACGCACACAGGCACTTCGACACGAACCGCTTAAGCGGCCGTTCCGTGCTACAGGATAACCGAGCGGAGTTATCGTCGACCTTGACGGTTCCAATTAATTATCGGGCTCCGCCGCGCCACTCTAACCCTTTACGTGAAGCAAGATGGAGCCCAACAGAGAAAGGACGGCAGCGAAACGGGAAACAATCAAAAGCAAGCATTTATACACAGACACAGGCACACGTATAGACACAAGCAAGAATGCACATAAGCAAATAAAGATAGGCAACGACGACGCAGCTCTACAACCGACAACGCGAACACTCGGCAACACTTATACAGTTTACTTCACCGACAGGGCGCCACACACACACGTTCAAACAAAACCCAAAAAAATGGAAGTCGCGACTTCCGGTCGTGTCGAGTCCTGGCGACCGTAACTCTCCAGCCCATCGCCCGTGGAGAAAGACGCGCGAGACCTCTGCAGCTCCCACACTACGCAAAAAAAAAGATCCTCCTCAGCTCCACAGACGCGCAGATCCTCTGCAGCTCCAACCGACGCGAGATCCCCTCACTCCACACGACGTAAGATTCCTCTGCAGCCCACACGACGCGAGATCTCCTCTGCTCCACACGACGCGAGATCCTCCCGCGCTCCACACGACGCAGTCCCTCTACTCGTCGCCTCACCGCCTTTTTATCGCCGGGCCCCGCCCTCCACTTCCGCCCGTTTTCGGCTCCACCTCCTTCCAGAAACATGCGGAACTTCCCAGAAGGGCGTGGTCCTCCGTCCATCGCTGACGCTCGCACCGCCGTGGGATTCTTCTCTTCCCTCGCAGGGTGATTCACCCGCACGGCGCCATTCGTTCGGGGCGGAGGGGGAACGGGGGCCGCCTGCTTCCCTCGAAGGCCAGGCCTCTGGCAACCGTGTGCAGTCAAACGCGGTGGTTGTTGTAATGGTGGCGTGGTTGGCGTGTTGTAGTGGCGGCGTGGTTGGCGTTGTTGTAGTGGTGGCGGGTTGGCGTTGTTAGTGTGGGCGTGGTTGGCTTGTTGTAGTGGTCTGAGTTGGAGCGTTGGTTCGAAAAATAAAGAAAGAACAGAAAAACGACTGACTCAAAGGATCGCAGCCCGAATGAATCACATAATTCCCTCTAAACAAACGGGTTTGGGGCTAACTATACATGTACTTAAAAATATCTCACCTACGGGACCTGAATGGTGGTTGCGAATTTCCACAGCCGATAACACCACCCCCCCCTTTTTACAGACTCGTCCCGAGTCGTCAAATTCTCGTGTGCCATCAGTGTAGTTCTCCCTAATACGTTTACTTCGGATCCCTGAGTGCGACATTCACGTATCGTGTCCCCAAAAAAATAACCTGAGGATACTAAACTAAAAACAAACACTCACACCACACGACTAAATAAATTGCCGGCGCTAGACAGACATGCCGGGGCGCACTCATATTTACAGACATCTTAACACCTTAACCTATAATTAACACTACTCCATGCCCAGGATCAATGGCTCTGCAGGAAAAAGGCAAAGAGTCAAAAGAAACCGGTGCAGGGGCCTCCATTGCAGGCCCGTGTTGTAGCTGCCAACAGGACAGTCCCGCAGCTTGCAAACTGTTGCCTTGATCCTGGCGCACATGGAAATGAACAGGGGGGGGGGCAAATGCAGAACAGAACAGGGCTGAATGGACAAGGGCAGTAGGCATGGCATGGCGAAGGCAGCAGGCAAGGCAAGGCAAAACAGGGCGCGACTGTGCAAACGCACGCGCAGTGAAGTGACGCACAGGCCTGACAGCAAAACCCAGCCAGCCGATGAAGTTGGCCGGCACAGGCCTTGAAGCAAACAGCAGTCGGACGATCCGACGGCACAGGCCTTGCAGCAAACAGCCAGCCAATGAAGTTGGCCGGCCTCTTGCTGTGCAGTGCAGGTGGTGGAGGAGTGCGGTGGTGCTGGCCACTCGGAAGGCGGGCTCGGCCTACCCTACGGTCCCCCCCAACTATCGCCGTTTGCCTGTCACTGTCTAATACCCACTCTCCTTAATTTGTAAAACCCAATTTAGCCCCAATTAATTTTTTTGTTGTTAATGTTTATCCCTCCCCACTATAATCGTCCCCTAACCCCTTTCATCGCCTTGTTCGGCTAACCTATCGCCCACCTACCCCCAACCCTACGTTCCCTCCGAGGGGAAGAGGGAGAGCTAGCGTCCTGTGTCGAGCCCAACTCAAGCCTCAGGATGCCTCCCAGACTTCAGCGATCTAACCCAAAGTGGGTCCAGCGGCCACAACGAGAGCGAAGGATGGAGGTGCGGAGGGTACACTTCCTATCTACCCTAACAATTAACCTTAAACTACCCCGCTTTCACAACGCTTCCTCGCTTAATCTATTGTTCAAAACCCAGATTCCCGTCGCCTGTGTTGGTGTTCTCAAATTTCGGGCCTCGCGCCTCGAATTTCCCCTCGGCCATGCACGGTTTCGTGGCTGGGACCTGGCTCCCTTGGCAGGCACTACCCTCTGCCAGTTCCCCTACAATGGCACCCCGGCACTACACTGCCTCCGAGCCTACCAGCTCCCTAAACACCGGGTGGTGCCCTCCCTGGCGACTCCCCTGAAAACGCTCACGTGCAAGCGCTGGCTTCCCGGCCCCTTTCCGAGGGTCACCCGTTCCCACAACACTGCCCACGCGGCTAAATGGCGCCCCGGCCCCCGCACCAATGCGGGCACACCCGTGCCCACTACGCATCCCGGCCCCCCATGGCCTTGCCTACCACGGCCGACTAGCCCGTGCCTGGGGTACCCACTCAGCGATACTCACCTTTCGCAGGCCACGCTCCCAGCCCGTCAACAGGGCTCCTGCACCCTCCAAACGGGTTTCGAGCCTATCCCCCCCACCAACAACAGAACGACCTCCATTGTCAATTTAACAACCCAGCTAACTCACTCTACACTGACCGGGTCCCTTGGGCGGGAAACACTCCTCCCCCAATCACTCAGCGCACCATGCATTCCCCATTCGCTCCATTCAACACAGACCCGCTAGCCTCACTCACACCAAGCCCATGTTCCACTTCACACTTCACAACTCAACCACTGAATCCTCCATCCTCTATATCTACCTCCCCTACACCTCGCTCCCAGCCGTCCCTAAACTATAGCACGTTCCATTAACACTAAACGTAGCTAGCTACGTCCCTCTACACATCCAAAGTCGTCACTGTTTCCAAATCTCTAAAAACATTTCCCAACCTAAATCTGACTAACATCCCTCTACCTCACCATTCCACGGGCTCATGAGGACTCCCCTGCCCATGAAGCCGGTCTAACAAGCTAACCCTCCCCTAACTAGTGTCCATCCTGTGCCCCGCAAAGGGTCTTCCACCCCTTACCCGGGAATCCTGTTCACCCGAAAGCGAGCTTGCTTTGTAATTTTTTTTTTTCCAAATTTGCGCAGCACCAGGCGCGGCAACATCGCAGCCTGCGCTCTTCCACCTGCGCGACGTCATGCAGCTGCACGTGTACCGCCTCTTGGACGGTACCCATCGGCAGGGAATACCCCTCCTGCCGATCCCGAACACACGGCAGCCATGACGTCACCCTGCGCACCCCAAAAGGCAAACCTCGCACTCCGAGGGCTCCCCCGCGAACACATTGCTCTGCCCGTGGAGCCTAACACACGCTCGCGTGGAGAACCCGTCCGCGTCAAATCGTCTTACCTGCCTAAGACTTTGTCCGTCCGCGGGATCGGCAAATCCACCGCGCGTTCCGGACCGGCTTCCTCCCCGCAGCCGAGCACGTGGCGGCCTCGTGCGTGCACGGCACGGACCTCGCGCTCGCGCTGGGTGACCCGGCGCGGGCTCAAACACTACGGCCGCTACTCGGCCTTTGTCCTCTGTCGCAGTCGTCGCCGCCATTCCACCCACGCACACCTGCGTGTTACGACGCACAGACTCCATTCCAACACACTCACCAGAGACGCGGGTGCTGCTCCCACATGCGACCGTCATCTCCTCACATACAGCGACCTTACACACACGTCTCTCTCACCACGACCCTCCTCACTCACACCAACCTTCACTTGCACAGGGGTCCACTCACACTACATGCGCGCCGGAAAGCACGCATCTCCGCACACTCGCAAACACACACCCCTGCACAACCACACGGGATTCGTGTCCCAAAGGTTCCCGGGCCTCTATACCCCCAAGCTGCACGTGCACCTAATCCAGCACCGCCCTTCAACTCCGCTAAGCACGACCGGACCACCTGGTCGTGACCAGCTTCAAGGGAGCATAGAGTCCCTCCGTTCCCGAAGGAGGCCATCCACTGCTCGCACCGGTCCCCACACGTTCTGGCCAGCTCGCCCCATTATCCTCCACTACCTCTGTGTGTGGTGTTCCGTCTTTAACCCCGTCTTTACTCGCAGTCCCTCTCTCTACTTTTTCTTGTTCTTTCTGGCATTTTTCCATCTCTCTGGACTTCAATTTTACTCTCTCCTCATCATAATTCAAAACTCGTAATAGTTTTGTTTCTCTCCCACTCTTCCTCCTGCTTCTCACTTTCCAATCTCATCGTTCTTCAATTGGCTTATTTCCTTCCTGTGTTTCATTCGCTGTTCTCTCATTACCCTTCCTTGTTTCCTCCCTGTCCTTCCTTCTCCAGTTTCAATGGTTTGCTTCATTTGGTTAATCTCCTTCTTGTGTTATTTGCCTGCGTCTCATTATCTCCTTGTTCTCCCTGCCTTCCTTCTGCAGTTCATGGTTTCTTCATGTGGTAATTTCCCTTTTGTGTTTCATTCGCTGTTCTTTGCTATATCCTCGCACTCCAGCCTTGCCTTTTCTTTTCAATTGGTCAACCTCAGCTTCAGTCTTTTTGTTTTCATCCCATTGTTCCTCTCGTTCTTCCCTCCCAATCTCGTTGTGTCCTCAATCTCCTGATTCTCCTTCCTGCTTCATTCCTGCTCCTTCACTTTCTCCTCGTATTCCAACCTATCTTTCCTTTTGTCGTTCATTACAAATCATACTGTTAAGTTTCTATCCACTGTCTCTCTTGTTCCTCCTCTGCAATCTCATCATTTCTCAACTGACTGATTTCTTTCTCCTGTCTCATTCCTGTTCTTTCAGTACTCTTTCTTGTTCCTCATCTAATCTGGGGCCTTCGCTTCCAGCTTTCGAATCTGTACAGTGTGGTTTCTAACGTTCATTTGTCCGTTCTCTTCCTTCCTCTTTTAACACTCTCAGTTCGTTTTTGTAAGTTCCGCTCTTTGTTTTGGTGTTTCTGTAACTCAGAAGTTTCTTTTCTAATTCTTTCTCATCTCCGCACCCTCCGACCTTGCTTTGGCTTCTAACTGTCTTCCCGGCTTGCCCTTGTGGTTTTCTAACCCGTCTCCCCAGTTCCCTGTCTCCGTTTTACCTCCAAGTCCCAGCTATCAACTCTCTTAGTCATGTCTTGAAGTCTTTTTTCACACTCCACTATTTTATTTCCTTCGTGCACGTCTCCGTCACCCAATAATTTTTCCCTCTCGGTTACCGTCACTTTCCGTCACCTCCACGCTTCTCGCCAACACGTCCCCGAATATTTTCCTCACCCGCTTCACCGCGGGCCTGACAACCGTTGCACCCTCCCAGCTCGTTCGCTCCCACACGTGGCGTCGCCATTACGCAATTCGCTGTTGTTGCTCATGCCCGCCTGCAGGCTTCAGCCATGTTCTGCGTTCTCACCCCGCAGTTCTTTATCCTCCTTCATCCTTGCGCATTGTTCCAATTCGTTTCATTTCGTTGTTGTACATTCATGCTGTGTTCACCTTTATTTCGTTTCATTCGTCTCATTTCGAGTGCATACCGCCTTCATTTGTGCCAGCATGGCGAATAGCTGGGCCATGTCGGGTGCACTCGGGAGCCGATTCGGCCAGGATCGGGGGTTTTGTGGAGAGGGAGGGGAGGTGTTAAGCACGCGGCGCGCCGCACCATTTCGGCCCTGGGTCAGTTGGGGGGAAACTTTCCTGCACACCAATGTCCTGCTCGGGTTCCATCCTGGGCCATGATCCTACATCACTACACATATACACTTCTAAACCCCGGCACCCGTTCGCCTTGAAACGCCATCCTACTACTTCACGAACGGGTTAATTTAAAATCGCTCGTAATTTGGAGAAATCGGGGGTGCTCTCTCACCCTGGACCGATTCCGTGAATTTAGCTGGAACAGGAGGGTTTGTTTTCCCGCTCTCTGACACCTATGTTGCGAATTCGCGCCCGCCGGCTGGCGATGGCCACGTGACTCGAATCGCGACGCCTCGCCCACCGGACGGACAATTCAGTCGTGACCCCTCGACACAACGCCGGGAGCCAGTCACGGTGGGGGTTAACCTCACCACAACCCAGTCCGCATTCCACCCGTGCGAGGTAGGGTGAAATCGCCGAAAGTCGATATACCTAAGTACTCGCACGGTAACCTACCGAGGGGTTGTACCATCCACAGGTCGACTTCGGACACGAACCGCTTAAGCGGCTCGTTCCGTGCAACAGGGATACCGAGCGGAGTTATCGTCGCCTGACGGTTCCAATTAATTATCGGGCACCCGCGCCCACTCGAACCCTTTACGTGAAGCAAGATGGAGACCCAACAAGAGGAAAGGACGCAGCGAAATGGGAAACAATTCAACAAGCAAGCATTAGTACCAGACACAAGGCACAAGTATAGTCCACAGCAAGAATGCACATAAGCAAAAAAAGATAGGCAACGACGACGCAGCTCTACAACCGACCAACCGCGAACACTCGCAACACATTATAAGGTTTACTTCACCGGACACGGCGCCACACACACCGTTCACACAAAACCCAAAAGAAATGGAAGTTCGCGACTCCTGCGTGTCGAGTCCTGGCACCGTAACTCCTCTCAGCTCCAACTCGACCCGTGGTGGGAAAGACCGCGCGAGATCCTCTGCAGCTCCACAACGAACGCAGATCCTCCTCAGCTCCACACGAACGCGAGACCCTCTGCAGCTCCACACGACGCGAGATCCCCTCAGCTCCACACGACGCAAGATCCTCTGCCTCCACACCGACGCGAGATCCTCCTCTGCTCCACAGCGACGCAAGATCCTCTGCACCCACACACGCGAATCCCCTCTACTCCGTCGCCTTCACCGTCCCTTTTTATCGCCGGCCCCGCCCCTCCACTCCGCCCCCGTTCGGCTCCACCCCTCTTCCAGAACATGCTGGAACTCCAGAAGGGCGTCCCCGCCAATCGCTGACGCTCGCACCGCCGTGGGATTCTTCTTCTCCCTCGCAGGGTGTATCCACCGCGACGGCGCCATTTCGTTCGGGGCGGAGGGGACGGGGCCCGCTGCTTTCCCTCGAAGGCCAGCCTCTGGCAACCGTGTGCCAAGTCAGAACGCGTGGTTGTTTAATGGGCGTGGTTTGGCGTTGTAGTAGTGGCGGCGTGGTTGGCGTTGTTGTAGGGTGGCGGTGGCGTGTTGATGGGCGGGTGCGTGTTGTGGTGGTCTGAGGGTTGGAGCGTGGTTGGTTCGAAAAAATAAAAGAAGAACAGAAAACGACTGACCAAAGGATCGCAGCCCCGAATGAATCACATTAATTCCCTCTAAACAAACGGTTTGGGGCTAACTACACAGTACTTAAAAATATCTCACCTACGGACCTGAAAGTGGTTGCGAAACCACATCCGAACAATACCTTTGTTTCTCATATGAGCCTGTTGTGCTTCGGGTTAGGCGGTGGCTTGGGATCCTCAGGCCTGAGTTCGAGCCCCGCTGGCCACTGAGTTAGCATCAGGGGGTGCCTCAGTCGTCACCCTTCTGAAGGTCGCAAAATGAGCACCAGTATACGGTAATATCCCTGCAGGGGAAGCGACTAAAAGGGTTGGCGTCAGGAAGGCATCCGGCCATAAAAACATTGCCACAAAAAGGGTGCCAAAGTGGAATCCGCAAAAAGCTGCCCCGGCTCAGGATAAAGGTTTCAAATGGTGTGATGATGACCTTTTCCTTCAAAACGGTATCTTCATTCTTCAAAACGGTATCTTCCATCTTAGATAGAAGATGCGTTGTCACGTCTCAAAGTACATGGGCCTTTAAAACAATCGAGCTCGTGAGAGAAAAAGATGTTGGTGTTACATCAACGATGGTGGTATATCTATTCATTATTTGGTACCGAAAATATGTGTTAGGTGGAATATCTATCATTATTTAGAATTCAGAAGACACAAAGCTTGAGCGAGTGAGATACAGAGGGGGTGGATAGACCCGGAAAAGTAGGATACTTGAAAGATGGGTAAAAACTGGCATAGAATTTATTCCTGAGAGCAAGGTGTAATGGTGTTGGGATGGGAAAGAACAATGAAAATAGAGAATTACAGGAGTAAGGGTAAGATTTTGGAGCGGTCAACCAGGAAAGGATTGGGTGGTAATAGATATAGGAGGTAAGCAGGCAGCAACAGTCAGGCTATATAGGTTAGACAAATATTAGGGTTTATAGTTGTATCCGAGGGGATCAATTATAAATCAAAAGAGGTGTGTAACATTGTACTGGATTTAGCGAGCGCAATCTAGAAGTTTGTGTGCAGTTTGCTCACCACAATTCAGGAAGACACTTGAAATGCCATAAAAGGAGGTTCAGCGGAGGGCTATTAATTATTCCGGGCCTAGCTCGACTCAGCTATGAGGAGCGGCTGAAGGAGACAGGACTTTATACACTAAGAAAGAAGGCGGGTTACGAGAGAATGATGGAGTATGTTTAAGATCAGAAAGTAATAGATAAAATCATGCGATGAATCATTCACAGAGTAGACAGTGATAGGACGAGGGCCATAGCCGAAGTAAAGAAGAGAGAAGGTTAAGATTGGTAGTTTCGCCGAGGACCTTTTACTCAGAGATAATGCATCGAAGTCTCCCGGAAAGAAGGTGGCAGCAGAACAGCGATAAAGTTAAATATAGAATTGGATAGGGTGCCTGGAAGTTTATGGAGCATGAGGGTAGGGGATGTTGCAGACTTAGGTAGTTTGACATTGAGGGTATTGTGGTGCAATGTGAGGAGTCGTGTGGGTCATCTTAAGAGGAGTTTGTGGTGATGTTGTGTGTGTTTTAACCAGCCCATGCCCCCTCTCCCTGAGGGGAAGAAGAAAACAGAAATAATAAAAATACAAAAACTATAAACATTTGAAATTATTAATTAAAATGCATATTTCTTCCTTGTCGTGTGAAAAATTATATTATGGTGTTCACGCAAGCATGTGGCTGAATGGCCCCACCTGTTCTGATTTCCTTGTCATTCTGTAGGCTGTCCGTAGAATGGCGGAACACTTGTGACCACAGACACGAACCAAGATATATATAATATAAATATAATATCTATATATATAATATGATATTTCGAGATAAATAAGTTGGCAATGTAAAGACATGTGACGATCCGGTTTTGAGCAATATGTTGAACGCCCGCTTCTGTAAAAAACATGGTCAGTGTTTTAGTTACCCTCAATTTAAGTTTTAATCAACACAGATGAAGTGTCTTTGAAAAGCCAATGCGTTAATTGAAAGGGAGTTGAGTGAACAGAGGACAGATATTAAGTAGTTTTCGAATAATAATCAACAGAGGTGTGATGACATTTGAAAATTACATCAACAGTCCTCACCATTAAATTATATATATTCTGCAAAATGACCTTATTAAAAAAAGAATACAATTATACTTTTACTTTATCAAACTTCAGTGAACTAACTTTAAAAATAAATAAAAGAACTGATGATCATTAGAGGTGTAACCCTTTCAAAGGCCTTGTGCATGTTGAGAATGTCAATGCAGGACAGAGGCTTAACAGACAAAGTTCCTTAGCGGAATGAAAAACATTAAAATCGAAAGCCTGCTCTTGCAACATGAGCAATTACATTCAAATCACGTGGAGACATCAGCGAGCCTATAATGTTCATACCTCGCCCCTCGACTCATCAGCATCATCAGATCACATCATCATCATCATCATCATCACACATCATCGTTACTTGGCACCCACAGATTCGGTGCTCGCTAGAAAGTGGCTCTTGAGAGGGTCAGGTGTGGTTATGCTGGGTGTTGCCGTTCCTTCAAAGCAGTCCAGGAATAAAACTATAATGTTCCCATGGTGCCGGCGATAGCTCACCTACGCTTTGCCGAAGACACCACAGCATCTCTAAGTCACCGACTAATGCCGCAGCGAAGTAACACCATGGCAACTCTTAACGTCCACCGCTAATGCTCCGCAGATTGTCCTCGCAGCCTTACAAACGTCCATCCAAAGCGGCAACACACATCTGATATGAACCCCACATATGAACCATCATGATGGAATTATTAGCTGGGTCGACATCAAATCCAGGCTGACACTCAAAGCTAGTGGCACACCACTCTAGCCGGCCGGCACCCCACTGGACCTTACAACCTCCAAGTAAGTATCAGAACATATTGCTCTCACTGAAGGGAACTGGACATGATGGCTTGACTAAGAACAATGACATCAAACAATAGTCCATTATGGTCCCAAAGACCACGCCATTCAAATTCGGACCTTGAAACGGGAACGGTCCTGATGAGCAAATCGTAAAAGGGATATCTACTGAATGTAACAGATTACAGCAACAGAATTGGAAATAGCGTAAACGGATAATAAAATGAATGAATTGTGTCTCCCTCAAAATTATTACATTTTGTAAATGAACCTCAAACGAATGAAACAAAACCAAAAAAATGTAAGCAAAAGACTTTGAAAAAAATAATTCCAATTCCCGAATACCTTCACAACTGAGTTCCATCATTGTCTTCCACATTACATCTGAAAATGCCAGAGCTCGTGATGTCACGCCTAGATGAACAGGTGACTAATAGGCTCTTGGCTAGCAATATGCTATACAGACTAAATAGAACTAGATGGAAAGACGTTTCCGAGATCAGCATGCAGCACAGTCAACATTAAACAAAAGAAAGTTCATTGTTGGACACGCGACTGAGACACACCTGCTCACTGTCATGTCACAAGCCTAAGATCAAGTCAATACAAGGTGAAGCTGAAGTGACGGTTTTTATTGGGAGCGAACATCTTGTACCTCGAGAACATTCGCGCCCCATAATCGCATCGAATCAAAAGAGGGGTCGGGGTGATGTCGGGAGGAGAAATGATGATGCAATCACATGGAGCCTAAAGGCCTTGAGGCGTGGAAACTCAGATGCTGGGAAACGTGGCAATCGGACGCGCACGTGTGGCCGCCCTGCAATCGTGCTCGTCTGCACAGTTCCAGCGTTTCCTCAGCAGCCGAGCGTACCTACCGGACAGGTACGGTTCAGGCTAATCACACGTGAGCTAGGGGAGGCTCCTCTGGCCTTGCCAAACCCAGCCGGCCAATTTCACAGGGAACTCATATTAGGAAAAACCTAATATAGTGATCACTCCCATTATAATTTAATGGAAACTTCTCTTGGACAACAGAAGCTGGAAGATGCTGCTACCAACAGGGTAGAGCGC
>CM068955.1:116183091-116202337 GCA_035128595.1 Eptatretus atami
TCCCACAGTGTGTTTCATGAAAAGTAGGCGAGCTTATCCGCCGACACGATGAATAAATTCAAATTCCTCCCTAATTCTTGTGTCGGAGTGGCAACCCATCCACAATTGTAAATATAACCCTCGTCAGAAAACTGCTTCAGCAGAATGAATGCTCTCTACAGAGGCATGCATATGATCTGATAAGGGGCCATATAATATTGTATACCACACTGGTGTCTGGTATTTGGGAGATGATGTTCCAAAATGACCCATTCACCAAATCTACTTTGGCCACACGGACCCTAAACAGGGAAAAGCTTGTGGTCTTGGGTGTAACTAATTATCATCGAATAATATGCATGGTGTTGTCTCTTCTCAGCCGCTGACATTTCTTCCTCCTCTTGCCACAGCATCATCCACCAGTTACTTTTACCACCTGCCGCCATATTTGGCCTTGCCTGTGCTGCATTTATCTGCCTTGGCCTGGTGTTCGCTCTGCCGGAATTGTTTACTGGTACATAATTCATCGGTCTTTTCTAACATTAACAGACATTTCACTGAACTGATGTGGTTGTCTTTGGATCGTTGGTAAAATCATATTATATGTACTGTAAAGTCATGTAGAAAGCTTACCGATTCGTGTGCACCGCCTCAACCACCACGCCCCCACCCCCCACACACCCCCGCCACCCCCCCCAAGGGCCACTAAATATTGAGCATGCCTTCAAACACGTCCAAAAAAATGAAAAGAACAGCCTAGGAGGTCTTCGGCAAACCCTCAGAGTCCTCGATGAACGTCATGAGAAATCATCGCACGTTTCCAGCCTGGAGACAATTTCGTTACTACCCAGCCTTTACATTGAGCATCTATCTGTAAGAATTTCATACAGGATATGATAATTGTCTTTCAGCCTGATAAGCCCATGAGGTGAGCAAGAGCAGATTTTTTTTTTTTTGTATTCTATTGACTATTGACCATTGAATGAGAATCGAGGCTCATGGAAGGAGATCAAATACAGAACGATTAGGATGCAACATAGCAAAAGGAACAGCAGAAAGAAAGGGAAAAGCCAACAGCAGGGCCGAGCGAGAAAATAGACGAGACGCGAACAATGAGGGATGCGGTAACGTTGGGGGGGGAGAAACGCAAGGGGTGGAGAAAGGGATACAAAGCAAAATTTGAGGGGTGTGATGGTGGTTTAACAGATGTGGAAAAAAAAAAAAGATAATGGTTGTTGTTGGGGGATGATCTGAGATGGTGGTGATGAAACAGCTGTCTTAAACTAGAGGGAAGAATGCCATGTAATGCTGATTGTGCGAAAAGCCCAGCTGGCCATAATGAACGTTATTGAGTAATCTGCTTGCCCCTCGTTCTCGCGTACATATGGTGCAGTCCAGACTTGGTTGACCCTTAATGCCTTCAGAAATGAGCAATGAGCCCCACTAAAATGCTTATGCTAGAAAATCAGCCACCAAACAAAATTCCCCTCACTGTGGCATACAAGAGCAGAAGAAAAAAGATAAAAGCTTGATATGAAGTGTAAACTGCACAGAATTTTAAAATAACACGCGTGATTCTGGCACACACACATGTTAAACCTATTTCCAGTCACGAGGTTGTAGCAGGATGTGACGGAGATGGATTATGCAGTGGTAGTTCTTGTGTTGGACCGTTGTGCTGCATGGCCCAAGCTTGTGACATCTGGGTTCACACCTCTTACCTGTCACGACAGATGCTGCAGAGTGAGTGAACCTTTGCACTTGGTGCATTAGTAAAACCGAACTGTGGTGGTTGTGCTTATGAAAATGCTGCGTACTCTTTACAGATGCCAATCGGTGAATTTCATAATGCGATAATCTTTTCAACATTAAATCTGAACATCAATAAGAAAATTAAAAAAAAAAAAAATCTGAATTAGTCTTGGGAGGCTTGGTGAATCCTTGCCCATAATTGTTTTTATGTACAAAATCTCGGATGTAGAAGAGCGATTGACGGAGGGCCAGTTGATTACCACAGGTGATGCAACAAGGGAACGAACAAACAGAAAAGAGGAGGGAGGAAACTGTTGCATTTTGCACGTAAGAGGGTTGGGTTAGACAGCGTTAAGTGGGTAGAAAAAAGATAACAGGTAGGGATGGGGCGAAATATGAGGTGGTGGTGCACCACCTGCTGAAGCCCTGGAGGAAAAAAGGAATGAAGATTTAAGGACGGCAGTTCCATAAGTATGAAAAAAGGAACAAAGGGAGGGTTTACTGTTAGCTTTGATTTGGGAGTTTTAACCACGGAGCGGGTTTCTGGAAGAAGGAGAGCATCCTAAAGAATACAGGAAATGACGTATATCACCCTGATTAGCCTCGGCGCGCATGCCCGCTGAAACTCCCTCGTAATGAAGTAAATTGGGGCCGCCTGGACGAACTTTCATGCGCTCCAGAAAGATTTGTGGAATCAAACGATTAAAAAAAAAACTTCTTAAAGAAGTTGTAAGTACTTGCAAGCGTACGTTGAGAAAGAGGTGTGCCTCTGCACAACAAAACAGTGGGAAGTTCCTTGATCAACGTGCAAAAAATTAAATGGTACAATTCTTATTGCCAAAAAAACTCCGGCCAATGTGCACCGGTCACAGCTGAAGATGGTGCGTTCTAACCAACCTCATGCGTTCTCAACACCGTGGCAAGGTCATATCTGGGGCTTGTCGAATGCACAGGCGTAAACTTTAAAATGAGATATTTACAATTCATCGTGTCTGAGGAAGGGGTTGTGAGTGGGAGTTTAAAGCTGTAGGTGGAGTTGTAAAGGCTGTGAGTGTCGTTACCAGTACTCGTGATATATTTTGCTTGGTGGCCAGGGCCACAAGAGAAATTCTACTCTTTATTGCATTTATTGGTGAAGGCAGAAGCGTCTGTTGTGTCTGTGTAGATTGAGTTATAAACGATGTCCGCCTAGCTAATTGTATCAACAGGAGAATGGTACGGAAACCCAACTCCTCTTTTCCACGGATATTTCTCATGTTCCTCTATTTCTGTGATCTTAACTTTTTATCCAGGAACAAAGCCTGGTGTTGGCTTGCGTCGTTAGGTGGCTGGCTTGATCTTAGGACCCTGAGTTTGACCCCGTCCCACTGAATTAACAACAGGTGGGGTTGACTCCAGCCTGTCATTCCTCCTGGGTTGGTGAAATGAGAACCAGTGTACTGCGTATTGGGGCACATCAGCAGCAGCATAGTCTGCCATATGCACAGAAGAAGAAAATCAGGGAACACAATATGGTTAACACTTTTAAATGGCCACTCTTTCGTTTAAAGCTGGAAATTATGTTCAAAGACAATTTGAATTATAGATTTTCACTCGTGACACCGGGTAAAAGTCTCGCTGCAAGCAGAAATAGGTCACTCAAATGCACACACGCGCATGCGTGAAAGGCTTCATTTATCATTGAAACGTCATTTCAAAGTCCCATATTGCTTAACTCTGCTTTGCGCTATGTGCATGGGTAACAATCCAGCCATCCATTGAGACCATACTCTGCTGCAGAGCGTTGGTGCTGCCTAGGCAGTCTCCTTGGCATTGGGCACAATCCTGATGGGTCGCCACTCCGGACACAGTATACCAGCAAGCTGGCACTCATTTTGCAGGACCTGGAAGGATGACAGGCAGGTCAACCCCCACCTAGGTATTTAATTCAAACAGAATTGGATGAACTCAGTCCTAGGATCCCAAGCCCACCACCCTTAAACCATAGCCAACACCAGCATGTGAACAAAGATGGCCCTTTATTGGACTATGGAAGAGACGACTTTGGCAAAGCAGGATAATGGCCTGTGAGCTGCCAAAAATGAAATGCAGAGGGTTTGTAGAGGAAGGAAGGTTAACACATTTCACAAATCTGTTGGCAACTGAATTGGAGATGCGAAATAAACTACATACAGTACAGTATTTACAAATGGTCCATTGAAAAAGCTTCTTTTTTTATAGACAGCTCTAGGCTCTGGTCCCAGGCAGCTGGAACACAGCAGTTTACAGACTGTATCAAAGGGTATGGGTAGGAGGTGGACACAGATGGCACATGGAAGAGAGGATGAATAACACAAAAACGAGTAACAATGCCCCAGAGTGGACAATGAAAGAATCAGAGTAAAGAAGAGATCATGGATGTGCATGGCTGAGAAAACGAAGTCCGTGATAGTAGTGCATTCAAAAAAATGGAGGACAAGACACCGGACACAAAGAGATGCTTCCACAATTTGTGTGAATAAGTTCCTCTCTCCCCTATCTGCCAGGTTTTGTGCCCTGGCTGCCCCCTGCCTGTGACTGGCACCTGTGCCTGGCCAGCCTCCCAGTGCGATGCGATGCACTGATCTGCTTTGAGATCCGCTGCGCCTGAGGTTGAACTCACCGTGAAATGTCCAAGGTTACACCCCAATGCCTCTCTCCCAGGTCAATGGAAACTCAAAAGCTCTGACACCCAAAAAAGGAAAAGCATAACCAATTTCCTCCTGCGTCACGTGGCACCAGATGCGTGTATTTTGTGCCAACTGAATCTTCATATCTTTCAAGCTCATAAACAATTTTGATATCAACGTTTCAATTAGTCAGCTTGAATCAAATCATTGTTCCAGAAACAAATTTGATTACAATGCCATTGTAAATGAAACCAAAGTGCCCCCTCGGCTCATTCAATCCTTTCATTCCAGTTTTCATATACACATTTCAAGGATATTGCTTGTATTTATTCCCCAACAACAGCATTTATCATAGGGACAGAGGACTGCATGGGTTTTGAGGTTTAAAAAACACAAAAAACCAACAAACTAATCGGTACTATCTTCTGAAACCATTTCCATTGAATTTGACTTACAGCAGAATTATTTCTCACTCGGATGAACGACTTCCGGGCAGTGGTTGGTACTTACTGTTGTCTGAGGCAGCGTTATCGCATCGAGCAAGTCACTTTGGTGTGAAGCAGCACAATGAACTACGTGTGTGCATCACATTAAGGTAACCTGTGTTTATCACTCATACTTGCGAAAAACCGAAGATTTTCAAGTATATTGGTTGGTTGTTGGCTTTATTACTTGTGCGAAAAATATTTTTTTTGCCAAGGTGTGTTGGTCTGTAGCGTTTGTCTGTCTTTCACATGATTTTTGTCCACGGTTTCAAGAATCCTTCTGATTTTTTAATTGTGCTAGTTACGCAGCAAGGACAGTGACGCCGAATTTGGTTGAAGATCCAAATCCGGATCTGGCATGCTGAGATTTTTTCAGTGTTCTTTCACTGTTGCGAGATCGGGCCAAAAACGATATATTAGCCACCAAATTTCAAAAGGTTATGATGGATTTACACGAAACTTAGTGGACGGTATGCGTAGTGCGTTGTTAGGGGGCCCTCGAGTGCTGACTAGCTGAATATAAAGTCTGAGATCAGCTGGTAGCTTCTGCACTGTGATAGATACCGAGCGCTCATGCCATGTGCGATCGAGAGAACTTATCCCTTAGGACTTTTTAATCTAATGTCGTCAACCATTTCATGATGGAGTGGAGTTGCTCTGCAAAAATGATATCCTTGTCTGTACTCGATGTTTATCTCTGGATGAAATGATGTTGATCGACGGATTCCTTACGGAAACTTGATCATCGGACAGGTTCGGTGTGTGGGCAGTGCACACCGTTAGTTCAATGATATATCATCTTGACATGTCATATGGTCTGTTGGCATGAACCATGCCGATCCATAGGACATGCACGATTTTCGGAGAATTTTTTCCAGGCCAGATGGATGCCATTTCACCGTTAGTTAGCACTGAAAATCACGGCCAGAAGACTGAGTTAATTCCTCCACAACTATCTTTCACAAAGTAGATCCATTTGCATGGATGTCTGACAAAGTCAAACTCTAGTGTCCACCCAAGTTTTGGCTGTTGTGGCTCTGATAGAGAATGAGACTGGACTAGAATTTACTTCAACCATTGTGTATCGATAGATTAATAGAAGATCCTGAGAAAATCTCATACTATGAATTTTAAAATTGCCAAACGTTCCACTCATCTTTAGAGGATCGCGTTTGGGCTCCCCTAGATCAAAAGCACATTCGCAGCAGATCGCATATCGATAGTAGCAAGTTTTGCTGAGGAGCGAGTTAGATCGTACTATCACAGATGAGATGTTGTGTGGGACCGGGTGCGAGAGAGTGCGCGGGTGACGTGCGCGCGGCCGTGAGTGGGGAGGGTGGAGGCGTGCATTGCGCGTGAGGCCTGCGATAAGAGTTTCTGGGCGTCACCAGGATGCATCATCGAACGCAACACCGGATATGTCGACTTCGGTTGAAGCGTCTGGATTCACTAGGAAGTCCCCATATCGCCAATCCAGTGGGATTATACAATTTACGTACGTTCTCAGGCCTGGCGGAGTGTATGTGAGCGTCTACTCGTAGTCGACCGTACCGTATTTGCCTAATTGACACTCTACAGCATCGAGTGTACTTCATTATGAGCAATGTCTAGTGCTGGCCTAGTTGCATCTCTGGTGTCTGTGGTTTGCGGAACTGCCTAATCAGACATCCACCAAGTGTTTAAGCTGATCGTCCCACCAAGAACATGTTCACTACCTCAGGATAAGCAAGGAAAACACACAGTGGCTTTTCTGTTCTGTCTGTCGAGTATGCGTCACACCAATAGTCTTTTCTAGACTGACTTGAAATGAGAAGAGGTCAACAACTGTTTGTCAATAATTTCTAGCCACCCTATCTCATTAGATCATTACAAAGCAGGAATTTTACAGCATAACCATACGTGTTTTGACTTAGTGTAGCCAACTATTTCTGAGAGAATGCTTCCCAATTGGCAATAATGTGCTGCTTAGACTTGAATCCTTAACACACGGCGAATGGAAATATTTGATGGGTCGCAATCCATTTAGAGTATATGAGTAGATTTTGCAGATGTTAGTATATTGTGTCTACCGTCGATGGTCTGCTCTCTTTCTTATTTTCTTTTATGTGAGTCTATCAGTCAACAATGTCATAACAAATTGTATGTGTAGAGTTTTGCCAAAAACCAGTGAGATGACCATAAAAAAAAATTATCATCAATTTCCTTTAGATGAGGAATGGTGAAACTTATAATTCGCAACAAAATCTAGCTACAATCTTGCAATTACCACCTCCGGTCTGACACTCAATGGTCGTCACTGCAACTTCATGCTCTCGGCACTTCTGCTTCGATGATATTTTTCGTACATCCATCCTTTCCCCATCTATAAATCACTCTGCATGCAAATGATTAGGAACCTAGTCAGCGGATACAGTTATTGGATTGGCTCCACTATTGTGTGCACCAGAAAATATACCCAAATTTCTAACCCTTAGTTGGGCAGTCAATTGAGAATGCCATAACAGTCATACCCCATGCGTGATAAGTGATAAAAAATGTGCGTCCAACCGAGTAACTCTGGGTCTTACTATTGTCTGTCGAGTCTAACATGAGTCAGATCTATATTGACTCTGCAAACGAAACCAAACATTAATTCTCAATATGGAGTATAATTAATTGATATACTATTGTTGAACACGTGTAGCGACACCGGCTATCGTGAGCAAACCACCGCGCATCACGGTGTTAAGTGTTCTTTTATTAGTACATATGGCTACATGTGAATTTGAATACTAATTTTGCATTTGTCATTCACGAGAGTGAACGTTACGGCTTCAAAACTGGTATATATTATTTAGTCTGCTCTACACTGTCTTGCAGTCAAATATGGAAGCTTGACAGGAATTGCACATCTACACAATCAGACGTGAAACGATCTGATCGGGTTTTCTTTGTGAGAACCTATCATGAACTAAACTGATCTCATTCAAACTATCACAGAGAGCAACGATGAAACAATGAGATGTGTAATGCTTGAGCATTCACTATAAGTGATGGAATACAAGATGCGATTGCATCAAACATGGCTATAAAACATTCTACACCAATAAAGTTCTTTTCTTTGTTCTATCAATACACCGTCCACTGTAAACAGGTAACTCTTCGCATCTAGTTTTGATTCACAATTTTCAAATTTGTATATCTGTTTGAAACATCCGCCTAGCAGCGCAACTATTTTATGCCGTGTTGCGACTCGTCAAAATACTCTGTCCACATAATTGCAGTAGACTATGCGCGCTTAAACTAATATACCTGGCGCAATATTATCAATAGCGAGTGGAGTGTTTGGGCCAACAAATATTAGACAAAACACTCGAATGTAAGCCAGATTCGACGATAAAACCTCTGTTGTAAGCTACCCCAGGCCGTGATGATCAGGCAGTTACTAATAAGACAATGCGTAATGGGCCACATGTCAGTACGGCTACGAAACTTTTAAGACAAAGCGATTCACAGAGTTCCATTCTTAATTAGCGTTCTGAAAGCGTTGCGAAAGAGATTACACTGCTCTCACGCCTCTCACCTCTCCATACTAGTCATATTTGAGGCTCTAGTCACTAACTTCTTGTCAATATTGCATCGATGAGCTCTCTCAGTTTTTGAAAACGATCATCACCCGAACGTACCAGTTTAATTATATTCCTGAATTATTTTCTTTACCCATCGCCAGATGGAGAGAGGTATATGCGAGTTATTGTTAGTGTAGGTAGGGATCGACATGAACAGCGTCTTTGGAGTTGTGGTATGCTATGCACCGATATTGTTAGTCTTATAGTCATGGTTCAGTTTGGCAGCGATGAAATAGAAGTAAATAATACTAATAATTATATACATTTGGAACATAGAACAACGAATCTAAACATAATTACTCATTTTTTCTTTTTATATTGTGTATCTCTTGATGTAGAATTTACGCTTAACAAGTACATTCCTCTTTAAGTGGAGAGTAGACCAGTCAATTAATCCGTGAACAGGCGTATGTATATCTAGTACATCGTTAGTAGACATACGTACCGATAACACATGGCATCCATCGAGGAACAACGACTGAGTAGTGCTCTAATTACATACCAAGGTTGAGATAATGGTGAGACAGTCCATTACATTTATCTATACTATGAAACGCGTCCTAACGTACACTACGATTAACCTATCGCAATCACCATTGTACACCTCTTAGAATGCCAGCTACGATTAGAATGCGATAGTATATCGATATAGATATTAACCGATACCACATATGTGACAGGTTGATATGTTTACGAGACGTACTCACTCTTTCATTACAATCTCCGAAGTAATACATATTATTGGAACTGGATTACTCAGTTCCAGATACATACTGCTTAATATACTTCGTCTAGTTATGGAACTGTTAGAAGTACGTTACGTCTAATTCTACACCGATGATAATGCCTAACAATTCTACTAAATCTGCCAGAACTATTGGAATGTGGAGTACAGAGGAGTCCCCGAGTATAATGGGTTACATTCCTGCAGTCTGTTCGTAATCAATTGGTACGTAAGTCAGAAAATGCTGCGATAACCCTATAATATATGTACTATGTAGTACCCTACCGAGTCACTTTATACAAATGATGTTTTTTTTTTTTAACCTTCAACTACCTTTATATAACAATAATAAATTAAATACAATAATAAGCAATACAATAACATAAAGAATTTAATGTACAGTTATAAAATCTTATGTTGTCGTTTATAACTTTCCGATCGTCGAACAATTAAGGTTTATGGAACGACCAATTTGAGAGGAGTTTCACCTTTATCAGATCGTTTATAATGTCTCCAGTTTTTTTCTCCATTGTTAAGTTTCTGCATTTCTTCATTGCAGGAACCCCACTGCAATGTTAATCAGCTATAAGTAGGGTTCGTTGTCACGGTAAAATACGCGCACTATGAATGCAACGATGAGCAATACAGTACAGTCCAGTATTTGCAGAGAACATGGGATACTGTAGACCACGTTGATGCTCAGACTCTTTACATCTCAAGGAAAAAGAGTCAAGCTCCACCAAACCAGTGAGTCCCGAGTTGCCTCGCCCACGATTGGTCATACGTATGACGAACGTTCACATCTCAGACATGAAAATAAATAAATAATAATAACAAAAAAAATACCTGATTTGGGTTGGTTCGTAAGTCGGGACTCCCTGTACATCTATTACTTACGGTACTATTGAACGTGAGTATCATTGAACATTTGAAGAAATCACAGACAGGTGATAATTACGTACTATTCAAATTGTCCCCTCTCTGCCACAATTGAACAATGGGACTGCTAGTACGTCTATTATAATCAATTATGTAACACACAAACCACACAAAAACAGTCCTGGCTGCAATTTGATTGCTCTTTCAAGTTTATTAATGAAACTGGTATCAGCTCAAATCCTACTGTGAATTTTAATTGGTCACTGGCTTTGACACCAATACAATTTTTATTATGGACGCTAGGCATCAAAAAAGCCACGTATATCACACAAAAATTTACAATGGAGCACCTCTCCACCATTACAGCATTTAAATTGTATCAGATGTGGCAATAAACACGAATTGTTGCTCCTGCTTTGTCAGCTCAATGACAGAAGATGCCTGTTTGCATTTTCCCCTCCCATCAAGTCAGGTCAAGTATGGGAGCATGCGCCAGAGCAGCACGCCGCCTGCATCCAATTTCTGCCTGATACTCCAAGGGCCTCCATGTGGCCATCCACCAGACAGATGCCTGGCCCATCCCATCTCCTTGAGATGCTGATTCAATCTGCTGCAACTACAAGGCACGTGGATGGCCCATGGCCTCCTGCACTCACGAGGCTCCCTTGCTGAGAGAATGCTGGTGAGCAGGATTAGCGTCAGGAAATGAGCCACATGTCCATACAGCCGCAGCTGACGCTCACGGACTATGCAGGTAACAAATCTCATTTGAATCTCTCTCAGCAACTGCTCATTGGACACAAAGTCCGACAAGCAACAGCCAAGGATTCTCCGAAGAGACCTGGTACCAAAGGAATTTAGTCTTCATCTCAGATCCCTGGTCAGAGTCCAAGCTCATTCATAGAGCAAGACTGGAAACACTGAGGACCTGAAGACTTGGACTTTGATCCTCCTGCAAAGGTACTGACAGCGATACACCATGATCCAGTGAATCCATGACTCCCTAGGCCCGACCCAGATGTCTGTTGACCTCTGGCTCACAGCCAGCAGAGACATGAATATCACTGCCAAAGTAAGTGAATCTCTCCGTGACCTCAACATCATCACCAAAACAGGTACAGACAGGATAGCAGCATCCAAGATGTCACTTAAAGCCTGGATCTTAGTTTGACCCAGGAAACCCGTAATCCCAGCGGCTCCGACTCCTCATTCAGCACCTCGAGGGCCCCCAAAGGATAGCTGGAGTATCCACAAAGATGACTGCATCATCTGCGAAATCAAGGTCAGAGATCTTGACATTCCCAAATGATGCACCACAAACTTGATCGCTCTGACATCCTCCCCAGAATCCAGTCCATACAAGTGCTGAAAAAGTGTGGGGGCCAGTACACACCCCTGACAAACTCCAGCAACAATTGGAAATAAGACAAGATGGAATCACCACATCTCACAGTACTCTCAATACCAGAGTATAGTTCAGACTTCAGATTGATCAGTTTTGTGGCACACCACAAAGACCATTAATCCTCAGAGAGCATCCTGATTCACTGAATCGAAGGCTTTGCAGAGATCAACGTAGGCTGCAAGCAGCCCCTGCCGAAACTCTCGCCTGCGTTCGGTGAGACCCAAAGTGCAAGGATACGGTCAATCGTTGACCTCTCTGGTGTAAATCCTGACTGCTCTGGGTGCTGTTGCTCAACCAGATGGTGATGAACCCTATCAAGAATTATCCGAGCAAAGACCTTGCGCCGGTACTGAGAGCAGCATCACTCCTCGGTAGTTTTTGCAGTCGTGGCGATCACCCGTCCCTTTTCAGACAGGGACAACAAGACCCTCTTCCAGTCAGTTGGGATGATGCCTGTGTTCCAGGCAGAGCACAGAATTGCATGCAATGACATGAGTACAGCATTTACGCCAGCTTTGAGAAGTTCATCATGGATGCCACAGATCCCTGGAGCTTCACCCCATTTCAACTGGTTCACCGCAGCCCGGTTTCCACAAATGAAGGTGGATCACAGTTGATTAGAGGGTCAGCAATAGGGATAGTAACACTCCGACATTCAACTCAACAGCTGCTGGATAAGTCTGGTACAGCCGCTCAAGTAAACGGCCCAGCGGGCCTTCACCTCGGACTCCTCTGTCAAGAGCCCACCACCTTCCGCTTTAACTGCGGTACACCGAGGACGGACTTGGAGAACCCAATGAGCGAATTCCCCTGCTGTAAGCAGGACAAGAATCATTGACCACAGGTGATGCTCTACCCCTTCACATGTTCCTTGCACGTAGGCCTCCTTGTCCACCTTCAGCACATGTACAGTTTACGCCGCAACTCCCTGAACAGCTCAGCTCTGCCATTAAGCCTGGCCCTGCTACTGATCAATGGTATCCAGGTCCCTTGAGAGAGAAAAAAAATTCTTCTTTGCCCTACGATGAGTTCAAAGACAAACCACTGGTAACATCAAGGATATGTGCTTGAAGGCACTCCACAACTCTTCAGGATTCCCCAAAGCATCCAGACACCCCAAATCCACACCTAGTCTGTTCGCAAACTCCTCAGCCACCCTCTCATCCTTGAGCTTTCCAACATCCAGTCCAGGTTGAGATGCTACCATTCTCCTGGATTTAAGTTGCAATTTCAGATTGCTTCCACAAGCCTGTGGTCGTATTGAGGAACTGAGCACTCCGATAGACCCTGCAGTTCTGGATGATCCTCCAGCGACCATCAATGAGCACATGGCCAATCTCCTTTGCCATACCACCAGTGTTGTAATACCAAGTCCAGCGATGAGCCTGGGGGTGCTGAAACCATGAACGAGTCACCCACATCCCATGAGTTCTTGCGAAGTCAAGGAACCTGGTGTGATTCTGGTTTACAATTCCAGATCAATGGGGACCAACACGTGTCTCATAACCATCCCTATCAGCTTGTAGTTGATGCATTGAAATCCTCCAAGACGAGCTGAGTATCGTGCCTGCGGCACTGATCAACCACACTCAAGCGTGCACAGAATGCGTCCTCATGGTGAGATCACTCGCCTCAGTCAGAGCATATACAGAGACCAGGGAAACGACACCCATGGAATGACGAATCCTTCGTCTCATAATCCGCTCATTGACCAGTGTTGCCTCAATTATCATTGGAGTCAGCTTATGGGACACAGCTACAGCAACTCCTTTGGCACGGTACCCATCAGAGCGACCAGACCAAGAGTAGGTGCAATCACCCGCCATGATCTCGCCGCTATCCGGTCTTGAGCTCAGATGATAACAGACAGGTGATCATCCTCTCTAGGGTTTGGACATCCAGGCACCCACCCAAAGGAACCACCACAGGTTAACCAAAGAGATTTCCGTCTGGTGGACGATAGCTCAGCACCACTCTGCACACACTGCTGCAATCTGACCCGGGAAGGTTACCCATGGTTTTCCTCCCATCATCAAAGAGTGGGGATCCCGAAGGCTTTGCCACAATCCTGTCATCCGGTAAGCTGCCCTAAAAAGGGTAGCTGCACAGGAGGTACTGTACTCCCTCTGAGTTGGTTTTAAATTTTCTTTGCGTTTTTCTTGTGTTTTGTGGAATGAAGGGTTTTACCGTGGCCGGAGTGCAAGTCCTGCCACCAACCTCCTAATAAAAGTAACCCAACTGCAAGAGGATGTCCGCAGACACAGTTGGCACTAGATATGGATGGCTGTTGGCTCACTTCACCCTTTGACAGGTTTTGTTTGTAATCCTGCTGGTGTCCATATCCAAACACCCTCCTCACCAAGAAACCTGGTGGGGGAGACTGTTTCGTCACCGACAACTCGGCCATGAAACAGGTTAGTACAGGTTTGGCCTGACCTCTCCATCCCTACCCCGTTTGGAATCCCGTGCGGGCATTGTCAATTTGCAAGTATGAATAATACTCCATTGCATAAGTGAAGAACAATGTGACACATAACAGACAGATGTTACCCCTTGCATGGCACATGCCCTGAAAGATTTTTGGGCATGAACGGGTTTGTTGTATAACTGGCAGAATGTTCAATCTTGCGCCCAACTTCGGTGGACAATTTAAAGTGATGATATTTCCACAAAGTGATACTTTTCTTCTGAGACACCATACATTTTAGCAAACACACCACCAGATGGCTCTCTTTCCGTCATATATTTATCTTCTGGCAAACACAACCCTTGCTTCGCTGATGGAATATTGGTGAGGGAGAAGAGAGGAGAAGAGAGAGAGAGAGAGAGAGAGAGAGAGGGAGGCAGGCAGAGGCAGAGGCAGAGGCAGAGGCAGACATATGTCTTTATTCAGATGGATGGGATGGCACGTGTCTCAAATTTCCATCAACATGTTTGCAAACCCCGCAGGTTACGGAGAAACCACAGCAGTGCCGAAGACCTGTTTATAATACTGCAGGAGTAACTAGTAAATACCATTTCCTCTCGAAACGTGACTCGGTGAAGAAAGAAGCTGAGCTGTGCAACAAAATAATTATTTGTGAGACTCGGTTACATTTTCTTGAAGCAAAAAGGTTGTACTTCCCGTCTCAAGTCAGGATTGGAGATTGGCCCAGCCAAATAGGCAAAAGTGATAAATCGGCTGCTCACTCTTTCGGGGAGGGGAGGTAGATTTTTGCCAATGGCATGACTGGGTACCCGAGCTCATATGCAAAATTTGGTAGAGATTGGCCTAGCCAGATTTTTCTTATGATTTTCAGATGTACACGCACACAAAGAATTGCATTATTTTAAGGTTATGCCATCACAGACGAAATAGGTTGAGGAAAGACATGTGGTGAGGAGGTCACACGCGTCTTTGGCATTCAACGTGACACCGGCCATTTCCCATCATCCTCTTAGCCACTGTTTGGCCACATCAACCAGCAGGGCTGTGGACACATTGGTAAACAAAGATGATGTCGAAGGACACCATGGCTCATGTGGTTAGATTTTGGTGTGTCTAATTCATTCTGCACATTCAGAATTGTTGCACGGTCCTCGGTCAGTCTTTCCACAAGACACTTTAGTAAATTAATGACAAACTTGACAATGCATATGACGGTTAATTGTACCTATGAGCCGTAATAGAATGTCTTCATTTGTTTTTGGTAATCCATACACTCTGGGAGGATGCCGTTGCTGCATATCGGATCCGATGTACCAAAGTCTGTGTTACAGAGCGTTGTTTCTGCTAAAGCAATTTCTAAGTAAGGGTCATGCTTGGCAGTTTTCCATCCCTCTCCCAGCAGAGGTTAGGGCACAAATTTAGAATTTGGCCATGGCGCCGGCGATAGCTTGCCTCTTTTACGAAGGACACCGTGGGGTGTTTTTTTAACGTCTCTCAATGAATGCCCGCTGAACGGATGCCAGTAACATTCATCCGAGGGACGACACACACATTGATGAATCCCCTGCCTGTGAAACCCCTGGATAACAGTTTATAGCTGGGTAGGGAGTTGAACCCAGGAAGGACAGTCGAGAGGAGAGTGTACATCCTTCTAGGTCTCGCCATCCTGGCAGCCATTCTACTATAATGGCGCTGGTAATCAACACTCACAATCTTCCTGTTGTTTTAGCTCGTCTAAAGTCGAGATGAGCTGTTAAAGTCACGATTCCCTCCGGCAATGGGTCCATCAACATTTTTTTTTGTCTTTATCCCTACTCATCCAAGGCAGCTCAACGGATCATTTTGAAACTCGACTCGCGCATGATGTTTCATGACATCGATGAGCAAAAACTAAGCGAGCCCTTTAATTTCCATCCAGGTGGTGAGATAATTAGCTAATTAACTCAAAACGTAATCTATGTTTGTACGTCCATCACATACTGTATCTCACAAGATCTCATCATCTCAAGAGATCTTTCATTGTTGTTTAATTTAAACCTCTTAATTACCTTCGTCAAAGGAGAGTGTTTGCACTTGCGTCCATTTGTCTCTGTCTGTTTTTGTCTGCACAGAATGTGAGTAGGTGTATTAATTACATAGTATTGAAAAATTTGAGACCGCGAAGACTCTCTATACCCCTTAAAACCCCTTTAGAACACAAAGACCCTTAAGAACTCAATAACCATAAGACCCTTAGAATCCTAAGACTCTTTAGAATCTGAAGGAATCCTAAGACCCCAATTAATCCTCAGACTCTTCCACAAGGTGAGAGCTGAAGCGACGGCTTTTTATTTGGAGCGATGTTGTAGCCGCGAGAACATTTGGGCCCATGATAATCACCCTTTATAACTCTAAGACCCTTAAGTTCCACTGAGAGCATCAACACCCTTTAGACCCTTAAGAACCTTTAGGCCATTTAAGACCCTCTTGATCATCTAATGCAGCCTGACGACAACCCACCTCCATGACGCATCTGTTCCATTTGGGACTATTCATTATTCTTGCAACCAGTGTGTTTAACACGTGTATGTATGTATGAGTATTATATATAATAATATAATATATATATATATATATATATATATATATGAGCAGGGGGTACCCAGCGTTGCCAGGCAACGTCAGGTTCCTCTTCCCACCCCACTCCTTCCCCTGCTTCCTCCCACCCCACACCTTGAGGGACGAATTCATCGATATGGCTGAAATAATGATAGTATACGTGTTTATCCTCATCGCCATGTCATGAATCTGGGGTGTGTTCAGTTACCAAGTTTATTGTAGAGCGCTTGCCAAGTGGCTTAAGCACTCAAACAAGCACTCCATGAGAAATTGGTGATAAGGAACGGCTGGCTTGACAAGCGCTAGCTAGCTGCTTGGTAAATGAACACACCACTGGACATCTCAACAGCATGCAGGACATACAAAACACCGACAAAAGGACATTAAAAAAAAATTAAACACTTCAAATATTAATCACATGTATTTTGTTGTAATGAAAACGTTTCTTGTACAGACTGATCATTTGTCTGTGTCAACACGCACGGTTGGTTATGCTGGGTGTTATGAGTAACGTACATGCACCCACAGACCCACACCTCCACCCACAGACCCACACATGCACCCACAGACCCACACATCCACCCACAGACCCACACATCCACCCACAGACCCACACATGCACCCACAGACCCACACATGCACCCACAGACCCGCACATGCACCCACAGACCCACACCTCCACCCACAGACCACACTGCACACAACCCACACATGCACCCACAGACCCACACATGCACCCACAGACCACACATGCACCCACAGACCCACACATCCACCACACAACCCGCACATGCACCCACAGACCCGCCACATGCACCCACAACCCGCACATGCACCACAGACCCACACATGCACCACAGACCCACACATGCACCACAGACCACACATGACCCACATGCACCCACAGACCCACACATCCACCCACAACCCACACATGCACCACAGACCCACACATGCACCCACAGACCTACACATGCACCCACAGACCCACACATGCACCCACAGACCCACACATGCACCCACAGACCCACACATGCACCACAGACCCACACATGCACCACAGACCCACACATGCACCCACAGACCCACACATCCACCCACAGACCCACAATCCACCCACAGACCCACACATGCACCCACAGACCCACACATGCCCCACAGACCCACACATGCACCCACAGACCCACACGTGCACCCACAACCACACGTGCACCCACGACCACACGGCACCACAGACCCACACATGCACCCACAGACCCACACGTGCACCCACAGACCCACACGTGCACCACAGACCCACACGTGCACCCACAGACCCACACATGCACCCACAACCCACACATGCACCCACAGACCCACACATGCACCCACAGACCCACACATCCACCCACAGACCCACACATCCACCCACAGACCCACACATGCACCCACAGACCCACACATCCACCCACAGACCCACACATCCACCCACAGACCCACACACACATGCACCCACAGACCCGAACTCAGCTTTATATATTTGATTAGGTGACAGTGAGACACCTCACATGAAACTGCCATGTTTGCATGACCAGTGGGCTCGTTGGACTGATGGACCAAATTTTCATTGGTCTTCACAGCCTTGTTGCATACCCGCCTTATGTACTGCTTGAGCATTAGCTTACCTTTTCACCAAGCCAGGATGTGCTTGGGCCAACGCGGAGATTATATATGTTCGTTATTATGATTGCCCTATACACTACTATTCTTATTATTGTTGTAATATTATTGTTGTTAATATACGCTTGTTACAATGTTATCATTTTTTTTGTTATATATTTTGTAATTAGAATGAATGTCATGCCGTCATAGGAGGACATATTAAGCTGCTTTATATACCCTAACATGGCATAGTTTAAAACATGGTTTTCTCATGGATTTTTAGATCCTCGTGGAGGATCTCTAAGTCGTACTCAAGTTGTTGTTCTTCATCTTCTTCTTGTGGACTTTTTTGTTTCACAGCCTACAGTTTTCATCGAAACTTCCTGAAACTTGGCGTATATAGTAAAATACATCGCAGCGCAGACAGTAACCATCTCCGATTTTGAAAATTCCTCCTGGAAAAAAAGTTATGACGTCAAAATATCTCCGCTAATGGAAATCGCCTAAAAATTATCTCCGAAACTAGGCAAGCTTTTTGAATTCTGTTTGCAGGAATCGAACAGGGCATTAGCAGAGAGAATACCGCACATATGATCCATCACATGACGTCATATCAATTTTTATGACGTCATTCCTATTTTTTGACATTTTTTGTTTCACAACCCAGAGTTTTCATCGGATCTTCGTGAAACTTGCCATGTATATGCAGAAAGCCCACGCGCAGGCAGTAACCATCTCCGATTTTGGAAATTCTTCCTAGAAAAAAAAGTTGACGTCATAATATCGGCACTAATGGAAATCGCCGATACTATTATCTCCGAACTAGGCAAGCTGTTTGAATTTTGTTTGTGGGAATCAAGCCGGGCATTAGCACAGATAATTATCGCAAACCTGATACATCACAATGTCATATTCGTTTTATGACGTCATCATAAGAGGACGAGGATCTTAGCTCATTTGAGCTTGTTTTTTTAAATGGATATTTTGACGTCATAACTTTTTTTCCAGGAGGAATTTTCAAAATCGGAGATGGTTACTGTCTGCGCTGCGATGTATTTTTACATATATACGCCAAGTTTCAGGAAGTTTCGATGAAAAC
>CM068955.1:116207314-116217646 GCA_035128595.1 Eptatretus atami
GATCCCCACTCTTTGATGATGGGAGGAAAACCATGGGGTAACCTTCCCGGGTCAGATTGCAGCAGTGTGTGCCAGAGTGGTGCTGAGCTATCGTCCACCAGACGGAAATCTCCTTTGGTTAACCTGTGGTGGTTCCTTTGGGTGGGTGCCTGGATGTCCAAACCCTAAGAGAGGATGATCACCTGTCTGTTATCATCTGAGCTCAAGACCGGATAGCGGCGAGATCATGGCGGGTGATTGCACCTACTCTTGGTCTGGTCGCTCTGATGGGTACCGTGCCAAAGGAGTTGCTGTAGCTGTGTCCCATAAGCTGACTCCAATGATAATTGAGGCAACACTGGTCAATGAGCGGATTATGAGACGAAGGATTCGTCATTCCATGGGTGTCGTTTCCCTGGTCTCTGTATATGCTCTGACTGAGGCGAGTGATCTCACCATGAAGGACGCATTCTGTGCCACGCTTGAGTGTGGTTGATCAGTGCCGCAGGCACGATACTCAGCTCGTCTTGGAGGATTTCAATGCATCAACTACAGCTGATAGGGATGGTTATGAGACACGTGTTGGTCCCCATTGATCTGGAATTGTAAACCAGAATCACACCAGGTTCCTTGACTTCGCAAGAACTCATGGGATGTGGGTGACTCGTTCATGGTTTCAGCACCCCCAGGCTCATCGCTGGACTTGGTATTACAACACTGGTGGTATGGCAAAGGAGATTGGCCATGTGCTCATTGATGGTCGCTGGAGGATCATCCAGAACTGCAGGGTCTATCGGAGTGCTCAGTTCCTCAATACCGACCACAGGCTTGTGGAAGCAATTCTGAAATTGCAACTTAAATCCAGGAGAATGGTAGCATCTCAACCTGGACTGGATGTTGGAAAGCTCAAGGATGAGAGGGTGGCTGAGGAGTTTGCGAACAGACTAGGTGTGGATTTGGGGTGTCTGGATGCTTTGGGGAATCCTGAAGAGTTGTGGAGTGCCTTCAAGCACAATATCCTTGATGTTACCAGTGGTTTGTCTTTGAACTCATCGTAGGGCAAAGAAGAATTTTTTTTCTCTCTCAAGGGACACTGGATACCATTGATCAGTAGCAGGGCCAGGCTTAATGGCAGAGCTGAGCTGTTCAGGGAGTTGCGGCGTAAAACTGTACATGTGCTGAAGGTGGACAAGGAGGCCTACGTGCAAGGAACATGTGAAGGGGTAGAGCATCACCTGTGGTCAAGTGATTCTTGTCCTGCTTACAGCAGGGGAATTCGCTCATTGGGTTCCTCCAAGTCCGTCCCTCGGTGTACTGCAGTTAAAGCGGAAGGTGGTGGGCTCTTGACAGAGGAGTCCGAGGTGAAGGCCCGCTGGGCCGTTTACTTTGAGCGGCTGTACCAGACTTATCCAGCAGCTGTTGAGTTGAATGTCAGGAGTGTTACTATCCCTATTGCTGACCCTCTAATCAACTGTGATCCACCTTCATTTGTGGAAACACGGGCTGCGGTGAACCAGTTGAAATGGGGTGAAGCTCCAGGGATCTGTGGCATCCATGATGAACTTCTCAAAGCTGGCGTAAATGCTGTACTCATGTCATTGCATGCAATTCTGTGCTCTGCCTGGAACACAGGCATCATCCCAACTGACTGGAAGAGGGTCTTGTTGTCCCTGTCTGAAAAGGGACGGGTGATCGCCACGACTGCAAAAACTACCGAGGAGTGATGCTGCTCTCAGTACCGGGCAAGGTCTTTGCTCGGATAATTCTTGATAGGGTTCATCACCATCTGGTTGAGCAACAGCACCCAGAGCAGTCAGGATTTACACCAGAGAGGTCAACGATTGACCGTATCCTTGCACTTTGGGTCCTCACCGAACGCAGGCGAGAGTTTCGGCAGGGGCTGCTTGCAGCCTACGTTGATCTCTGCAAAGCCTTCGATTCAGTGAATCAGGATGCTCTCTGGAGGATTAATGGTCTTTGTGGTGTGCCACCAAAACTGATCAATCTGAAGTCTGAACTATACTCTGGTATTGAGAGTACTGTGAGATGTGGTGATTCCATCTCTGTCTTATTTCCAATTGTTGCTGGAGTTTGTCAGGGGTGTGTACTGGCCCCCACACTTTTCAGCACTTGTATGGACTGGATTCTGGGGAGGATGTCAGAGCGATCAAGTTGTGGTGCATCATTTGGGAATGTCAAGATCTCTGACCTTGATTTCGCAGATGATGCAGTCATCTTTGCGGATACTCCAGCTATCCTTTTGGGGGCCCTCGAGGTGCTGAATGAGGAGTCGGAGCCGCTGGGATTACGGGTTTCCTGGGTCAAAACTAAGATCCAGGCTTTAAGTGACATCTTGGATGCTGCTATCCTGTCTGTACCTGTTTTTGGTGATGATGTTGAGGTCACGGAGAGATTCACTTACTTTGGCAGTGATATTCATGTCTCTGCTGGCTGTGAGCCAGAGGTCAACAGACATCTGGGTCGGGCCTAGGGAGTCATGGATTCACTGGATCATGGGGTGTATCGCTGTCAGTACCTTTGCAGGAGGATCAAAGTCCAAGTCTTCAGGTCCTCAGTGTTTCCAGTCTTGCTCTATGAATGAGACTTGGACTCTGACCAGGGATCTGAGATGAAGACTAAATTCCTTTGGTACCAGGTCTCTTCGGAGAATCCTTGGCTGTTGCTTGTCGGACTTTGTGTCCAATGAGCAGTTGCTGAGAGAGATTCAAATGAGATTTGTTACCTGCATAGTCCGTGAGCGTCAGCTGCGGCTGTATGGACATGTGGCTCATTTTCCTGACGCTAATCCTGCTCACCAGATTCTCTCAGCAAGGGAGCCTCGTGAGTGCAGGAGGCCATGGGCCATCCACGTGCCTTGTAGTTGCAGCAGATTGATCAGCATCTCAAGGAGATGGGGATGGGCCAGGCATCTGTCTGGTGGATGGCCACATGGAGGCCCTTGGAGTATCAGCAGAAATTGGATGCAGCGGCGTGCTGCTCTGGCGCATGCTCCCATACTTGACCTGACTTGATGGAGAGGGAAAATGCAAACAGCATCTTCTGTCATTGAGCTGACAAAGCAGGAGCAACAATTCGTGTTTATTGCCACATCTGATACAATTTAAATGCTGTAATGGTGGAGAGGTGCTCCATTTGAAATTATTTGTGTGATATACGTGGCTTTTTGATGCCTAGCGTCCATAATAAAAAATTGTATTGGTGTCAAAGCCAGTGACCAATTAAAAATTCACAGTAGGATTTGAGCTGATACCAGTTTCATTAATAAACTTGAAAGAGCAATCAAATTGCAGCCAGGACTTGTTTTGTGTGGTTTGTGTGTTACATAATTGATTATAATAGACGTACTAGCAGTCCCATTGTTCAATTGTGGCAGAGAGGGGACAATTTGAATAGTACGTAATTATACACCTGTCTGTGATTTCTTCAAATGTTCCAATGATACTCACGTTCCAATAGTACGTAAGTAATAGATGTACAGGGAGTCCCCGACTTACGAACCAACCCAAATCAGGTATTTTTTTTGTTATTATTATTTATTTATTTTCATGTCTGAGATGTGAACGTTCGCTCATACGTATGAACCAATCGTGGGCGGAGCAACTCGGGACTCACTGGTTTGGTGGAGCTTGACTCTTTCTTCCTTGAGATGTAAAGAGTCTGAGCATCACGTGGTCTACAGTATCCCATGTTCTCTGCAATACTGGACTGTACTGTATTGCTCATCGTTGCATTCATAGTGCCGCGTATTTTACCGTGACAACGAACCCTACTTATAGCTGATTAACATTGCAGTGAGGTTCCTGCAATGAAGAAATGCAGAAACTTAACAATGGAGAAAAAAACTGGAGACATTATAAAACGATCTGATAAAGGTGAAACTCCTCCTCAAATTGGTCGTTCCATAAACCTTAATTGTTCGACGATCGGAACAGTTATAAACGACAACATAAGATTTTATAACTGTACATTAAAATTCTTTATGTTATTGTATTGCTTATTATTGTATTTAATTTATTATTGTTATATAAAGGTAGTTGAAGGTTAAAAAAAAAAAAACATCATTTGTATAAAGTGACTCGGTAGGGTACATACAAGTACATATATTATAGGGTTATCGGCAGCATTTTCTGACTTACGTACCAATTGACTTACGAACAGACTGCAGGAATGTAACCCATTCATAACTCGGGGACTCCCTGTACTCACATTCCAATAGTTCGCAATTAGTAGATGTACATTTCAATGGTACGTAATTAGGAGACGTACTCACGTTCCAATCCGAAGTAATTAAGAGATGTACTCAGTTCCAATAGTATGTAATTAATAGACGTACTCACCTTTCAATGGTACGTAATTAATAGATATAATCGCATTCCAATCGTATGCAATTAAGATGTACTCATGTTGCAATAGTATGTAATTCATAGACCGTTTCAATAGTACATAATTAATAGACGTACTCACATTCCAATGGTATGTAATTAGACATACTGTTCTCATGGTCCAATGGTACTTCATTACATGTACTGTGCTCACGTTCCAACGTAATTAATAGATGTACTCACACTTCAAGAGGACGTAATTAGTAGACGTTGTCATGTTCCAATGGTATATAATTAATAGACATACTCACCTTCTGTGCAAAGACAGACAGACAAACTGACTCAAAATGCAATACCCTCTCCTCTGGCGAGGGTAAAAAAAAAATTCAGGAAATACAACGTGGTGATGAGTTTTCCAAAAACATGAAGCTATGTGCAAATGACATAGGATGAGTAGGCAAGCTCAAATATGCAGTAGAAGGTGAGAGTGAAGATGAACTTTTCGAAGACGAACGTAATATAAACATGGACCTGTCGAATCGCTTTGCTAAAGTTCAGCCGTACTGACTTTGGCCCATTACGCATTGTCTATAGAACCTGCTGATCATCACGCTCTGGAGCTACAACCAGAGGTTATGCAATCTGGCAACACGAGGTTGCTTATTTTGCCAAACTATAAAATGGCGTAATATTTTATCCCAAGTACTGCAACACTGGAGGTTTTTGGAAGTCGCAACACGGCAATGTGGTCTACGGTGTTCAAGTATAAAATTAAATTGAAATAAAATAAAGGTTTTAAAGGCTGTTGACAAAAAAAAAACTTTTTTGGAAGTTTATAGCCATTTGATGCACCATCTTTTTACATCCCCTTATATAACACATTACATTAGTTATTCGTGCCTGTTGTTTATGTCATTTATGATGTCCCTAAAAACAGTAACTTTCCTGTTTTGAATGATTTTCAATTTTATTTGACTGCAAGACAGGTAGACAGACTAAAAAAATTACTTCGGTACAATTAGTCAAATTCAGAGCCAAAGTACTGCTAAAACTGCAGGTTCGTTTTCCGATTAGTGTTCTACAGTGTTAAAAATATAACATTCAATTGAAATTAAGTTGTTCTTAGATCATCGACTGACCTCTGTAGACAGACAAAGTGACCCAATTTCTTGACCACATTTTTCACTTCACGCATGGGGTAATGAACGTTCTGGCATCCAATCAAGACTGCCCAACTCAAGGTTAGAAATGATATTCTGCACAAAGTGGACCAATAATCCAGACCCATTAGCTGCTTTTAATCATTCAGAAGTGTAAAAGTGGGAGGAGGAGAAAATTATATCGAAGGGAGGGAGGAGCATGAAGTTAGAGGAGGATCATGAGTGCAAGGAAGGATTGAAGCAGTTGTACAGATTTTGTCAATTTATTAAACCTTCCACTAAAGGGAAATTGATTTTTTTTTTGTCATTACTTTTTTGCATTCACTTGTAAATGAAGTTCATGATAAATCACAATAACAAAAAAAAAGAAAAGAAAGACACCATGCAGAGCACAATACTTGCAAAATCTCTCAAACAAATTTGACCATAAAAATCATTGGTGGTTGGATTCAATGACCAGATATGCAAAGCATCTTCAAATTTCAAGTCAATTGGATGAAAATTTAAGACTGGAGAAATATGACAAAGTTGTTGACCTTTGGCCTATGTTGACCTTTTGAACTTTTGACCTCAAAAACAAAAGGCTTCTTGCTTATGATGAACTCTACCAGGTAGTGAAGTTTGGTGAAGATCAGCTTAAAACTGCGATTTGTAGGCAGTTGACACACAAACAAACAGACAGAATGAAAAATCACTCGTAGAGTGACAACTTGGCAAAACGGAACGGCACTTGGTAGAGCACATACCTCCGCCAGGCTGAACAGTTTAAATTTTATATCCCACTGATGGATCGGATCTGAATCCAGACCTTAACCAAAGTCAAATCGGGTTGGTCTTGTCACCTAACCAACTCTTCCACCTCGTTTTGTCACAAGTCCTCCACAACTTTTACTGATATCTTGCTGGACATAGTTTTTGGCCCCATCTCTCAATGGTGAAGAATCACTTTTAAAAATTCTTGTATCTGGATCCGGATTCAAATCTTCACCAAAACTGAATCAATTAGTCCTTTTCACACACCCAACCTGTCCACAAAGTTTTTGCAGAATCCATCCATAACTTTTTGAGATATTGTGCTACATATCGTTTTTGGCCCCATTTCTCAACGGTGAAGAATCACTTGAAAAATTCTCGAATCCGGATCCAGAATCGGATATTCATCAAAATTGAATCAATTATTCACGGTGGCATTCCCAACCTGTCCAACAAGTTTCGTATGAATCCGTCGATAACCTTTTGAGATATCATGAAATATCATTTTTAGCCCCATCTCTCAATGGTGAAGAATCAGTTAAAAATTAAATAATTCTCGTATCCACATCTGGGTTCGGATCTTCACCAAAACTGAATCAATTCTTCCTAGTGGCACTTCCAACCCAACCTGTCCACTAAGTTTCGTGTAAATCCATCCATAACCTTTTGAAATATTGTGCTATATATCGTTTTTGGCCCGATCTCGCAACAGTGAAGAATCACTGAAAAAATTCTCACATCCAGATCCGGATTTGGATCTTCACCAAAATTACGCGTCACTGTCCTTGGCCGGTCAACTACGCACATAAAAAAATTCAGAAGGATTGCTTGAAAACCGTGGACAAAAATCATGTGACAGACAGACAAACGCTACAGACCAACACACTTGGCAAAAAAAATATTTTTCGCCAAGTAATAAAGCACACAACCAACCAATATACTTGAAAAATCTTCGGTTTTCGCAAGTAATGAGTGATAACACAGGTTACCTTAATGTTGATAGCACACACGTAGTTATTGTGCTGCTTCACACCAAAGTGACTTGCTCGAGTGCGATAACGCTCCTCAGACAACAGTAAAGTAACCAACCACTGCACGGAAGTCGTTCATCAGAGTGAGAAATTAATTTCTGCTGTAACGTCAAATTCAATGGAATGGTTTCAGAAGATAGGTACCGATTAGTTGTTGGTTTTTTGTTGGTTTTTTAAACCCAAAACCCATGCTACGTCCTCTGTCCCTATGATAAATCTGTTTGTTTGGGGAATAAAATACAAGGCAATGATCCTTTGAAATGTGTATAGAAAACTGGGAATGAAAGGATGAAATGAGCGAGGGCACTTTGGTTTCATTTACAATGCATTGTATCAAATTGTTCTGGAACAATGATTTGATTCAAGCTGACTAATTGAAACGTTGATTCAAAATTGTTTATGAGCTTGAAGATATGAAGATTCAGTTGGCACAAAATACACCATCTGGTGACACGTGACCAGGAGGAAATTGGTTATGCCTTTTCCTTTTTGGGTGTCAGAGCTTGAGTTCCATTGACCTGGGAGAGAGGCATGGGGTGTAAACCTGGACATGTTCAGGTGAGTTCAACCTCAGCGCAGGCGGATCTCAAAGCAGATGCAGTTGCATGCATCGCACTGGGGAGGCTGCCAGGCACAGGTGCAGTCACAGGCAGGGGGCAGCCAGGGCACCACCTGCAGGATGAGGGGAAGAGAGGAACTTATTCACCAAATTGTGGAATCATCTCTTTGTGTCCGGTGTCTTGTCCTCCATTTTTTGACATGCACTACCTATCACGACTTCGTTTTCTCAGCCATGCACATCCATGATCTCTTCTTTACTCTGATTCTTTCCCATTGTTCCACTCTGGGGCATTGTTACTCGTTTTTGTGTTATTCATCCTCTCTTCCATGTGCATGTCCACCCTCACCCATACCCTTTGATAGTCTGTAAACCTGCTGTGTTCAGCTCCTGGGCCAGAGCCTAGAGCTGTCTATAAAAAAAGAAGCTTTTCCAAATGGACCATTTGTAAATACTGTACTGTAGTAGTTTATTTCCCATCTCCAATTCCAGTTGCCAAACAGATTTGTGAATGTGTTAACCTTCCTTCCTCTACAAACCCTCTGCATTTCATTTTTGGCAAGCTCACAGGCCATTTATCCCTGCTTTGCCAAAGTCCGTTCTCTTCCATAGTCCAATAAGGGGCCATCTGTTGTTACACATGCCTGGTGTTGGCTTAATGGTTAGGGTGGTGGGCTTGGGATCCTAGGAACCTGAGTTCAAATCCCAATTCCTGTTGAATTAATACCAGGTGGGGTTGACTCTGCCTGTCATCCTTCCGAGGTCTGCAAAATGAGTGCCAGCTTGCTGGTATACTGTGTCGGAGTGGCGACCCATCCAGGATTGTGCCCAATAGCCAAGGAGACTGCCTAGGCAGCACCAACGCTCTGCACAGAGTATGGTCTCAATGGATGGATGGATTGTTACCCCATGCACATAGCGCAAAGCAGAGTTAAGCAATATGGGACTTTTGAAATGACGTTTCAATGATAAATGAAGCCTTTCACGCATGCGCCGTGTGTGCATTTGCAGTGACTCATTTCTGCTTGCACGGAGACTTTTAACCCGGTGTCACGAGTGCAAAATCTATAATTCAAATTGTCTTTTGAACATAATTTCCAGCTTTAAACGAAAGAGTGGCAATTTAAAAGTGGTTAACCATAATTGTGTTCCTGGATCTTCTTCTTCTTGCATATGGCAGACTATGCTGCTGCTGATGTGCCCCAATACCAGTACACTGGTTCTCATTTCACCAACCTCGGAAGGATGACAGGCTGAGTCAACCCCACCTGTTGTTAATTCAGTGGGAACGGGGCTCAATCTCAGGTCCCTAAGATCCCAAGCCAGCCACCCTAACGACCAAGCCAACACCAGGCTTTGTTCCTGGATAAAAATTAGATTCACAGAAATAGAGGAACATGAGAAATATCCGTGGAAGAGAGGAGTTGGGTTCGTACCATTTCCTGTTGATACAATTAGCTAGCGGCGGACATCGTTATAACTCACATCTACACAGACATGAACAGACGCTTCTCCTTTCACCAATAAATGCAATAATAGAGTAGAATTTCTCTTGTGGCCCTGCCACCAAGCAAAAAATATATACGAGTACTGGTAACGACACTCACAGCCTTTACAACTCCCACTCACAGCCTTTACAACTCCCACTCACAACCCCTTCCTCCCAGACACGATGAATTGTAAATATCATCATTTTAAATTTACCCTGTGCATCGACAAGCCCCAGATATGACCTTGCCATCGGTGTTGAGACGCATGAAGGTTTGGTTAGAACGCACCATCTTCAGCCTGTGACCGGTGCACATTGCCGGGAGTTTTTGCAATAAGAATTGTACCATATTAACTTTTTGCACGATTTGATCAGGAACTTCCCCAACTGTTTTGTTGTGCAGAGGCACACCTCTTTCTCAAAAGTTACGCTTGCAAGTACTTACAACTTCTTTAAGAAGTTTTTTTTTAATCGTTTGATTCCACAATCCTTTTCTGGGAGGCATGAAAGTTGTCCAGGCGGCCCCAATTTACTTCATTACGAGGGAGTTTCAGCGCATGCGCGCCGAGCAATCAGGGTTGATATACGTCATTTCCTGTATTCCTTTAGGATGCTCTCCTTCTTCCAGTAAACCCCCTCCTGGTTAAACTCCCAAAATCAAAGCTAACAGTAAACCCTCAACTTTGTTCCTTTTTTTCATATTTATGGAACTGCCGTCCTTAAACTTCAATTCCTTTTTTCCTCCAGGGCTTCAAAGCAGGTGGTGCACCACCACCTCATATCTTCCCCCATCCCTACCTGTTATCTTTTTCTACCCCACTTAACCCTGTCTAACCCAACCCTCTTACGTGCATGCAACAGTTTCCTCCCCTCCTCTTTTCCTGTTTGTTCGTTCCCTTGTTGCATCCACCTGTGGCATCACTGCCCCTCCGTCACATCGCTCTTCTACGATCCGAGATTTTGTACATAAAACAATTATGGGGCAAGGATTCACCAAGCCTCTCCCAAGCATAATTCA
>CM068955.1:116221620-116237632 GCA_035128595.1 Eptatretus atami
GTCTTTGTCTTTTCCTCCATTGGTCCAGCATAGTTCGAATCTGAGTTTAGCCAGGTTTTTATTCCCGATAATCCATTCCTTCTAGCCGGTACGTCCTTGGCAGTACCGCTCGACTGCATCCGATCCGGAAAGGTAGTCGGTAGTTGGTAGAGGGTTCGGGCAGGCGTATGAGGGCGTGGTTCCCCGGTAGTCGAAACCGCGTGTTATTAGGTAACTTGATTCTAGACAGGAGGACCCTACGCCACGCGGTTGAGGTATTGGCATCCACGGTCGGATAAGCGACCCGCCGCGTCACGGAATTATCCGTGAGCGACGGCCTACAATTCCGGGGAGTCTGGTGGAAATTGACGTAGCTTTCCCCACCTAGTGGTCGTTCTCCGCCGGACCCACCGGCCCGCAACAATACCATTGATTTAATCTAACTTGATATGTACAGCCTGGTATAATTGACACACATTTGATACATTAACAATCGTCATGTAAAGAGAAGTGAGAGCAAGACCTGAGGAGAGGATGCCATGTAAAACAGAGATCATCAAGCTCTGTGCTTCTGCTCATTTGTGGGAAATACCAATAATGTTGAGCACTCTCAATCCCACAGCATGCAGGTGAGACAGATGTGAATCAGAGGCACCAGCCCATATTGGAGAGCATTACTCCCCTGACCTACAAAGGATGTGTAGGTTACGAGTACTGATCTTTCCAAGGAAAGACCCTGACAAAGGATGACAGTCTGCAGCAGGCTTTGGAAGCTACCATTGATGTATGCTCTGCCAAGAAGAGGTTATAGCTGATGGTGAGGTCCAGAAGTTGTCCAGTGATTATTTTTGGATGTCATGAAATAAAAATTTGAATTTGAAACGTACATGTCATTAAATCCATTGACTGATAATCGGCATCCACGACCGTCCTTGACCATGCTGTGGAACGTTGGCTGAGGCCCTCGTTTTTTTCCTTCTACCCTTATTTTTTTCCACCTTTATTAGCCCCCCCTCCCCCACCCCCACCTCCTGGCAGGAGACGGGTTTTGCATTCACTTCTGCCATCTGTGTGTGTGTCCGTCCATCCAAGCCATAACATTTTTACCATCAAATCTTCAACAAACATTTTTTATGAGAATTATGGACAACACGAATTAATAAAATGTACAATCTTTTTTTAACTGTTGTTTTTTGTCAAATTTTGTTTGAGTACCAAGCAGACGCGGACGGGCTCTGCAATTTGAGATGCTTTCTAGATCGCTTTTAAATTTGTTTTCTCCACAACCGCTTGAGCGATTCACACGAAACGCTCAACATCGGAGCGACTACCCATGTAGGAATTTTTTAACAAAGTTACATGATGATTGGATGGAAAATGCGGCCGGCGTTGAAAAAGTCCGCTATCTGTACGCATGGGTTGCAGGGTGTTTCACGTACCAGAAATAAACAACCTCGAGCTCGCTTCGCTCGGCCTATGTATATGTATAATGTATATGTATATATCAAAATCAAGAAATCCAACTGAAACGTTTTGCAAAAGGAGTTTTTAAATCCCAAACACGGAGCTCCATTCAACATTGTGATGAGGAGGTTATTCTGAATTTCACTGTCGTCTCTCATAAACGAGCAAAATGGTTGGACCTTCATGTGGCTGTCCCTTCAAAACGGTGACTGCTGAACTAATAAGGCCATATCCTCTCGACTCCTCAACTCATCCGTCATGGCCTGGTCTCATAGTGCATCATCATCGCTAACCCAGCTTGATACTCAGTAATGTGAGTGATACGATGAAGCTAATCTTATCAGCCCTTAATACGGATTTTACACGAAAGAGAGATTACAAGGGAAAGTGAAGGAAGGGGAAGTTTTTGGTACAGTCTTATAATTACAGATGTTTTACAACTTTAAAGGGTTGAAAAAAAAAGAAGGGTGGGGGTTATGAAGGTAGACTCAAACCTGGAGTTATTTTTTGCATCTTAATTAACTCCATGGGCTGTACTCCTGTGCCTTACAATGTAAAAGCCAACTACAACACCAAACATTGAATTAATCTGACATACTTAAGGTTAATTGGTTAATATGGCATCAATAACACTGTGCAGAATTAATTGTACAATGCTGTCATTATCCCAGTTAACTTGAAAACAAATCCAAAAGGAGTGTATGGTTATGCATACAGGAACCATTGTGAGGATTCAATTAGGGAACATCTATTTTATATGCATTGGATTAAGTGGGGGCGGGATCAAAATTTTACCAATATTGGAGTACGTAATAAATTGATGGCTATACATCGCATCGCATTTAACATTGCAACGTTGTAGTTTTCATGCTGTAGCATAATTCGCCTTGTCTGTTGTTGAAGGTATGGAGTCAATTAGTGTGTGTGTGTGTGTGTGTGTGTGTGTGTGTGTGTGTGTGTGTGTGGTGTGTGTGTGTGGTGTGTGTGTGGTGTGTGTGTGTGGTGTGTGTGTGTGTGTGTGTTGTGTGTGGTGTGTGTGTGTGGTGTGTGTGTGTGTGTGTGTGTGTGTGTGGTGTGTGTGTGTGTGTCCACACAAAGGTCTACTTTAATATTGATCATTCATTCTCAGATGTCACGTAATCTATACACCAGTGACATTCTGCAGTTGAAAACTCTTCTTGTATAATTGAACGATGAAATTGGACCAAGGTTGCCCATTTTAACCATAACAAGTGAAGAATGTACAGACGTGTGAAGCATCTATTGTGTAGAGTTCATCATTGCACATTATTTTTCAAGTTGACATTCGCAGCATTTTGGGACTTTTTTGTTTTGTTTTGTAGATGTGATCGAGGCTGGTGGAAGATCTACAGCAGAATGGAAACAGAACAAAATTGAAAGAGGAAACATAAACGCAAGTAGAAGTGAGAGTGAGATAAGGGGAGGGGGAGAAGGACACATGGGGGTGAACAAGCTTCACACAAGCTGAATGAAACCCAGGGAGAGGAGGAAAGGAAAGCAGGAAAGAAACAGAAAAGGAACAAACCAACCGCCAACCAACAAACGAAAAGGAGTGAGGGTGAGGAGGTCAGAGGGAGGGGGAAATAACAATAACCTCGAAAAAAAAAAAGGAGTGCTTGGGATGGGATCATTTGGGGTGCAAGAGATGAGTATGGATGGGGGATGGGAATCCTGAGATAGTGGTGAACAGCTGCTTTGAATTCCTGGAGGGAAGAATGGGACTGAACAGACTGGTGAAGTTGCTTTCACAGGTGAGTGAGAAAAAGAGGAACAAATGAGTGGAGGTGAGCAGTGAGCCTGGATTTTGAGAGGTTGAGAATAAGGGGGTGAGTGGCAGACCATGTGAACCCTGCAGAAACCTGGGAGGGACAGAGCCAAGGGAAGGCAGAGTGTGCAAGACCAAAAAGGAGGTGGTAGAATGCAAAAGCCACCAACCTGTATGCGAAGTGAGAGTAACAGATCGAGACACGGCTTCGTCACCGGAGATCCGATGATTTTGAGGGCCTTGCTTTCCACGGCATCACTAAGGGCAAGGTGTGAGGTAGTGGCGCCAGCCCAAGGGGAGAGCAGTACTCCAAACTGCGAATGAAGACCTTGTAAGTTGTCAAAAGTCCAGATTGGCCAAGGAAAGACCTTGCGCGATGGAGGATGCCCAGTCTGTAGATGTGGTCTGTCCAAGAAAGACCATGGCTGATGGTGAGGCCCAAAAGTTTGAGTGACTTAGCCTCTTCAAGTGGTCTGTCCTGCATCCATCTCTCCTCTCTCTCTCTGTCCTGCACCTCTCTCCTCTCTCTCTGTCCTGCATCCATGCTCCTCTCTCTCTCTGTCCTGCACCTATCTCCCTCTCTCTCCTGTCCTGCACCTCTCTCTCTCTCTCTGTCCTGCATCCATCTCTTCTCTCTCTCTCTCTCTCTCTCTGTCCTGCACCTCTCTTCTCTCTCTCTGTCCTCACCTCTCTTCTCTCTCTCTGTCCTGCACCTATCTCCCCTCTCTCTCTGTCCTGCACCTCTCTCCTCTCTCTCTGTCCTGCATCCATCTCTCTTCTCTCTCTCTCTCTCTGTCCTGCACCTCTCTCTCTTCTCTCTGTCCTGCACCTCTTCTTTCTCTCTCTCTGCTCTTGCACCTCTCTTCTCTCTCTCTTCTGTCCTGCCCTATCTCCCCTCTCTCTCTGTCCTGCACCTCTCTTCCTCTCTCTCTCTGTCCTGCATCATCTCTCTCTCTCTTCTCTCTCTGTCCTGCACCTCCTTCTCTCTCTCTGTCCTGCACCTCTCTTCTCTCTCTCTGTCCTGCATCCATCTCTCTCTCTCTCTCTGTCCTGAATCTCTCTCCCTCTCCTCTGTCCTGCATCCATCTTCTCTCTCTCTCTCTCTCTCTCTCTCTCTCTCTCTCTCCTCTCTCTAAGTTTTGTGTCATATTCAAATTTGGTAATCCGACCCTTAACCCCACTCTCCAAATCATGAATGTAAGTTCCGAATAATACGGTCCGAGTACTAACAGACTCACTCAAGCTGAACAAACATGCTGGTAACGCATCATGAAGGATTTACAATTTCAGGCATCAGGAATCAAGACCACCAAGAGACGAAGGCAACTTCGAATTAAAGTTGTGAACTTTTGTAAAGGGGGACGGGGAGAGGAGGGTATCAGGTACTAAATAAATAAACAAATCTTGGAATATGATGAGATTTAAATAAAAAAAATATAAAAAACTCATGGGATATGTCGAGGAGATTGTTGGGGAGATGGAGATGGACCTCCTCATGAACCTCGTTTGGTGAACACAATCATAGTAACTAACACAAGGTGTTTATTAAACGCGTCATCGTCATCCAGTCATTGAGGTGGACCCTTACCGCCATGTCCGGCCCGGCTCGCACGATGTGCCCCCGTGAAACGCACACATGAAGGTCTGATCCCCCTTGGCCTTGTGGCTTCTCCACACAGTCCACTAGTCGAGCACGTTCCAACTACGTTAGGCCTTCAAACGTGGAAATCTCATTTAACATGATAAATCAATTGAGGGGTTAATAATAAATAAAAAAATTAATATTTCACTTGTTACTCTTCTTCCAGTCTTCTCACGGATTCGGACTGGGGGGTTAGAAAGAACAAGAGCAGCGATTCACGTCTCACGGATTCGGACTGGGGGGTTAGAAAGAACAAGAGCAGCGATTCACGTCTCACGTGACGTTTAATTCGCTCCAATCGTCAAGGGAATCCGCGCGCGCTCGCGTTGCCTTGGTAACGTCAAACCGATTAAACGTATGATTTTAATTAAACGCTAATCGTGTTAACGTTAATAACAAAGGCTGGTTTAATCGCAACGCCGATGAGTATTTTGAAGAAACGTCATGTAATCGCATTTGCTTTGTTTAATCTCGCAAAGAGATTTCAATACGTTTTATATTATTATCTATGTATAATTCCAGCAATCTCTGTGTTTGTCTGCGACCGCCGTTTCTGGACGACCGCCGGTCCGATCTTCAATTGAACTTGCCAGGATATTGCCAGGGACCCCCGGATGTGCCTTTTCGAGGTTTGATATCGATCGGACGAGCGGTTCCCAAGTTACGGCCATTTTATTGCTTTTTCAGTGTTGAAAAGGTGTATATATGGCAGCTGAAGGTGTCGTTCCACCTTCTCACCTTATCGTGCCATTTTTTCTCCCAAATTATTAATAACCAGACGACCACTGGTCCGATCGGATTGAAACTTGCCAGGAATATTGCCGGGGCCCCGCAGATGTGCCTTTTCAAGGTTTGATATCAATCGGACAAGCGGTTCCCAAGTTACGGCCATTTATCTGTCAACCAATGACAGGACACGGTGATATGACATCACGAATGACGTCACAATTAATGTTTGTTTAATTATTTTTATTTTTGGCACGATTGACGTCACAATTCTTTTTCTTCTTCGTTTGGTATGACGTCACAATCGGCACTGGGGACCTGAGTATGTGCCCCTATAATTTATTATTCTTGTTGTGCTTGGTAGACATTTGTGAATACATTTACAGAGAGAGGGGAGAGAGGGAGAAGGGAGAGAGAAGGGTGAAGAGAGGGGGGAGAGAGAAGGGGGAGAGAAGGCGAGAGAGGGGGGAGAGAGGGGGCGAGAGAGAGGGGGAGAGAGGGGCAGTGGGCGAGAGAGAGAGGGGCTCACAATTCTATCTTCGTTTGATATGACGTCACAATTGATGCTGGGGACCTGATACTGCAGGCACGAAGCTGCCCCTACGGGCGCCCCCCCCCCCCGCACTAGTATTATCAAATGGCCTTTTAATTTATCCGCTATAAATGTTAATGAAACTGACAACGGATCGCATCTTTAACATCGCACCCATCTTGATGACCCGATGAAGATAATAATATATCAGGTAAATGCTCCAAATTATTTATAATATCCAATAAGTTAATTGAAACTGAAAAAGTGCATTTGAACTGAGATTAGTATAACTTTCGTTATCTATAAACATACGTGAGAGTAATAGCAAGTTAGTATTGAAAATAGTAAGTTAATTTTTAAAAATATCTATTTTAACTGAGAAAAAAAAAAAACAACACAAAATACACCGCTCTAAACAACACTGGGTATCCATAATATACACCGCCCAGAACTGTTTTCCCAAAACAAAACGTCGAAAGCGAATATAAAACAGCGAGAGGAAATCAGTTGGAAAAGGAAAAAAAAAAGAGTATAAAATGAGACAAACATTGTATAAGGGAGTAAACTATATTGCACATCGTAATTAAATGGAAGGAGAAAAAATTCACTGCGTTCTCAGAGAATCATCATCATCATCATCATCATCATCAATCATCATCATCATCATCATCATCATGCAGAGTCGCAGAAAAATTCCCTTAAATCTCCCAATGATATTTCTGCACATCTGAACACGTGTTAACGGAGGCTGCACGTCGAGAGTAATCGCAACGGCAATCTCTGATTTCCTCCCCGATGCGCGTTCTATTCCCTCTTTGAAGCGACGACCGTGGGGGAGCGCAGCAGTGTCCAGGGACCGGTGGGAGGAGTGTTTCTCAACCGGGGTTCCCCGGAACCTAGGGGTTCCCGCAGAGGTCTCTAGGGGTTCCGCAGAAACAGTAATAAATAGGCTAATGTATTTTTGAGTAGTTTTTGTTTGATTTAATCTTCGTAATTTTACTATACACGTACGGCTATTGTTGGAAACTCCTTGGTTATTATAATAGAGGCTTCAACCTCATAATTATTTACAATTTAACAACCATAGGGACGTATTTAACGATGTCTATATGGCGCCAGTGTGAAACCGCCCTCACTGGTTAGTGGACTCCTGTACGCGGCGGATTCGTGTATCATTGAGGTCCGACTCAATACGGGACGCATGCACGGTGTCCATCTATCTTCTCTGTGCTTCCTAGCTCGAAGTCTCTCTCTCAAGGTTGGTTCTTCTGTTTACTTTATTGGCTTCAGCTTTATTTGTTTAAGTTTTGTTGATCAAGTTACATGAAGTGTTTTTTTTTTTTTTTTGTGGAAGTAAAACCTCGGTGTGAGGTCCTCATAAACGAGCGTATGTTTTTTTTTTTATTTTAAAAAAGATTTTTTTTTTGTGAAGTAAAACCTCGGTGTGAGGTCTCAACGAGCGGCGTTTTTTTTTTTAATTTAAAAAAGATTTTTTTTTGTGAAGTAAAACCTCGTGTGAGGTCTCATAAACGAGCGGTATGTTTTTTTTTTAATTTAAAAAAGAATTTTTTTTTGTGAAGTAAAACCTCGGTGTGAGGTCTCAACGAGCGGCGTTTTTTTTTTTATTTAAAAAAAAAATTTTTTGTTGGAAGTAAACCTCGGTGTGAGGTCTCATAAACAGGCGGTATGTTTTTTTTTTTATTTTAAAAAGATTTTTTTTTTGTGAAGTAAAACCTCGTGTGAGGTCTCATAACGAGCGTATGTTTTTTTTTTTTTATTTAAAAAAGATTTTTTTTTGTGAAGTAAAACCTCGGTGTGAGGTCTCATAAACGAGCGGTATGTTTTTTTTTTTTTATTTAAAAAGATTTTTTTTTGTGAAGTAAAACCTCGGTGTGAGGTCTCATAACGAGCGGTATGTTTTTTTTTTTTATTTAAAAAGATTTTTTTTTGTGAAGTAAAACCTCGGTGTGAGGTCTCATAAACGAGCGGTGTTTTTTTTTTAATTTAAAAAAGTTTTTTTTTGTGAATAAAACCTCGGTGTGAGGTCTCAACGAGCGGCGTTTTTTTTTTATTTAAAAAAAAATTTTTTTTGTTGAAGTAAAACCTCGGTGTGAGGTCTCATAAACGAGCGGTATGTTTTTTTTTTTATTTTAAAAAAGATTTTTTTTGTGAAGTAAAACCTCGGTGTGAGGTCTCATAACGAGCGGTATGTTTTTTTTTATTTAAAAAGATTTTTTTTGTGAAGTAAAACCTCGGTGTGAGGTCTCATAACGAGCGGTTTTTTTTTTTTTTTATTTAAAAAGATTTTTTGTGAAGTAAAACCTCGGTGTGAGGTCTCAACGAGCGGTATGTTTTTTTTTTTTATTTAAAAAAGATTTTTTTTTTTTTGTGAAGTAAAACCTCGGTGTGGAGGTCTCATAACGAGCGGTATGTTTTTTTTTTTTATTTAAAAAAGATTTTTTTTTGTGAAGTAAAACTCGGTGTGAGGTCTCATAAACGAGCCGTATGTTCTTTTTTTTTTTCATTGCCATAAATTTGACAAAAAGGGGGTCATTTTTTCCTTAAACCAGGTATCCGAAAAAATATATTATATTTACCACGTGAACTACGATAAAAATATAAAGAGCTAGATATTAATAATGGTATATAATATCATTATGCAGGGGTTCCCTGAGACATGAAAACTATTTCAAGGTAAAAAGGTTGAGAAACGCCCGATTTAATGCATGTTGCTCGAATGTTCCGTGTTCCTCTGCTGCGTTCAGTCGACCTTTCGTCAATGACATGTGCCTTTTTACAGCGCGGCGACATCGCGCTGTTATATAATTGGCTATTCTGTCCTATGTCTTCTGTCACCTTATTGTGGGCGAGATTGCCGGGTGGATTGTGGGTGGAGATTGCCCGGGTGGATTGTGGTGGAGATTGCCGGGTGGATTGTGGGCGGAGCCGTGGATTGTGCGGAGATTGCCGGGTGGATTGTGGGTGGAGATTGCCGGCGTGGATTGTGGGCGGAGATTGCCGGGTGGATTGTGGGCGGGAGATTGCCGGGTGGATTGTGGGTTGAGATTGCGGTGATTGTGGGGAGATTGCCGGGTGGATTGTGGGGGAGATTGCCGGGTGGATTGTGGGTGGAGATTGCCGGGTGGATTGTGGGTGGAGATTGTCCGGGTGGATTGTGGGTGGAGATTGCGGGTGGATTGTGGGCGGAGATTGCCGGGTGGATGTGGGGAGATTGCCGGTGGATTGGTGGGTGGAGATTGCGGCGTGGATTGTGGGTGGAGATTGCGCGGGTGGATTGTGGGTGGAATTGGCCGGGGTGGGGATGCGGCGTGAGATTTGCCGGGTGGATTGTGGGCGGAGATTGCCGTGTGATGTGGGTGGAGATTGCCGGGTGTGATGTGGGCGGAGATTGCGGCGTGGATTGGGGCGATTGCCGGGGTGGATTGTGGGCGGAGATTGCCGGGTGGATTGGGCGGGAGATTGCGGGTGGATTGTGCGGTGAGATGCGCGGTGATTGTGGGCGGAGATTGCCGGGTGGATTGTGGGCGGAGATTGCCGGGTGGATTGTGGGCGGAGATTGCCGGTGGCATTAGTGGGCGAGATTGCCGGTGGATTGTGGGCGGGATTGCCGGGTGGATGTTGGCGGAGATTGCCGGGTGATTGGGGCGGGGGAGATTGCCGGGTGGATTGTGGGTGAGATGCCGGGTGGATTGTGGTGGAGATTGCCGGGTGGATTGTGGGTTGAGATTGCCGGTGGATTGTCGGCGGAGATTGCCGGGGGGATTGTGGGCGAGATTGCGGGTGTGATGTGGGGAGATTGCCGGTGGATTGTGGGCGGAGATTGCCGGGTGGATTGTGGGCGGAGATGCCGGGTGATTTGGGTGGATTGGTGGATGTCGGGTGGAGATTGCCGGGTGGATTGTGGTGGAGATTGCTGGGTGATTGTGGGTGGAGATTGCCGGGTGGATTGTGGGTTGAGGATTGCCGGTGGATTGTCGGCGGAGATTGCCGGTGGATTGTGGGCGGAGATTGCCGGGTGTGATGTGGGCGGAGATTGCCGGGTGTGATGTGCGGAGATTACCGGGTGATTGTGGGCGGAGATTGCCGGGTGATGTGGGTGGAGATTGCGTGGTGGATGTGGCGGAGATTGCCGGGTGTGATGTGGGCAGAGATTGCCGGGTGATTGTGGGCGGGTTAATGCCGAAGAGTGACGTTTTTTTTTGTGCTGAATCGTTTTCTGTGTGGACGCCTGAAGTTGATTTTCTGAGCAGGAAGTGATAATCTTCCTGATCCGTTAGTTGTTGATGCGCAGCGTTGTAACTCTCATTCTTCATTGTTCTCTTGTGACTTGTGAGCTTTCCTGACGATCCCATCCACGTACCAGTTTGTATACCTGGATCACGTCGTCAGTGTTCTGTTAAGATTTGATTGACACAGAAGTTGGAGTACACCGCGCACGTGCCGGTGTTCAGTTGGTGGCCATTGGCAAGCAGCTTGCTAAGCCAGCTGTTTCACGTCAACCGCTTTGCAAGTCCCTCCTCGGCAAACAGAGCAAGCGATGGAGGAGTGTCTCGTCTTGTGAGCAAGAATGGCCGTCCGATTCGAAATGATACTCTTGTTGAAAGGGGATGGGGTTGCAGAAGAGTGAGGGAGAGGGCCGGATGAGGAGGAGAAAAGGTTCTGTGGTGCTGGGTTGAGTACAGTGTGGAGTAATAAGAGAGGGGGCAGAAGGCAGTTGAGGATTTGAGAGGTAGAGTGATGAGATGGAGGAGAGAGGGCAGGGGAAAGAGGCAGCTTGTGGGGGTGATTGAAGGGAGAAGAATGAGTGGGAAGAGTTGGGGGAGGGAGTTTTTGAGAAAGGTGAGAGGGGAAGCTTGGAGAAGAAGAGTGATGGTTGCTTTGAGATGGAGGGGTGAGAGGGTGAATTGGCAATGAAGTTGGAAAAAAAAAAAACGATGATTGATGGAACATGCATTAAAAACTGGGGTTTTAAAAATGTTTAGTTCAGAGATGCAACCAAAGACATTTCTGTAGGGATGCAATAAGGGCAAGTTAAGAGAATTAGACGGGAGCCCGGGGCCCTGAGCTCAAACGAACGAGGTACTAATATCTGAGCACAGGGGCATGGATGGAGTATCAAAAGACTATATAGAAAGTTATTCTGCGGTACCACCCTCTGCGTAAGGACCCTGGTGACCCTCCAAAGGGGTCCTTAAAATTGGCTAGATCAAACATTGGAAGTACCAGTTGGTATCACTTCCATATGATGCATATGACCAACCTTACAACAAAACCACATGTGACAGACATGCCTACTACTGCAAAAGGCCCCAGAAGCCCCAACAAGGGCCCCCAAAAAAGGGGCTCGCTCAAACATTGAGGTACTAGATAAAACCAGGTTTAAATTCATATATACATCCCACAGAGTGTAAAATGTCCATTACCAGACAAATTGTCTGCTGCATTGGCCCTACCAGAACCCCAAAAGTGAGCTTCTAAAAAGGGCAAAACATTACAGTAGACCAAAAATACACAATTGGCATAATTTTGCACATTATGCCGGCACACCATTACCATAGGAACATTTATGTTTAACAAAAGAACTACAAAATACTAATAAGCCTACTGGTATCACACTATGAACCAGTAAACTCGGAAAAACTACAGGCTCATATTGTACTGAAACACTCGGAAATATACGAAGACATAAATAGTTCTGTTTCCTAACTTCTCCGAACATTCTTTTCCGAGTTCGGAGATGTTATATTAAGAAGAGTATGTTATTATTCCAAAGATTTCCGAGTTCGGAGACGTTAGAAACATTAGAACTATTTATGTCTTCGTATATTTCCGAGTGTTTCAGTACAAATATGAGCCTGTAGTTTTTCGAGTTTACTGGTTCATAGTGTGATACCAGTAGGCTTATTAGTATTTTGTAGTTCTTTTGTTAAACATAAATGTTTCCTATGGTAATGGTGTGCCGGCATAATGTGCAAAATTATGCAATTGTGTATTTGGTCTACTGTAATGTTTTGCCCTTTTTAGAGCTCACTTTTCTGGTAGGGCCAATGCAGCAGACAATTTGTCTGGTAATGGACATTTTACACTCTGTGGGATGTATATATGAATTTAAACCTGGTTTTATCTAGTACCTCCAATGTTTGAGCTAGACCAGTTGTATCAAGGGCTTCTTTTGGGGTTCTGGTAGGGCCAATGCAGCAGACATTTGTCTGGTAATGGACATTTACACTCTGTGGGATGTATATACAATTTAAAAACTGGTTTATCTAGTACCTCCAATGTTTGAGCTAGCCCCTTTTTTGGGGCCCTTGTTGGGCTTCTGGGGGGCCTTTTGCAGTAGTAGGCATGTCTGTTACATGTGGTTTTGTAAGGTTGGTCATATGCATCATATGGAAGTGATACCAACTGGTACTTCCAATGTTTGATCTAGCCAATTTTAAGGACCCCTTTGGAGGGTCACCAGGTCCTTGCGCAGAGGGTGGTACCCGGCAGAAAAACTTTCTATATGTCTTTGATACTCCATTCATGCCCCTGTGCTCAGATATTAGTACCTCGTTCGTTTGAGCTCAGGGCCCCGGGCTCCCGGTCTAAATGGAGAGAAGAAACGTGCAGCAGATGGACTTTTTAGACAAGGGATGAAGGAAAGGTCGAATTGAGAGCACTCTGTTGAAATAGAAAGAGTTGTGAATTATGATACAGTAATGGAACCACACGTGGGAAAGAGAAAGTTGAAACATTATAAGAGACCGTTTTTATTATTGCTTTTTCATAAAGATTGCAGAAGATTAGGTAAAGGAAAGAAAGAAATTGTGAGTTGAATGGTGAATTTGGATCGGCAAACGCAGAGGGTAGAAACAAATTCCAACAGAAACAAGTGGTTAGGCCTAAGTCACATTTGCTATACGGCGGCCGTACGCTCTCTGAATCGACAAACGTGCGGCGGCCGCAGTTTCTGCGGTGGCCTCAGGGTGGCCCTACGTCGTTTGGCTATCTTTTACAGGCCGTAGGGGTCGCCGTGGAATTATAACGTGGAGTTATAACTTTTCATTTCTACGTTCGCCGTAGCAATTCGACAAGCCGAAAAAAAAAAACTGGTTAAAAAAAAAAAAATGAACCCACTCGTTACCGTCCGTCTGACCGCATGTTCGCCGCAGGGCCCCCCTGCGGTCACCTTGCGGGCACCTTGAGGCTACCTTGCGTCTGCCTTGAAAATTCTATGGCCGCCGCAGGGCCCCCTTAAGGTCACCTGCGACATCAAATCAAAGACCGTACGGCACCCCACGTTTTCGGTCTCCACAATTTCTAAATACCCCGTGCGGCTCCCAAAAATACAAACATATGTGACTGCTACATGTGTGACCGTGGAAATACTGCGGCCGCCGTATAATTGCTAGTGGCCGTAGATTTTGGAGACCCCACGGCCACCGTGGCAAATGTGACTTAGGCCTTACTTGAGGTGTATAATTAAAAGTGAATTTTATTATTATTATTATTTTTTTTTTAAAAGGATTGCATAAGATTCAGAAAGAAAGGTTGAAATAAAATCATGGTGGTGTATGGTGAATTTGGATCAGTAAACGCAGAGTGAAACTGATGGGTCGATGAACAGTAACAGGAAGAGCGAGGGTTAGAGGTAGAGGTAGAGAGATGCGAGGTTTCGGGAGGTGTATAGTTAGAAAGAATATAAGAGGAAAAAATTTTTTGATGGATTTTTGAAGTTGTGGGGAGGGAATGTGGTGAGAGTGAGTCAGCTCAAATACAAGGAAGATGGTGTGACGGCAGGAGGAAGAAGAAGAAGAAGAGGACGGATCGGTACACATGGGTACGGAGGGAGAAAGGGATTTTTAAGACAAGAAACAGAGGGTGTAGTTGAGAGGTATAGGTGGGAAAAGTGGGGAAAATAGGAACTCATGGTAATAGGGAGAAAATATAAATAAAAACGATCGTACACCTAGACGGGAAAGACGGGTAGGCCTCAAAGAAACCCGATAAGACAAGATTGACGAAAACTCACAAAACACAATTTTGGAAACAAAACCGAACTAGGAACATACAGTAAACATGTAGGTATGAAAATAAACAGTTAAAACGTAACAAATAACGGCCGGAAACTTAACTTTCAGAAAGTTGGCAGAGACCCCTTTTGAAACAGCCGTCGTCTAAAAAAAACCCGGAACCGGAAGTAAACTGGAAGTCTTTCACGTGCCTTTTTCTCAGGAGTGGCTTCCATCTGGCCACTCTCCCATAAAGCCGAGATTTGTGAAGTGCTGCAGAGATTACTGTCCTACCAGCAAGTTCTTCCATCTCAGCTAAGGAACTCTGCAGTTCTGTCAGTGGTCATTTGGTTCTTGGTCACCTCCCTAACCAAGGTCATTCTTACCCGGTTTAGTCAGACGGCCAGCTCTAGGAAGAATCTGGGTCGTTCCATATTCTCTCCATTTCCTAATTATGGAGCGCACTGTGCTCTTGGGAACTTTCAACACTATAGAATAAATTATTTTATACCCTTCCCCAGATCTATGCCTCCTCACAATTCCATCTCTCAGTTATACAGACAGTTCCTTGGACTTCATGATAGAGTTTCTGCTCTGACATACACTATCAACTGTGGGACCTGATATTTAAAGGTGTGATTTTTCCTAAATCATGTCCAATCAATTGAATTGGCCACAGTTGGACTCCAATCAAGTTGTGGAGACATCTCAAGTATCATCAAAGGAAATTGGATTCACCGGAGCTCAAGTTGGTGTCATAGCAAAGGGGTTGAATACTTCTTGATGCAAGACATTTCAGCTTATCATTTTTTATTAATTTGTAAAAAAAATTCTGAAAACATGTTTTCACTGTCATGATGGGGTATTTTGTGTATATTGGTCCAAAAAATTTAAACAATTTCAAATTCAGGCTGCAACAACAAAATGTGAAAAAGTTGAGGGTGTGAATACTTTCTGAAGGCACTGCAGCATGCATCTGAAGCCCAAGCTGAAAGCAGAGCTCGACATGATGGTGTTGCATGACATGTCACACCATACAGGTTAGTGTCGTTCAGGTCAGGTCAGGTATGGGAGCATGAGCCAGTACAGCGCGTCGCTGCGTCCACTTTCCGCCGGTACTCCAGGGGCCTCCGTCTGGCCATCCCCCAGGCTGATGCCTGGCCCGTTGGCCTCCACTCACGAGATTCCCTCGTTGAGAGAATCTGGTGAGCAGGATCAGCATCAGGAAAACGAGTCACATGTCCATACAGCCGCAGCTGACAATGCGGGTAACAAATCTCATTTGAGTGTCTCTCAGCACCCGCTCGTTGGTCACAAAGTCCGACCAGCGATAGCCAAGGATTCTCCGAAGTGACCTAGTACCAATGGAATTAAGTCTCCGTCTCAGATCCCTGGTCAAGTGTCCAAGTCTCACATCCATAGAGCAAGACTGGAAGCACCAAGGACCTGAAGACTCGACTTTGCATGCCTCCGCGCACAGGTACCGGCAGCGCCACACCCCATGATCCAGTGAATACATGACTCCCCAGGCCTGTCCCAGACATCTGTTGACCTCTGACTTACTGCCAGCAGAGACATGATATCACTGCCAAGGAAAGTGAATCGCTCCATGGCCTCAACATCCTCACCACAACAGGCACAGACAGGACAGTAGCATCCAAGATGTCATTGAAAGCGTGGATCTTAGTTTTCACCCAGGAAACCCGTATCCAGCGCTCGACTGCCCTCATTCAGCACCTCGAGGGCCCCCAAAAGGATATCTAAAGTTTCCGCAAAGATGACTGCATTATCTGCGAAATCAAGGTCGGAGATCTTGACATTCCCAAACGATGCACCACAGCTTGATCTCTCCAACATCCTCCCAAGAA